>JARJHM010000518.1:0-231872 GCA_033356055.1 Carex pumila | reverse complement strand
TTCAACCATAAAGAGATAATAAATCAACTTAGAATATCTTTTAACTTCTTCAAGAAGATTAAATTATTGAAAAAAAAATATATAAACATCATGATAAATTTGTGCATCATATAATTTTTCTTTGTATCTTCTTCAGGAAGATCTTCTTAATATCTTTGAAATCTTCTTCAAGTTGATAAAATGGCTACAATGGCTTCGGGCCAATTTCTCGGTGCATTTTATAAAATTGAGAATTTTTGTAATATCTCTTGAAATCCTCTTCAAGAAGATTCAATCATTGAAGAAAAAAAATATATGAACCACTATACAATATTTGTACATCATATAAATCTTCTTCAAGAAGTTTTTTCTTTTAAATCTTCTTTGGAAAGATTAAATTAAAAAAATGCACTTCATATAAAATTTTATGAATCATACTAAACATCTCAAAATAAATATAAATAAATTGATAACTTATTTCATTTAGCAATTACTAGGAAGTATTATTTATATAAATAAAATTGAAATAAAAGTTACTAAAATTACCTCGAATCTTCAACTAGTAGAGCTCTCGTGCTGATAACGTGTTATAAAATAAATGTGAAGAAGCATAAAGAAGAATAAGTAAAATAGAGATGAAAAGATGGCAATCTCTTTATTCATACATTTCTCATGTGTGTACAATACAAGATTACAAAGCCTTTATTTATAGGCTACAAATTGTAAATGAAAAATTTCATCTAAATAAATGGAGAAATAAATTTCAATAGTAGTGGCCATCAATTCCAATTGTAGTGCATGGAGTAGTGGGGATAGTGGAGAATGAATGTTGGGAGTTATGGACATCCACATTAATATTTTATTCATAACAAAAAGAACTTTATTAAGTTTTTTTTTTCTATGGTAAACACTTTATTAAGTTTGCTTTTGTCTTCTACTATGGGACCCAATAATCCAGCAAATCTGTTTCATTCTCTCCATTTTTTTTTATCATTGGAGAGGTCCTACAGCACCAGAAGAGACTGTCGGATCTAATGCTACCATTTTTTATTTTATTTTAATTCATTTATATTTTGTTAGCAAACTGATAATGATAATACAATTCTTTTCTATACAAAATACATGATTGAATATTAATATAATATTTTTTGAACAGCAGCAGAACTAAAGAATAACAAATTGAAGAGGCTGAAATATAAATTATATAACGTGTGGCATGTGAGAGATTTGACTCAAGTATCTGCTTTATGAAGCTCTAACTACTAAACTACGTTCACATATTTAATATTTTATGAGAAATACATTAAACTAGAGGTGACAATGAGCATTTAATGAGTGAGTTAGGTCTCACTCGTAATTAGCTTGTTTATGGATCAAGCTGAGCGAGCGAGTTTGAATTTTAGGCTCCGAGTTGAAACTGCTACTCAAAACTGACTTGTGGTTTATCCGAACGAGCCGAGCTAGCTCGTTACTAGCTTGGTAGATTTATGAATTTATATATATTTTTTTTTCAGCTATATCTTAAATTTTCATAGCACATCTTATTAATTATAGTTAAAACAAGATAACATTTACATGAGTAATTATTGAGGAATATTCTTAATTCTAGTGCAATTAAGCAAATCAATTATTATAAATTAAGATTGCAGCTAAATTCATACATACAAAAATATCAAATCTCTAAATTGATACAAACATAACTCACAGAATAAATTCATTCATATCAAATCAAACAAATTCTTATAAATTAACTTAGTTGCTTATAATTAATTCACACATATTTCATGCAAAATTACCAATCAACTTAAGTACAGTCCAAAGTGCAATTACCATAACATTGATTATAACATCCATAGCATAGTATCCCCAACATGAATTGAACATATCTGATTAAACTATTAAACTATGTGTATTAAATAAGTCGTTAATGATAGAGCTGGCTCGTGTCGAGCCAGGCCAAACTCAAACTCATTAATTCTGACTCGAGTCTGTAGTGAGCGAGCTAATTTTAACTCGATCCACTAATGAACGAGTTATTACTGATCGAGCCACAGACGAATACCAAGCGGGCCAAAAACCACAAGCTTTTTTGCCAGTGCTATGTTAAACTATATAATCATTTTCATAAATTATATATAGTACAAAGGACAAAATTATTGAACCTGCGCGGATGATCTAGACTCGTGTGTAGTGCAAAAATCCGACATTTGTTCAGATTTGAAACTTGCGTTCACTGATCAGTGATTGTTGAAGGTTTCGAAATTGGTAGAAAATTTTCCGATTCTACTGTTTGCTCATGCAAACTGTAGTTTTTTCTATAACTGAAGTCTTAACGGATAAAAACGGATACCGTTACTAGTTAATTTGCTGATAAAATATATATGAGTTACTAATAAAAAAAAAAAGCTAGTGTTTGGACAGGATATGTCAGTGATTATTTTTGTTTTCCTTTTCATACTTTAATAATAGAATATTAATTTAGTGTATTAGATCAATTGATTTGTATGTCATTTTTTTTAGTGAGGAAATCTTTATTTTTTTTTGCTTCCATCGTAATTTCATTTTTTTTTTAAATTTCAATAAAATGTTTCTAATTCAAGTATCTTATTAAAACCGTTAGATGTAATTTATACTTTTCTACATGCACACAACGTAGTATCATTTTTCGAATTTATTTTTATACAATTAATAAGTTGAAAAATTGAAGTCCATAAACTTTTAACAAAAAATATTATCATTTTGTTTTTATTTGTAATTTTATTGATGTCAATTAAAATTAAGTCAAAATACCGTAATTGATAAAATTATGGTTGGTTAGTGGTTACTCCCACGCTTTCTCATGGGATTCCATAAAAACATACCTAATGAAATAAAAGGCCACATAAAATTATTTGTCCTAGCTAGTCTTATAGACGGGGCCTATAGCAAATAAAGGGATGGACAATCCTATACTTGCTCATAGATGTTGTCACATATGGGCCATGAATCAGACAGAGCCTGTGCTGGTATTCTTGCCAAAAGGAGGGGGTTACTTTTTGATTTTTTTTTTTATTATTTAGAATTACGTTAAAATATTTCATTCAAACAAGCCTTCTATGCCTTGATTTTCTGTAACTAGCCTCCACCGATCCCTAGGATCGGTGGAGCAAAAAAAATCAAAACCACACTGGTCCTAGGGACCGGTGGAGACCCATTTCGCCCTGCCACACACCGCTGCACGAAAAACTACAAAATTAACCCTACATCGGTCCCTAGGACCGGTGGAGCCTCAAAACCATCTCTGCACCGATCCTGTGGATCGGTGGAGAACGTAGGTATTTCTGTGCATCCCGCACCTTTCTTCTTCCCTCTTCTCCCTTCTTCACTTCTCTGCCGCCATTCTTCTTTCATTTTTTTTTTCATTATTTCATTTTTTTCAATATAATAGAGCAGTTACCATATGAATAGATCGCCACCACCATTGTATTCAGCATCGTCTCCTGATTATTATTGTGAGTTTTTTTTTACTCATATGTTTATATTTAGTGTTGTAAAATTAAAAAATAGTTGGAGTTAATTTAGAGTTTGATTTAGTGTTTATTTTTTACTCACATGTTTATATTTTTGTTTTTTTACTCATATGTTTATATTTTGAGTTTTTTTACTCATATATTTATATTTAGTTTATTTTTTACTCAAATGTTTATATTTATTGTTTTTCTGTACTCATATATTATGTAGTGTTTTTTTATATGTTTATATATTTAGTGTGTTTTTTTTACTCATATGTTTATTAATTTAGTGTTTGATTTTTGTTCAGCAAAATGTCACTGCTATTGATCAATGTGTATTATGGTGGTAACCTCCAAAGCACTTCAACAGGTGTTGGTTATGACATAGGGGCTGCATTTACCTTTACTGTATCTGATTCTACCAGTTTTGCCATTATAAGATGTTGGGTTTCGGATACCACTTTTGGGGTTTCGCGGTAACCAAAACCTGTTTAGGCTTAAGGTGCGGAATGACCGTAGAACAAAAATTTCTACGGCCAACTTAAGCTCAGGATTAAACGGGGTATGTCAGGAAACTTTCTAAGGCGGTCCACCTTCAGTATTCCTTTGGCATCAAAACCCAATTTAATCCTTTTACAAATCTACTCCATGATTGATTTCTAAAACTTTAATCTACTTACCAATTAAATAGATTAATATAACATATTTATACCTTGTTTTCAAATCACAGTTGGAATGCAGACCGAGCCTGTAGAGCTACATCACGGAAGAAATCGACTCGTCTCTGAGCATCAGACGTCTGATGCCTCTATCGGTTATCCACCAGGACTAACCAGAGAGCGGTTAATTTCTTCTGCCAGAAATACCATAAACCGCGGAATTCTGCAAAAACACTATTCACGGGGAAAAGACGAAAACCTGTAATGATGAATTTTCGGTTACTCAGTTTCATCAAATGAGCAAAACTGACATACCGCGAAATTCGGTAAAACACTATTCATCAACCCGTAAATATACTCCACGACAACCCGCAAGATTATACGTCAACTACGTATAACTTTCTTTTCTCAACCGAAACACTATTTGGGAGAGAAACCGAGAAAGAGAGAAAATACCGATTCAATTCTGCACGAAACGATACAAGTGAATTAGTATCTTAATCCTCTCATGCACCCCTCTATTTATAGCCTCTAAAATGGTGTGAAAAGACCAAAATACCCCTATGACAAGGCATGCCACCTAGGGGGGTGAGGTGTCATGTGGATAAGATCGATGACGTGTCATCTGGATAGGATCGATGACATGTCATGCGGATAAGCACGAATCTAAGAAGACCCGAATGCCCTCGGCCCGAATACAAATAATATTCGTATAATTATTCTGAACAATTATATTTCTTGCGGTTGTTTGTTTCGGTATCGATGACGTGTCATCTGGATAGGATCGATGACATGTCATGCGGATAAGGACGAATCTGAAAAGACTCGAATGCCCTCGGCCCGAACACAAATAATGCTCGTATAATTATTCTGAACAATTATATATATTTTTCTTGCTGTTGTTGTTTCGATAATTTATACAACGTGTCCGGTACATTTATAAATTAACCGGTTAACTTTTATACAACGTGTCACACACGTTTATAAATTAATCAATGTTTTTGCTTGTTATTTTTACATAACATTTATAATTTAATTATAACACGTATAATTAATTATAACCATCTTACTATTGATCATAACCAATTTATAATCAATCACAATAAGATTCTCCGATTAACTCTTATATGGTGTGATCCAATAGGATCTGTGTTATGTTGGTAAATAGAGTTAAAACTGTTTTAACTTCTATAATCATGGGTCGCGTCTGGCAACACATCATGACCATCCAATTACACAGATGATGCTGTACAGTACAATATCACGATCCAGTAAACAATTTACTTGTGTCTGTTCTTCTGTCTCATAGCTACCAGATTAGTTTCAAGGTAGATGTGTGTCATCCTTTTAAACTTAATCTTTTCTTGATCTTGAGCAGATTATCAAATATGATTACTCTTGTAATCATACCGCACGCTGAAAATCTTACTCTATCAAGGGGCCCAGTGATGCTATAGCTCGTATAAAATACGAGGGACAAATAGTATTCTTGGTAGACTATCACTTCCTCAGCTAAGCTATACATATGAGAATGCTACCGTTATGACTGCTTTTTACGGACAGCAGTGGATAACAATCATACATACATATTTCTCAGTGGGAACGATAAATATCTCATACTGTAGAACGTGACACTGAATGAAAACATAAATGACACAAACACAATTCTATTTAATGTTTTATTCGAGGTCTGTCAAATACCATGTTCCTAGAACATGTATCTATGTGATTAAAATGACATCTCGTGTCAGGTGGTTTGTAAAACTTAACCATCTTTTAATCCACATACTAACCTTATAGCGGCAATTAGTGTTCCTGCTAATTACCTTGGTCAGTGACCTTTTAAGATTAAGAGTATATATCATCTATATTATGGAGTTTCACAATTTCAGTCATGAACTCGAAATGATCCATAAATGCAATAATACTCAAGGCAACAAAATGATATTAATCATCCAATTCATGAACAAAGCTTTATGATAAATTATCGTATTATTGACTTCTAGATTATTACAAACTAACATAAGACGACAAATATACGTTGGACTTGAATTGCTTCCGAGTCAAGTCAAATTGACAATCAGGGTACGTATGAACACAGCACCGCCCGGATCGTACCATTTCTCACTATTTCGGATAGAAAATGAGGAAACTTGGGTTGTCATTAAACAAACTACAGCTCAAGTGGTTGGATTTAAGGTTATACAATTGGTAGCTGAGGCGCACCAGGCTAGAAACCAAACCAGTTATGATCTGTGTCCAGATAGTTTGCCTGGAGGTAGTAACATACCGTCGGTTCAGACCGGCTTTGATCCTAACTCGGGCAGTGTACCTGTACCCACCTACACACCTCCGGTTGAGGCCGGTGACGGCCTTTGTGAGCAATCAGATGAAGACACAGAATCTGATAGGCGTTCTTTTGATGATGATGATTCGGATGAAGAATGGAATGCAGATATGGATGAAGCGGAGGCTGAAATGAACGACCGAGAAATATTGAAGGATTGGCACAACTCAATCCCATTCCTCAATCAAGGACCTAAGCATCCATGTTCCTCATTCCACGATGAATTGCTAATGCCATACGCGGATCGTGCATTTTTTGCAAACCCCCCCAGGTTAGATGAAAAATTTGCTGAAGGTCAAATGTTTGAATCCAAAGCTAAACTAATATCAGAACTTGCTAAATTTCACCTAACCAAAAACACAGAGTTAGATGTGCTAAACAGTAACAAAACAAAGTATAGAGTTAAATGTAGATCTTCTAAATGCAAATGGAAGCTGTATGCAATTGTAGTACCAACAGGTGCATGGACAATTTTCACCAACCCGTTTATCCACACATGTTTGGGCAGTGCTGAAAGGCTGGATAGTCATCAAATGACTTATAGAGTAATTGCTGATATTATTAAACCAGCTTTGAAAGATGATTTGGAGTTAAGCATTAAAATGGTCAAGCATCTGGTTAAAGTTAAATTTGGGACAGTAGTGCCCTCGTATAACGAGTTGTGGAGAGGTAGAGAACTTGCAATTGCGGACTTGTTTGGGAGTTGGGAAAAGTCTTACGAGGTGCTGCCATCGTTTTTGGCTACCATCAAAGCGTCTAATCCAGGTACACAGTACCTACTAGAAAGTGAACCATCAACCAAGTTTAATATCAATATTTTCAACCGGGTTGCATGGGCATTTGGGCCATGCATTGAGGCATGGCCTCATCTTCGACCCGTTATCAGTGTCGATGCTGGGTTCTTATCTGGAAGGTATAAGGGTAAACTTTTTATGGCTTGTGCTTACGATGCAGAGCAACAACTCTTGCCACTTGCATTTGCAATTTGTGAAAAAGAGTCTATAGAAAATTGGGGTTGGTTTATGAATTGGTTGCGTATCAATGTTGTCGGACCAGGAAAAATATGTGTCATCTCGGACCAGCATCTTGGTATACGACGGGTGTTTGAGGCTCCTAATCTGGGATGGTGTGAGGAACAAGGTGAAGCTGTACACCGACTGTGTTCACAGCATATTTGTGAAAATATTTGGAAAAAATACCCTCAAAAGTGGATCAAAAAGGTATTCAAGAAATTTCTTGAGAAGAAAAAAATCTGGATATTTGAAGAGGGGATGGATTTGATTAAGCAAAGAGATGCAGCTGTACATGACTACATTATGAAATTTGGTAAACGGCTCCGCAACTCTAATAGGCTCTGCATAAGTGGGCACAAGTGCATGATGGATTCCTCAATCGGTGGGGTATAATGACAAGTAATGGCTCTGAGGTACTAAACAGTGTATTTAGGATTGCCAGGCAACTACTTGTGTGTGCAATTGTTGATAAGACCTTTTATAAGTGCGTCGACTGGTTTGTAAATAGGCGGGAGGCCGCGATTGGATGAGAGGCAACGGGATTGGATTTTTCAATGAACATTACACAAGTTTTACATCGTCGTAATGAGAAAGCAAGAAAACATGATGTAAGACCGATGTATTACGGCCATAACAACTATGAGGTTATTGATAAAGATAGACTTCTCGAGACAGTAAGTTTTTTATATGAAAAATCTAATTATTTACTTTCACGTAATATATTTGATGTAAATAATTTTTTTTAATTGAAGGGTGTTCGGGGCGAAGTGAAGTACAATGTTACCTTCCCTCCGGAAGGAATGCCTATATGTTTGTGTCAGAGACCTCAATTAACAGGAATCCCATGTAACCATGTTCTTGCAGTTTGTTTTGTAAGGAGGTTAAATCCTAACGACTATGTTAGCCCATATTACAGTTTACAAAATTATATAAACACATGGTCTGGTCATTTCAATGGATTTGGAAATAAACGAGATTGGCCATTGTATAATGACCCCGTTATAAGGCCAGATCCGGATAAAGTAAATAAGGGTAGGAGAAAACACAAGCGAATTAAAATGGCTATGGACAAAATGGAGGCTCCTGCGAAGAGGCGTAATCAAGCGTCAACTTCAGCAAGACATTCAGGTATAACAATTTAAAAATTTTAAAGACAATTCGTTTGCATAATTATCATTTTATTTGAACTAAGTTGTACTCATTTGTAATAGGTGCATCGACTCGATAAACTCCTAGGAATTTCTAAGTTTACAAATTATATTATATCATGTTATGACATGCATTAATGTTTCTTATTTAGACATTTTTATTGTATTCTAAGAATTGGCTGTGTTGACATTGTATTGTATTATTAGGATGTATCTTATTTAGATATTTTTATTGTATCAAGAATTGGCTGTGTTGACATTTATATGGCAGCAGCATTTTTCTGCACACCTGAATTTTAAAGATTAATTCCCGCCAATTGGCTACACCAAATTTTGTGTTCTTTATATGAAAATTTCCCTTAAGTAATGATCTATATGCATGTAAAATCGTTTTGTAAAACTCGGTCCAGAGCTATGTGAAATATGTGTTTTTGTACAGGAGAATCTGCTGGCATTGAGGCAGCAGCATTTTTCTGCACACCTGAACTTTAAAGATTAATTCTCGCTAATTGACTACACCAAATTAAGAGAAATTTATATGTAAATTTCCCTTAAGTCATGATCTATATGCATGTAAAACAGTTTTGTAAAACTCGGTCCAGAGCATAATTAAAACATTTTTTGTACAGGAGAATTCAAACAAGCATAATTTGAACAACACATTTAGTCATGCCACAAACATTCAAATAAGCATAATTTAAAGGATAATTAAAGTCAGTTTAATTAAAGTTACAATAGTCCATTAAACATAAATTTAAAGCCAATTTAACATTAATCTTACATTAATGGATCCAATCTAATTACTCTTCAAGTACCTCTGCAAAAAAAAATTAAAATGTATCATGCATTATGCAATACATGATGGATCCAATCAAAAAAATTAAAATGTATCATGTTTAATAGAGACACTTACTCAGTCGAAACATGTTAATTCCTTCGTCAGCGCACACACGGTGGTCCAAGGGCACCAGTCCCGGGAGTGTATGGGTGAGTAGGCTGCCTTGGACGGTCTCCAATAGGTGGATCCCAATAGGATGGAACATAATCTGCTGTAAGATTTCCAGGATTTGAAGTGGATGGAGCATAATTTGAAGTGGATGGAGCATAACCTGAAGTGGATGGTCCCATCATACCAATGCCTCCTGCTAGTTCATCGATCATGAACTGAGAAATATGTCCATGCTGTGTGCCGCTCATGAAGTTGTCCCACGTCGAGGGAGGCTCTGGAGCTGAAGGGCGATGGTAATGCTGATCAGGGAAATCATCATTCAAATTGATCATGTCCAAGTCCGTAGGGATCCCGGCACTTTCGAGTATGTCTCGGAAGATGTGAATCTGATCAATATCCTCCATAATAGCACGGGCATTCTCGAGCATCAGCTTGCCATATGCCATTTGTCCCGGGATCTTCACCATATCTATTGCCTGCATAGTGAATTGTATCTCTCGAGAAATCTGCATAACACATTTCGAACTGTGACATATTGCACATTATTATTGAAAAATCTAATTTGATTGAAAAAATAAATAATGTACGAACCACACGAGAATGCCTATGACCATGAGTAACGTACGCCATTGTTGCAACATCTTCTGTCCGTGGGGGAGGGTGACGTCGCAGAGCTTCCGGATTGTTATCTGATAGATACACTGATCTCATACCACGTGCGTTTAACCAATGCATGTACATATGATGCCTCCACATGTCATATGGTCTCCGCTCTCTAATTAGTATTGCAGGCTTCTCGATGAACTCACTATGAGTAATCTTCCAACAACCATCCCTTGTTGCGTTGTCATCGTGATGCCACGCCTCTCTTAAATAATTGATCTCATCAAATGGTAGAGGAGGAGGAGGCGGGATCTCTTGGTACCTACCAAATTGGCGCATGACCCTATCCGCATGCTGATACTCTACCATCTAGAAATGGATCGTAACCGCAGCTCATCCAATACCTCTTTTGTCCTCGAACATGTCTAGGTAACTGATCATAATAATCAACATATGGTCGCCAGTTAACTGTCTCATCAGCTAGTCTGTCGAAGCTATCTTTATATGTGGCTGTACCACCTGTCAAAAAAAATATAAATTTAAAAAAAACAATTATAAATCTATCGAATTTATCTCGAATTATAAATCTTTATACCTAAGTGAGGGTTGTGTTTCCACAAATGTCGAGTGGTCCACTTCTCACCGAAAGCATTTCTCGTATCCTCATCTTCACCACTGAAGGGAGGTGGCGCTTCCCGGGGATTAGGCCGACCAATAGTAAATCGAGTCCATGACCAAATCTGTAACAACAACATCGGACCTGCTATCGTGTCTACTCCTGCAAGGCAAGCACGCGACAACTCTCGATAGAGATGTGCGAATATGGCACCTCCCTAATTGTATTCTTGTGGAGTCTCTAGATCATTAATGAATTGCAAGTACATCGCAGGGACTCCATCCGTACTAGAATCCAAAAACATAACTGACCCGAATAAATCCATACAAAAACCTCGGGTGTACTGTGCAGCTCTCTCATTACTGTCCCACTCTTGTAAGGGTTGACTAAATTTGGCCCGCACCCATTTCAGTCTAATCGAATAAGTAGAGACGGACAATCGTTCATTCAATGTGTTAGGATTATAAATCCTATATTTATATGGCATTGTCTCAATGAGGTCATCGTAAAACAGAGCCGGATCAGCCCCTAGATCATACTCTAAGTATGGGTTCCAATCAGTATCACTGGTGCCAGTAATCGGGTCACCTGCAAATTAAAAGAATTATACAATCAACAATTCACCTTAAAAAAATAGTGTTTTAAACTAATCGATAAACAACTTTAATTAGTTAATTACCCTTAATCGGTAAGCCCCATAGACATGCAACATCTTCCAACATCACTGTCATCTCACTGACAGGTAGATGAAATGTATTGGTCTCCGGCCTCCACCTCTCAACCAGAGCACTAATCAAATGCGGATCAATCTTGCAATCATTGAGGCGAGCTATTTGATACAACCCTAATCTCTTCAGAGCATCTTCAATCCGACTGTTGTAAGTAATACGAGTCTTATGTGAATTTATCTGGTTCAATGAAGAGGAAGGCTGCCAAAAAGAAATAAAACATTATAAACCCTTCAAATACTTCATATAATATTTATTTGCAACAAATAATTAATCGATATAATCAAAATTACCATATCACGAACTTTCCATGCTCTGTGGTTCTGTGGTGCTAATTTCAACAACTCCGGATAATTCACATTATCCATTGACTCTGTTAGAAAATTTGATAAACAATATTTTTGCAACTAATGAGAATCATCAGACATAATTATATAAACAAACATTTTCTTCAAGCATATGACTACAATAATCAAAATTTATGTAAACAACATATCATCTAATTTTGATTTTAATAATAAACTTCCTGAATATTACTAATTTTATACATTATAATTTTATCTAATTTTAAACTTCATGAATATTACTAATTTTACACATTTATAATTTTATCTAGTTTTAAACATCATGAGAGTCATCACACATTTATCTAATTTTATACAAATTATAATACATATTACTAAAAAGTTACATTATACTACATGAATACTTAATTACACAAATTTATTCTACATAAATACTAAATTACACTAAATTAACATTAAATTAACTATAAATAAACACTACAGTAGCACTACATTACACTAAATTAAAATCAAATAAACGCTAAATTAATACTACACTAGCACTAAATTACACTAAATTAAAATTGACACTAAATATACTCCAAATTAACACTAAATTACACCAAATACTAATTTCACACTACATTTCACAAAAACAATCTAAAAATACTAAACAAACTAAATTAAATTAGTTATTTATTTTAATTCGGCTAAAATAAAAAAATAAAAAAAAAAAATTTTATCTTATCAAAATCGTAGATCTGAAGAGTTTCTAATTCTCTTCGACGATCTGAATATTTTGAAATAATTGGATGGAGAAATGGTTGAGTATATTGAAAGAATAAAAAAATAAAAAATAGAAGAACTCACCGTTTGGAGAAGAAGGCTCGGACTGGGGAGAAGGAGGAGAAATGGGCGAGTCTGCGGGATGTGTTTTGAGAACAAAGCTCCACCGATCCCTAGGATCGGTGTAGGGCTTTCTGGGATCTTCTGTGGCCGAGTGACTGGACTGAGGAAAAGTTAGCTACACCGGTCCCTAGGACCGGTGTGGTTTTGATTTTTTTTGTTTCACCGATCCTAGGAATCGGTGGAGGCTAGTTACAGAAAATCAAGACTTAGGAGGCTTGTTTAAATGAAATATTTTAACGTAATTCTAAATAAATAAAAAAATCTTACTTTTTAGAGGAATTAAGTTTTTTTGTGTGTAAATATACTCTTTAAACTTTTAATAAAATAGGTTAAAAAATTCTTATAGCAAAATATAATCGTTAGATTGATCTAGCTTGCATGCAAACTTGGGTAGAATTTTGACTCTGGTTTTTCAATGAGCTTGAAGAACTCTGTTAACAGCATTAACTTTGACGGGTTTTATTATTATGGGGCTCTCCGTAATAGCAAGTACAGAAACAAATATGCGCTAAAATATAATATTAATTATTGTGGGTCTATTTGTCCTTTTACAAATAAATGTTTCAAATTTTAGATATATATGATTTTGTATATATAATCAATATATTTGTTAACGGTAAAACCGTCAACTGTAAAAAAAAATATTATGATGATGGAAACATATCATAAGAAAATTAATTAACAGGGAGAACACAGCTCTGCAAGAACTCTTCATTTGATTGCACACAACTTGTAAGTATTGATTTGTTATGTATTCTCAATGCATGTCTATCAAAATAAACTAAAATGCCAAAATATTTTTGTATTCATGTAAAAAAAAAATAGGCATAGATATAAAAAGTACTAACTTTTTTGTTTTCTTACGATTCTTTTTTGTTACTAGGAATCTAAAAATTTAGAGGCATGAAGAAACATGAAAAAAAAAAAAAATTTAAACATCCCAATTTTTGAAACAAAGTTAAAGTTAACCGAATATATACCTTATCGATCAATGCCTAACATACAGATCTTTTGTATGTCTAATTGCTGATGATGTTTTTCAAATACTGAAACAGTCAATTTCTAGCCCCACACATCTTGTCTTTGATTTTTAAAGCTTCCATTTGTTCACGTGCAGACTGTCCGATTGTCTCAAAAAGAAAAGAAAAAGGAGGATAAAACAGTAAAGCGACAGATTTATATATATACGAACGACAGAATTAAACAGATTTAATGATTTAAAAATAAACATAAAATAGTAACCAAGCAAAAAAAGAACAATTAATGTTTGCATTTTGCTCATTCAAATTGATCTATTGTGCCGCTCCTTCATGTGGAAAAAAGCATAAAAGATCCTAATTGTTTAAATTGGGGTCCGATAGATATATCAGGTATGTACATAAAAAAGCATAAAAGATCCTAATTGTTTAAATGGATGAATTGGGATTTGTATCAAGTGGACCAATGATGCTATTTTGTGATAACAAAGCTGCTATTACCATTTCACATAATTCAGTTCAGCATGATCGGACAAAACATGTGGAGATAGATCGAGATTTCATAAACGAGAATAAAGTGGACCAATGATGCTATTTTGTGATAACAAAGCTGCTATTACCATTTCACATAATTCAGTTCAGCATGATCGGACAAAACATGTGGAGATAGATCGAGATTTCATAAACGAGAATATTGAGTCAAGAGTTATTCGGATTCCACATGTACGTTCTGAAGAACAGTTGGCCGATATACTCACAAAGGCTGTTTCAAGCAAAGACTTCATTGCCATACTTGACAAGTTGGCCATGACAAATTTGTATTTGCGAACTTGAGAGGGAGTATTGGCGTATATGGCAATAAGGTTTGGCTGTATCTCTGATATCTGCAGAAGAAGAAGGATATCTTAGGCTAGCTGTGTGTGATATTACTTGTACTAATTAGAAATATGAATATAGTATGAAATATAGAAGAATAGAGAAAGATAGCATTTGAGGTATTATGCTAGGGCTATTTAGAGAGCACCTCCCCGTTGTAATAGTGCTGGAAATTAGAATTCTAAAAGTGTTTCACCAGATGAAATATATTCGGGTGGGAAGGGAATTTTCTTAGGAGTCTTGTGTTTCTATCCTTTGATTTTATATCTCTATTATTTGATTTCATGGTATCAGAGCATAGTTCGAATCTTGATCAGATAGTTGGGTGAAACAAAGTCTTCCTCCTCTCCAATGATTACACTGTTTTCTCAGCAATGAAAGAACCTGAAAAAATTGAGAAGAATAATGGAGAGAAATATGTTCCTCCTGAATTCATTAAAGAACTCACAGTTACACTAACCGAATTGTTTTTACAGAAACAACAGAGATCTCAACCAAGTAGCCCTGCAGTTGCAGATGGATCAAACTCACCGATCATTGTGAAGTTTGATGGAAGGAACTACGGGCTGTGGTCTCAGATGGTGGAAGTCCACTTCAAGTCCAAGAACAAACTCGGCCATGTGTCGGGTAGCCGAATTGCCCCTCAACCAGAAGCGCTTGGGTACAAACAGTGGGAAATAGACGATAACACAGTAAAAGCCTGGATTCTCAAATCTCAACTCTCTCGATTCCAGTTTGCTCGGTAATTTTATGTTCTTTCCTACTACTAAGGAGGTGTGGGATGCCATTAAAATTATTTTTTTATGAGAGTGATGGTACCCAAGTTTATGAATTACAAATGTGGTGCATGGATGCACACAGTCCGGTGGGAGTCTAGAAGAGTATTTCAATACTCTTCAGCAGTTGTGGAGGGAAATTAACCTTTGTAGGCCTAATAAGAACACCTGTGCTACAAATATTACAAACCAAAACCAGGAAATTCAGGAAGAAAGGTTATGCGGAGGCATATGATTTTGTGGGTGCACAGCGATTGCACAATAGGTAAAGCATAAGTTAGGGTCTTGCCACTTCCAGTAGGAGAATTCACACAGATGTCTCTCTCGAAGCCACCTAGCCAATTGTTTCAAGCAATATTACCAGCTGTGCCAGCAATAGGGATTCAATTTGCATCGTACACAATGCCTCCACCAATCTACAAATCCATGCGGAATGGTAAGGAAATAAATTCAATGCAAATTTGCTCCTGTCAGGAAACATAATCGAAGGGTACAAAGGTTACTTGGGATCGAGACAGTTAACATGATCGAGGGATTCTTCTTCGAAATTGGTCGATGTCGACCGGATATCTCATCCATGGCGGATGAGCAACTCTCTTTTGAACCACCTCCATTTCTCTCAAGTTGGAAGATGGTTAAGGTTTAGAGGGTTTTAGTGTTTTTCAGAAAGAGAAAGGAAGGGGTGGAAAGAGGGAGACTGGATTCCAGCCCTGCCCGTCTAATCTGAAAGAACCCAAACTCGAACGCGCCAAGTCTGAAGTGAACTGTTTTCTGGGTGCTACTTTACCCTGTTAGGACGTTACACAGTCACCCGAACCGTGCAGAGTTGTGGACTCGAGAAGTGGGATCCAAATCCGCTCCTCCATGCTTATCTCTCTTTCCTTCTCTCGTTTCTCTCTCTAGAGAGAGAGCAGAACAATTTTGGGTTATTGGGTATTGCTTATTGGACTCAGCTGCGCAAAAAAGAAAAACTTAATTGGGCTATGCGAAAAGAATAGGCAACAAATAACTTTGAGTAGGCCGAAATTCAAAATATACATTATTTAATTATATTTTTCAAAATTCTCTGTGTCTACCTATGAATTAATGTAGCTCTGTCCCTGCACTAAACAGTTTAGAATATTGAGATCAAACTGCAAAAGTGATTACACCAACATATAGAGTAGTCAAAAATACACAGAATTGACACAAATTTCAATTTATTTGAATTTTTCTATAAGTAGTTATGAATTTTCAAAGTTTAACTTTTGAAAAAACTTTAAACAGCCATAATTTTAGTTAGAAAAGTCGGATTTGCGCATATAATTACTTTTCAGAAAGGTTCAGGACGAGACAAATTTGAATTTCGCCAAGGGGTCACCCCCAGGCATCCGAAGCATTAGAATTTTAAAAAAAACCTGAAAATATTTTAGCATTACTAAAACCTGAAAATATCTTAGCATTACTAAAATCTGAAAATCTGATTAAATCACAGGTCACAACAAAACAACTGGTATGAGTTCAGCGTCATTCATAACTGAAAGGTACTAAAAACTGGTGTTTAAATTGAGTGTACCTGCAAAGCAAGTTCACGAGTAGGCAACACAATAAGGCGCGGAGGCATCTGATTTTGCAGGAGCACAGCGATTGCACAATAGGTAAAGCATAAGCTAGGGTCTTGCCACTTCCAGTAGGAGAATTCACACAGATGTCGTTCTCGAAGCCACCTGGACCAATTGTTTCAAGTAATACTGCCAGCTGTACGGGGAATAGGGACTCAATTTGCATCGTACGCAATGCCCCCACCAATCTACAAATCCATGCAAAATTGTAAGGAAATAAATTCAATGCAAATTTGCTCCTGTCAGGAAACATAATCAAAGGGGACAAAGGTTATCTGGCATCGAGACAGTTAACATGATCGAGCGATTCTTCTTCGAATTAGTCGATGTCATATCTCATCCATGGCAGATGAGCAACTCTCTTTCGAGCCACCTCCATTTCACTCCAGTTGGAAGATGGTTAGGGTTCAGAATGTTTTAGTGTTTTTTAGAAAGAGAAAGAAAGGGGTGGAAAGAGGGAGACTGAAGTCCATCCCTGCCCGTCTAATTTGACGGAACCCGAACCCGAACGCGCCAAGTCTGAAGTGAACTGTTTTCTAGGTGCTACTTTACCCCGTTAGGACATTACACAATCACCCGAACCGTGCAAAGTTGTGGACTCGAGAAGTGGGATCCAAATCCGCTCCTCCGTGCATCTCTCTCTCTCCTTCTCTCATTTCTCTCTCTCTCTCTCTAAAAGCAAGGACTGCTAATTTGGATCTGGAGAAGAGAGAGAGCGGAACAATTTTGGGTTATTGGGTATTGCTTATCGGACTCGGCTGAGCAAAAAAAGAATAAACTTAATTGGGTTGTGCGAAAAGAATAGGCAACAAATAACCTTGAGTAGGCTGAAATTCAAAATATACATTATTTAATTATATTTTTCAAAATTCTCTTTGTCTACCAAATGGCTCCAGGTACACCGTTTCTCCCCACAATTTCAGACGTGATGAAGATGAGAGGCCGAAGGTAGCATACAACCAGTTCAGCAATGACATCCCCGTCATTTCTCTCGAGGGAATAGACGAAGAGGGTGAAGCACGCGGTGAAATATGCAAGAAGATCGTGGAGGCGTGCGAAGACGGGGGCATTTTTCAGGTGGTTGATCATGGGGTCGACACTGCGCTGATTTCTGATATGACTCGCTGTGCCAGAGAGTTCTTTACACTGCCCCCAGAGGAGAACTTGAGGTTTGATATGACCGGTGGAAAGAAGGGCGGGTTCATCATGTCTAGCCACCTTCAGATATAGCTTTCATTTTTCATCTTATTTGTTTTTTCTAGCTCTTCTTTCGAGCTTAAATAATATTAGAGTACATATAATGTATCAAATCCCTTTTAAGTGTCTCCGGCCGCCACACGATGAGATGAAGGAAATAAATCTGCTGTTATTGCAAAGGGATAACAGGACTCTGTTATTCCGATCCCAGATCTTTGTCGAGATTCAGGTTCGAATTTCTTTTCCTTGAGATTCGTGAATGAAAAACTTTGAACGGTTGAAATAGAAATAACAGGGTCCGTAATCCGTTTGGAATAACAGTTGATGAGTTCAATTTTGCGTTTACAAGTTCCCCACTGATACTTTTAGAGACATTTTGTTGAAGTCCTACTTAAATTATAAATTTCCCATTTTCATTTTTTTTTTGTCACCTGATATGGTTAAAACTTCAGATTGATCTCAATAGCTCTAAACTTATTGAATCAAACCACATTTTGATGTAATTGTAATGAAATAAGTTACCTTTGGGCATATAGCTATCCATTAGTGCAAAGAAAATTAAACAAGAAATATTAATTTTCTCACTATTGAGTCCACTTTTTCTCTGAATAATTAAACAAGAAGTATTAATATTTTAAGTTCAATAAAATATTTGGTATTGTTGGTTCTTAATATATCATGTATGTTATAAACTTGCTTTTATAAATCAAATTTAGTTCGACTAGAGCAGATTGAAATCACAGTTGAATACAAAGTATAGACTGACTGCTAAATAATAATAATAAAAAAAACATAACATTGTTTCTTTGTAATTATAATTAACCGCCCTAGCCCTGTCATTGCAGCATTGATTTTGTGAATTAAATTTGGATTCAAGAAACAACACATAATTGGAATTCCTTCAAAAATTAAAGCAGAATAAACAGAGACATATACCAACTCCTCCCAGTGTAAATTTTCAATTTCAAGTTTTCAACCACCTTTTGCTCTACTTATAGACAAAAATCAACCATAACTCCATGAGTAGACCGGAAGAAAGAAACATATATATTTTCATGTTGTTATATTTGGATAACATCCAATCTCTCCTTTTCTCATCTATTAGTGAAGTCGGCCCTCCCATGTTTCAGTTCAGAGCATCACCTATCTCTGTCATTATTTCCTGACACGCCTAGACATGCAAGTAATAACTCACGTGGGTGTCTAATTCAACATGTATATTGTATCTCAGATTTTTGAGTAGATAATAATTTGACCACCTCAAATTTGGAAATACAGGGTGAGGCAGTGCAAGACTGGAGGGAGATAGTAACCTAGTTCTCGTGCCCACTTGCAGCCCGTGACTACAGCCGCTGGCCCGACAAGCTTGAGAGCTGGAGGTCTGTTGTCAAGGCCTGTGTCGACATGGACCAGAAAGTCGTTGTCAACTTCTACCCCAAGTGCCCCCAGCCTGACCTAACGCTTGGGCTGAAGAAGGCACACCGATCCTGACATGATTACTTTGCTTTTGCAGGATCAGGTTGGAGGGCTTCAGGCAACCAAGGATGGTGGGAAGACGTGGATCACTGTACAACCCGTTGAGGGGGCCTTTGTGGTTAACCTCGGTGACCATGGCCATGTGAGTGTTGTTTTTCGAGTTCTGCTGATGTTGTTTGATTGTCAAAATTTCGACTTAATTCCTTTACTTTTTTTAATTGGTATAATAATATTTGCTTTTAAAGACATTTTTATTTAAAATAATAATACGGTGGATTGCGTAATGCAGTATCTCAGCAATGGGCGATTCAAGAACGCAGATCACCAGGCCATGGTGAACTCCAGCACCAGCAAGCTTTCAATTGCAACCTTCCAAAACCCCACACCAGATGCTGTCATGTACCCGTTGGCCATTCGGGAAGGTGAGAAGCCCATTTTGGATGAGCCGATAATCTTCACTGAGATGTACCGGAGCAAGATGGCTCGTGACCTGGAGCTAGCTAAGAAGAAAAAATTGGCCTAGACTGAGCAGAAGGTCACTGAAATGGCAATTGACAAGCCCAAATCTCTCACTGAAATCTTGGCATAAGTATTGGGTTAACAGATGTTGGAGTTATAGTTGTATTTCTTGGTTGTTTACTTAATGTTATATCATTAGAATGGTTTCTAAATCAATCAGGTCATCAGTGGAGCTTTCGATTGTGTTGTAGATTCTGGAAGTCAATGTACCTTTTCAAGTTCTCAAAATCTGTTATTATGAGAGTGTTTGCTAATTAGCCTAGTTTAATTCAGTCGGAATGCATGTGGATAAAGTGAACAAAGGAAAAAAGAAAGTATCTCCAAATTTTCATATTGAACATATCTCCAAATATGGATAAATACCGTCCCACTGGCTCGTTACCTTTAACTAACCAATTGAATTGAAAAAAAAAATATTACATAAAAAACAAATGTAACAGAGAATCAACAAATGTAAGAACAATTCTTAATACATATGACAGGAACAAAAATACTTGTGTCTTCTTATTTCCCCTTCTTGTGTGGTTTTCTTTCTTTTACTCTATTTTGCTGCGGACTTAATACCTCTTCCATATTTTCTCCTTGTAGCCTCTGACTGGATCTTTTCTTTTAATTTCTCCAAAGCTGTTCATCAGAAAGCAAAAAAAAAAAAAAAAAAGACTCAATCAGAAACAGGACAGCATGGCTAAATGCGTTTGGATGAAACAAGGAATAGAGCTAATCCCAAGTTTGAGAATAGTAGCTAACCCAACTTTTGGTTGGATTAGTATAATAGTGAGCTAATCTTGCTCCATCCAAACAAATAATAGTGGGTTGGTGCTATTTTTGTTCCATCCAAACATTGAATAGCTCAAAAGAATAGTGCTATTCTTGCTCCATCCATTATAGAAAGGTCCAAGAATATATACCCAATAGAATAAACTGGAAGAAGGCTGTCTATAGACTGCTTGGGCAGCATGCGAAGAGTGCAAGTGTTATTCTCAGCTTTTTGAAGCATCGAGTCAAAACACTTCACCTAGAGATATTTGTCCGAAATTAAATAAAGCTCAACTGTAAAAACTGTTTTTATGTTTATTAAATACTAATGCAAACAAAACCCTTAAAAAATTAAGCAACCTAATAAACCAGAATAAAATGGGCAGGAGGGAACAAAGGGAAGCAAATGACGAGATTCTTTTATTAAGCAGCAGTACAGATCAAATGTAAACCACTACGAATTTTACTGGACGCTTATGGTAAGAGAGAGAAAGAGTACACTCATTAACAATATATCATGTCATTACCTCATGCTTGCGAAGCATAGTAAAACATGAACCGGAGAGACCAGCCCGAGCAGTACGGCCAGCACGGTGTATGTACGTCTTAACATAAGATGGCATGTCATAATTTATTATATTTCTAATCCCTTCTACATCCATTCCTCGAGTCATTGCATCTGTTGCTACAAGCACTTGGATTGTACCTTCTCTAAATGCTTTTAAGTGTTTTGCTTCATTTATTAAAGAAAAAACTATGTATTAAGAAAAAATAAAATTATGAAACGAAAGCAAGACTTCCTTGTGTAACCAATGATCAAAAGCAGGGACTCATCGAAAGACGTACCTTCTCACAGATTGTCTTTGTAAGTGTGAGTATTCACTGAACTGAAAAGGCAGATCTCCAAAACAATTCAGCAGTGTGCTTAGCCTGTGTGTTGATTCAACAGATGAAGTGAACACAATGCATTTCTCCCCTTGTAGTTCTCCAAGTAATGCAACTAAATGAAGAGGCTTCAATTTTGAGTTACATGTCTACAACAAATATACAAAACACTAGGATCAGAGGAAAAAGAAAGAACAACTAATTTTGTTGGGAGACTGCTTTTAACTTTGCTGGTTGTAATTTAACCTTTTGGTTTCATTAATATGAAACGGGCTCAATGCCTTTTATCCAAAAAAACTAATGTTCAAACAATACAAGGATTACGGCAGGAGCCCTCGGATAATTGAGTAATAATTAACAGATCTGAAAATCACAACCTATAGGTCAGTGCTAATACCGGAAAGAGTGGAAACATACCATTAAGGTGCACTAATGGCACACACCAGTACCAGTTAAAATAAATAATATTTAAAAAAAAAAAAAAAAACCTAGCAGTAATGTTCAAGATTTGCTCCTCAAGCTTAACTAGTATGGCACAATGAGGCTTGAGTGATGTTGTGAAGTGTTTTTCTTTACTTTTTGTTGACGGGGTGTTACTTTGGATTTAAGCTCCTCTTTGTGTAGGTCTGATGTTTTCCCAGATTAACGTCATGGGTTAGTAGGGGTGTTTGGACGGCTACTATTTAGTCATCCTACCAGACCGCTTAATACCATTTATAGTTTCTCCTTTAAAAAAAATACCATTTATAAGTCTCTTTTTAATACTTTTATTAACAAAAAGAATGAGGGAGGGGAGGAATAGATATTTTAATGGAATTATACTTGGCAGCTACTGCCAAGGTTTCAGAAAAAAAAAATGAGAGGGAGAGAGGGACGTGTACCAGCTTAAAAGACTGTAATTTCTCAGGCAGCCTGTACCGTTTCATACCACTAGTGAGCAAAATGGGGTGATGTAAGTCAAGTTGAGAGAGCTTGCTTGGGTCTTGAGTGAGAGTACTCAAAGAATTATCTTCATCAATCGGGGGATCATCTACCTTTAAACCCCCTTTCTACACCTCTGTGAAAAGCAAAAGAACAGACAACATTAATATATTTAAAATATTAACACAATATCTTCTTTTGCGAGTGTGGGGAGAGAAGTTACGATCTCCTAATTGTAGCCAATGAACGAGGCATTGAGACTCCAGAAAAACTTTCACAAGTAAACAAATCCTGATTAGTGGAACTAGTGAGTTCAAGCACAGAAGGAAGCCAAGATTGGTACGCCTCTCTCAACAGCCTGTCCGTCTCATCCACCACCTGAACCACCAGAAAATAGTAATATATCAGAAGATATACTTTTAATTCCAATCATGTCATGCAAATGAAGTACATGGAAATGTAAAATAAATCAAATCAAAATGGTAGAATTAAAATACCAAAAAACGAAGATGCTCCAAGCTGAATCCCTTGGTCATGGTAATGTGATCCATTAATCTGCCGGGAGTTGCCACCAAAATATCAACTGAAGTCTGTGGTTCAATTTGGGTAACATATTCTAGGTCGAGGCTTGAATATCTCTCTAACCTGGGCCTTTTTATAAGTGACGAAATTTCATCAGCAATCGATGATTGACCAACTGCCGACCCAACAGTTAAGCCCACAGCTGACGCAATTGCCTCAAATACCTCTTTCACCTAAAACATTGAAAAAAAAAAGAGGTGGTCAACATGTGTTTTAAGGAAAATGGTCAATTTGCATTTGGGTTTCAGACAAGTCGGGGTGTGGAGTTCAAGTCATTTCAGGTTGTAACCACAATAAACCTTATTAGAAGTAATACACTAATACTTAAAAGTTCATCTTTATTCATTCATTCTTTCCATTCCGTGAAGATTGGGTTACTTTTTCATAAACACCAGCTAATTTAGCATTCCTAATGCAAACTTTGTTCATTACTTGGCTGTATCTGTGGAAAGATAAGGAGACTTAAATTCACCATTTGTCTGCATTTCCTTGATGACAAATTTTTGGTTGGTGTCAACTTCTTCTTCCAATAACCTTGGATTTCTGTTCACAGGTTTATGGTAAACTATTTGTCAGTTGCTTTCCTAATAATTACCAGTTAAGCATTGGTTCAGGTTGGTCATTGGATATTCATATTCCTAAGAAAAAGAAATGGTCCCTTCAGATTGGACTATGTCCCAAAGTTGTGCCTTTTTGAGCTCTATTAATACCAGGCTTCACGGGATTGATACAGTTTCATCCGTATAGAGAGGTGTAGAACTAAGGAGTACCACATGGCTGGTACCAAACTGATACAGTACAGAAAGAAAATATCTTAGCAATACTAAAACCTGAAAATCTGATTAAACCACAGGTCTCAACAAAACAACTGGTATGAGTTCAGCGCCATTCATAACTGAAAGGTACTAAAAACTTGTATTTAAATTGAGTGTACCTGCAAAGCAAGGTCACGAGTAGGCAACACAACTAAGGCGCGGAGGCATCTGATTTTGCAGGTGCACAACGACTGCACGATAGGTAAAGCATAAGCTAGGGTCTTGCCACTTCCAGTAGGAGAATTCACACAAATGTCTCTCTCGAAGCCACCTTGACCAGTTGTTTCAAGCAATACTGCCAGCTGTACTGGGAATAGGGATTCAATTTGCATCGTACGCAATGCCTCCACCAATCTACAAATCCATGCGGAATGGTAAGGAAATAAATTCAATGCAAATTTGCTCCTGTCAGGAAACAGAATAGAAGGGTACAAAGGTTACCTGGGATCGAGACAGTTAACATGATCAAGGGATTCTTCTTCGAATTGGTCGGTATCGACCGGATATCTCATCCATGGCAGATGAGCAACTCTCTTTTGAGGTACCTCCATTTCTCTCCAGTTGGAAGATGGTTAGGGTTTAGAGGGTTTTAGTGTTTTTCAAAAGAGAAAGGAAGGGGTGGAAAGAGGGAGACTGGACTCCAGCCCTGCCCGTCTAATCTGACGGAACCCGAACCCGAACGCGCCAATTCTGAAGTGAACTATTTTCTGGGTGCTACTTTACCCTGTTGGGACGTTACACGGTCACCTGAACCGTGCAGAGTTGCGGACTCAAGAAGTGGAATCCAAATCTGCTCCTCCGTGCATCTCTCTCTCTCCTTCTCTCGTTTCTCTCTCTCTCTAAAAGCAAGGCCTGCTGATCTGGATCCGGAGAAGAGAGAGAGTGGAACAATTTTGGGTTATTGGGTATCGCTTATCGAACTCGGCTGCGCAAAAAAAAGAATAAACTTAATTGGGCTGCGCAAAAAGAATAGGCAAGAAATAACCTTGAGTAAGCTGAAATTCAAAATATACATTATTTAATTATATTTTTCAAAATTCTCTCTGTCTACCTATGAATTCATGTAGCTCTGTCCTTGCACTAAACAGTTTAGGATATTGGGTATCTTAACTTTTTTTTCTCGAAATGAGGTGAAAGAAATTTATTTTTAAAAAGTATTAAACATGAATAAAATACAAGTAAAGGATATCTAAAAGGAATTATATAATGTTCTTTTAAATTTGAGAGGAAAGAAGAGTGCTTCCAAAAATTCTAATCCTTCCGCTTTTTATTACTAAATTGTCATACATTTTTTCCCTTTAATCTTTTAAATATTTGTAGTAGCTATTTTCTAATAATAATAATAACAATATATCATATTTCATATTTTATTTTATTTATTGTATTGTTTTCATTAGTATAATAATAATAATAATAATATATGAGTTCAATTATGCCATCTATATAGATGGCATGAATATCTATATTATTGGCACAAATATATAATAACCATGTGAATAGATGGCATGAATATCTATATTACTGGTATTGTAGAATATATTACTGATCTGAAACCTACCAGTACCATGGGTAACAATAAATTAAAAACCTATATATGTCATTTATTCCCTACAACCACAATAGGATATAAACAAACAATTAAATTGGTGAAAGTAAAAGATCACCTTTTAGTAAGTCTCCAGCCCACCACCTTACACTAATTGACTGATCCCAACACTGAAATGCATTCAAAAAGCAAAAAAAATAAGAGAAGTCAAATAAAATTAAGGATGGCAAAAAAGGGTAGTGTCATCTTAGTTCATCTCAAAAAAGGGTACATGGCATGGCAACGTAATTTGGGCTAAATCCAGCATAGCCTAAATCACCAAAACAGCAATTCAATCCATCATAATTAGTAATAAAGTAAAATACATTGGATACTCACTCCACAATTTCAACTTCACAGCCAAACTCAGCTATTGGTCATAGGATCAATTGCAACCTATAACAAAGTAAAAAATCAAATCACAGAGAGCTATATGAACCTAAATTTAAATCCATTTTGCATAGTGACGCAAAAGGGGCAGCTTCTTGTTTGAGCTACATCAACAGTTCAATTCTAAACAAGGTATAATACCGCACATACAAATTTGTGCAAATTTTGTGTTCAACACCAAACTTCAAACTCTTAACTCAGACCCAAAACCCGTTAACCCATGAGAGAGAACGCGGGAGAGCAAGGAAGGGAGCACTTACCAAGAATGGCGAGGAGCAGGGAAAGGGTCTGAAGAGGGGTCAAGGTCGTCTGGGAGAGGCGAAGTGACGGTGAAGAGAGGTCGCGAAGAGAGGCGTCAGGGTCGTCTGGGAGGTCGCAAAGAGAGAGGAGGACTGACGGTGAAGAGAGGCGGAGTGGCAGAGATGCTGTGAAGAGAGAGGCTGAAGCCTGAAAGATAGATGAAGAGGCGGCTAAGGAGCTCAAATGGGAGAGAGAGGCGTAACCTGTTCAGATCCGTTCAAACAAGTTAGAGTCTGATCTGTTCGTTACCTGTCCAACGGGCTGTCCAACGGGCTGTTCGTTACCTGTTCAGATTCGGTTCATATTTAAGAATTAATATGAACGTGAACAGAACTTTGGGCCTTGTTCGTATTATAGCCCGTTCAATATTAGTTTGCTAAATGTTCAGCCCATCTGTTCATGAACAGCCCGGTTCAGTTCTGAACGGGCATGATGCAGCCAATAACAATTTTAATAGCTTTAGTTACCATTATTTTTTGGCAGCCAGAAATTGTCATCATCTAGACAAGTTCATATTTTGCAAATTCATCAAATTCGAATTAAAGAAAGAGCGGGATAATAATTTACCAAGGAACAAACAGAATGACCCGATTTTTTTTTTTTTTTTTTTCAGGATGGGGGGCTGCAGTCCCATGCCCGCTCAAAACTGTTTAATTCGTTTTGTGATTTATGTATGATGCTTCAATATTTGTGCAGATTATGCACATGCAAATCATAAAGTAAATCTGATGTGATAGTTTCAAACGGATATATCATGAATTCGGATTTGATGCCATGTGGGAGGGGATTTATATCACCTAAAGTAACTTAAATTTTTAGTTTAGATACGGATTGTAAGATCTATTTTAGCACAAATGTTATACTCAAAATTTCTTGTAATTCAGAAGACCCGGACTGTTTTTTTTCTTTTTTCTTTTTTCTTTTTTTTTACGAATATAAAAATCAGATAAGTGTTTGTATTCACTGCTTTAAATTTTTGGAACAACTGATTTGCTGATATGATGTCAAAATAAAAAATATAAGTCAAAATCTAATCAATAATAATTGTATACACGATCGAGATTCCTCGCCATAAGGAAAATGTTAAGAATCAAAATTTTCTATAATTTTTTCCTTCAAAAATGAAGTTGACATTATCAATCATGAGCTATGAGCTGTGCATAATTTAACAAAATTAATATGTTTAGTGTTTTTAGCATAAAAATAGTCATTATTTTAAATCACCGCTCTATAAACACTGAAACGCTAATTTATTTATTCCCCTTTAATTTTTTTCCTTTTCAAATTTCAGTGAGATTTATAAATTTTAATATATTTTTTAATGAAGATTTGCTATATATTGAATTTGACTCTCATTTTTTAAGATGAAAAATTTCACTCGGACCTCATACATATAAATGATAGATAAATTTCAATGTGTAACTATGTAATATATACTGAAAAAAATTGTACATCCGCCATGCATATGAGACCATATATATATATATATATATATATATATATTTTATAAAATTATTAAGAGCAAGCAAAGCATGACTGACATGATTTTGCAATAGAGATTACTTGCATGTGCAATTGTCATATTCGAGTTGGGTATCTCTATTCTTATATTCTTATATTATGCACGTAGATGTCCTGATTTGCCAATGACTACGATTGAAAGATAAAATTTCAGATTTAATATCAGTCATCGAATCAAATAATCTTTCTACTTTTGATTAAATGCATCTTTTTTTATGTATAGAAGTTCAAATTTAGTTAGAAACATATCTCGTCACACGTACTGTAATACGATATGTTACAATTAAAATAGAATAAGAAACAAAATTGAAAAAAAAAAAAGAAATTTCTCTGTTTCCTTATTTATTTCTCCTTTTCTTATTTCTTATTTCCTTATTTCTCTTCACCTCTAAATTGAAGCCAATTATAGTAAGATTTAACAGTGAATTATTCTTTAGAACTTCACCTCTAACTTATTGATTAATTTATGCTGCTGATGCGATGGTGAACAGATGATAGGAGGCTTCGGATTACCTCCTATATTTTGTGTAAAATACTTTCTAACATTTTTTTTCTTGATGCATTTTTTCTTAATTTTTACAATTATTTAAAAATTTCAGTTGATTAATAGGGAGAATATAATTGAGATTATTAGACAGACAATCAATTTGCTTTACTTTTTAATACTGAATTTCCTACTACGAGTATATAGCTACTTCTTGTTTATTCAAATTTGTCAAATTAATTTACATCTTATTTTTCTTGAAAGAGGTGTTCTTATTTTCTTTTTTTTAAAACTAATGATTAAAAAATGCTAATTTGTTTTCAATTCATGTAGGATGACATCTCGGGCACATGAGAATGACAGATGGGCATCATACGCATGACCCTGATGATAATTTCCACTCAAATCAAATTTTACTAACTTGTGGGCTTCTGTGCATTTCTTTAAAAAAATTGAGTAAATCTTTTTAGTATTTTTCATCAATTATTTTCAGATCCTCATATGCTTGATGTGGATAATAGTGGTATGAATGTAACTACTAATGAGTATCGGTCACATTTTAACATCTTGTCATTCGTCAAGGTACTTAAAATCCCAAATCAACAAAATCATCAACAAAAAATATATGAAATTTCACCTATGTAGGCCTCACTTTTGACTGGGTGTGATCTCCATTCTATGAGCTAGGACACCAAGGATCGATATGCTCGACAATTCAGAAGTTATTGCAATAAATAAAGGTAACAAGATAATTACAATTGTTTTTAATTTTGAATTTGGATATGGTTTCTGATACATTTTCACGTGTAATTACAAAAATAGATTCACTTGATGTTTAAGGAAAGAAGGTTATATTGTGGTTATGATTGGTTATGATTTATTTCTATTTTTTGAATGTTATTTAAGGAATTTTTGAATTGATTGATAATTATTTGATCATGTCTTCATTAATTTCTTATTTTTATATCATTTAAGGAATATTATTTATCATTTAATATGTCATTTTATTTCAGATTTTGTTTAAAAATAAGTCAAAAAATAATAAAAAATATATATATGTCACCTAATCTGACGGAACTCAACTCAACGAGTAGGCAGCAAATAACCTTGAGTAGGCCGAAATTCAAAATATACATTATTTAATTATATTTTTCAAATTTTTCTCTGTCTACCTATGAATTCATGTAGCTTTGTCCCTACACTAAATAGTTTAGGATATTGGGATCAAACTGCAGAAGTGATTACATTGCTCAAGGGAGGGACAACCCAAATTTAAAAAAAAACTTTAATTCATTTGCTAGGTCAAAGTCAGTTTAGGGGGGGTCATTAAATGAGGATCTCCACTAGCACTTTGCAATTTTTGAGGAACACTGTGCCACTTTTGCACTGGTTAGGCTAGCTTTATATGCCCTAAAATTGAAATGCTTTCATCTGTCTCTAAAGGACACTGCTAGATCTTGGTTGAAAACCCTAAATGAAAGAACCACCGGTAATTGGGATGAATTACAAAGGGACTTTTTGGGTAAGTACTTTCCTCCATTTAAAACCCAATATTTTAGGACCAAAATCACCACGTTCAAGCAAGGTAAGTATGAATCTCTGACTGACGCTTAGGATAGATGGCAGGATCTTTTGAGGATGTGTCCTCATCATGGGATAGATTGGTGGTTACTTTTTCAGTTTTTCTATGGTGGTCTAAATTATCCTACTAAAATCCAACTAAATTCAGCTGCAGGTGGCAATCTTGCAAACAAGGACTCCGTGGAAGACATGGCCACTAGTCAAAAGGAATGGACAGCAGCTAACAGAGAAGGAAGACGGGGTGGTGTACACAAAGTTGATGATGTGACGGCTCTGCAAGCAAAGGTAGAGGCCCTGCAAATGCAACTTGCTATGTTGCATCAGGTAAAATCTGTCACTACACAACAATGTGGAATTTGTGGTGGGACTGACCATGACATTGTTTCATGTCAAAGTCCTGGTAAAATTGGGGATCAATTGATTAAGCAGGTAAATGGGTTGTTTTATGATGTGGGGGACAAGAGAAACCTTGATTACAAACAGAACTATTCCAACAATTACAACCCAGCCAACAGATGGAATCACCCTAATTTTAGATGAAAAAATGACTCAAATGACCAAGGTGTCCAAAACCAATACTAGAACCGATCAAACCAACACCAAAACTAAGGTCCTGATGCAAAACTTGAACGGTTTGAAAAACGAGTGGAAAAATTCATGGAGGATCAAGAGGAAAAGAACAAAAAGGCAAAGGGATTTCAACACTGACACATCTAATCAATTGAGGAACATAAATCTCAACCTCCAAACTTTAATTGCTAGAAATGAATCACCGGAGACTCAAATTGCTCAACAAGCCACCTTATTTCCTCGCCCACAAGAGATGCTATCTGGCAAGCCGAAGAACAATCCGCGTGAGCACATCAATGCAATGGTGGCGGCTGATCAGCAGGACACACAAGAGGCGCAGATGCCAGTCGCAGAAAATTTGGGAGAATCTGAGGGATCGCCACAAAAGGAAGGTGGATCTCCAAAAGAGGAAAAATCAATTGCAGATCCACAATAGGAAGGCGAATCCTCAAAAAAGGTCAAAACTGCAAGGTATATCCCTCCTCATAAATATTTTTTTTTCTTAACACAAATGGTCAAATTAGGAGTAGATGATCAATTTGGCAGTTTAATGGAGCAAATCAATCAATTGAATCTTGAGAAAATCTTACAAATGCCAAATCTAACCAAATTCTTGTTTAGTCGGACCCGAATTGTTAAAGAAAAGGAAAAAGACCGATTTAAGGAAGGTAATCAATTAAATGACAATCCTCTTGAGATTTTACCTCCAAAATTGAATAATCCTGGTGCCTTTTCTATACCATGTTCAATAGGAAAGACCAATATTCCTACTATCTTGTGTGACCTTGGTGCAAGTGTTAGTCTTATGTCCAAATCTATTTTTGATCAGCTTGATTCATGCAAGTTGGAGCCAACCAATGTTAGGTTATATTTTGCTGATGGTTCATCGAGGGCTCCACTTGGCATGTTGAAAAATGCCATTCTAAAAATTGGGAAACTAAAGATTCCTGCTAATTTTGTAGTTAGTGAGATTGATAAGAATGCGCAATCAAGCGTGATCTTAGGTCGAGCTATTTTGGCAACAGCAGGTGTAGACATAAATATCAAGGAGGGACAAATTTCCTTTTCCGTTGGAGGAGAAAAAGAATATTTTCACCATCAAAGTTTTTTTTATCTCTCTTTTAATAAGTTTTCAAAAGTTGTGCAAGAATATTTGCAGTTGCATGCGAAATCTTAGAAAGGAAAGTCGGTGGCAAGCTCTGAGACTGATCTATTATGGTAGGTGAACATGGAAGAGTTTAAGGATCTGTTGTTTAGGAAACAAATCAGCATGTATAATCTGAGCACAAGGAGAAGCGAAGGGATGCCGCCCGATCAGCATCCCTCTTGATCAATGAAATAGGGTCGAGCCATTGACCTAAAACCAAGCGCTTCTTGGGAGGCAACCCAAAGACGAACAAACTTTTATTTTTGCACTAATTTACTTTTTTTAGTCATAGTTTACTTACTAAAAAAAAAATCAAAAAACAGAAAACCAAAACAACAATACCAACTCAGAGCTGCTATGCGGCTAACTGTGCGGCCAGCCTAAGCCGCACAACTTCAAATTTCACAATTCTCATTTTGTTTCAATTTTCCCAAGAAACTGACTGTGCGACTAGACGTGCGGGTGCCCCTAGTCGCATCCTAGCTCGCACTAACGCCCTCTCCAGCCATTCCGTGCAGTCAATAGACGAGTGTGGCTTTCCGTGTGGCCAGCCTACCTGCACCCTCACCCGCATAAATTCAAACGGTTGCCTACTGCAATTAATTAAAGCGCGAATCTTGGCACCTCTTCCTTCCTTCTTCTTCTTCTTTCCTTTCACACACATCTCTATCCTTATAAACACAACTCCACTCTTCTTTATTTTCCAACATTCATACACCCTCAAACCTAGCCAAAACTCGCTCAAACCGCGGATTCTTCTTCTCCTCGATCATTTCGAGCACTTCATCTTCTCAGTTTCGCTTCGTTCATTCAACTCAAGAACAACCCGAGCAATCAAACGCGATTTTCGCTTCAATTGGGTTTTTCTTGTTCTGTCTTCTCTTTTTCGTTGTTTTTCTAGATTAATCTTGTTTAGAATTGTTTTAGATTTGTACCAATAATCTCGTTTTTGGTTTTGTACCATCATTTCATCCAAGAACAAAATCCAGAATTTTTAAGGTTTATTTTTGTAGTATTAAAACCCTTAGTTTTGATCCATTTTTAATGTTTAGAAACTGTCCAGACTTGTTTGTGCGGCCTGGTGTGCTACCGCATGCTTGTCTCCTCTCGATGGATCGATGTCCATGCCATCAATGAACTAGGGATTGGCAACTCTGTGGAATTCCTCACCTCACGCATCGGCTTATGGAACTTTCTCTCTAAAGTGGTCCCAACATACACCAACATCACCGTCGAATTTCTCTCTACTGTTGAATTCGACCGTGCCAGTGGCATCATCTCCTTCGACTTGGGTGGCTTCCATTTCTAGCGCACATCAACCGAAATCATGCAACTCCTCAATCTGCCTTGTGACAATCCAGCCTCCATGAATGACACATGCATATACGACCCCACCATGTCCAAGCATGCATTCAAAATCGCCATCTGTCAAATCGGGGTGCTCTCCTGCCAGATGAACAGGGCCATTCTGCACCCTACTCTCCGCTATATTCAGCGAGTCCTGGCTTACATCCTTTTTGGGCGAGGTGAGACAATGGCTAAATTTAATGAGGCCGAAAATTTTTATTTGTATTGCATGTTGCGCATGAACAATGATGAGCCACACCTTCTGCCACACTTCGGCTACTACCTCTGCTAACATCTCTACCAAGTCGCCACTGAGCACCGCCCGAATGGCCAGATCACTGTGGGTGGCATCATCACCAAGTTGGCCAATGCTCTCAACATAGATGGAGCCGATGAGCTCATTAGAGGCCACATCACTCAAAACCTCGAATGCCTTACTCAAATGAGGTTGATCACTCGCGATGCCACCAACACTTCCTGGCTCAGCACTGGCCTTCAAAACCACCACTACCAGCTGCCTCTAGCAAAAGACATTGACCCCCTCCAACAATCCACATGGAAGCTAGAGGGCGTGCCCACATTTGAGCTTGCACCACCTGAAGATGACCCTGCTGCAGCACCTGCCGCTCAAGCCGGTGCATCCAACCAACAACTAATGAATTTCATGCAGGAACAGCGGCAAGGACTCAATGAAGGTTGGAATGCAAGCCTTGCCTCTCTTGCCACCAATGTCACTTCTCAGTTCACTACTCTCAACCTCCACCTCGACAGCATGCAAACTGAGATTGACAATGCCGAGGATAATTCCTTCTATGCCCACTGGTATAGCTCTCAAGCATATAAGGCCAATGTCCGTGATGAGAATGAGCGTGAGGACCCTCTTACACCACCTCGCGCAAGATGGACTAGGCAAGCAGCGGCGGCAACAACACACCAAGATCCACCCTCCATGGAATCCGAGCATTGAGTTTTATTGAATGGACTAAGCATGAGCTAGAGAATCTAGACCAGGCGTTATTACCAATTGAAAAGTTTTATGCTTGAGCACCCTTTTACTTATAAAATTGCGCATGAGGGTAAATTTAGGTTACTTTCTGATCAAAGTCCAACCCAGCCTCTAAATGGCACAGCTCCGAGCAGGAATTATGATACAATGTTCAATGAGTTTATGGCTCTAAACAAGTTTAAAAAACTCAAATTTCTACAACATTTCAGAAGTTACAAGAGTACATAAAGGCCTATTTCTTCACAAAAATACAAAATAAATATAACAAAAGCAGCACCCAAACATTCCTACTTAAACTACAAGTTATAAACTCGGCCGTAGAACTCAAGTCTTACTGTTGAAATCAATTGCATTTCATACATACATTTGCACACTTGTAGAAGCAACTAAAACATTTCAAAATTTATTCCCAGGTAAAATTTCAAAAGAGATTCTAATCATTCAAACTTGACAACAATACAAGAGATATCATCTTTGCTTTTCTTAACCACAGCCTCATCCGCCAGGTGCTTGGCAGCTGCTCGCGGATCCTTGATATCTTTGATCGCATCAACTGCTTCTTGGTTCGACATGACCTATCAAATTTGAAATTATCGATTGTATCAAAGAAGATTACATCTATGGTTTCTAAATAAGTGATTATGCAAATGGAGAATGGAACATTTTTGAGTGAATTGCATCTAGTAACCACCAATAAAAAAATTGGATATTAAAGCAAGGACCATATCATTACCATAAAAGAGAAACAATACAAGTTAAAGTATGTAAGAAAGTCATGCTGTGACCCGATCTCTGTGACGGAACTGTATCGTGATGGAACCGTGCTGTTAATACTAAATATTAAAGAAGGTTACATCTGTGGTTTCCACATGAGTGATTGTGTAAAAGGCGAATGGAACGATTTTGACTGAATCACAGCTGATAACCATCCATTAAAAAAAATGGATATTAAAGCAAGGACAACATCGTTACCGTGAAAGAGAAAAGAATATAAGTTAGCTATTCAACATCAGCTACCTAGTATTTTTATGCTTTATTCTTATTAAATTTGAGTTCACTCTAATGCTGAAAAGAGATATCATTTTAACATAGGAAAAATATAACAGTAAATATGTTATTGGAATACAACTTCTAGACTAAAACAACAGAAAACCTTCAACATAAATATCACTATTAAGCTTCATTTTTGTATTATTTTTTTATTTTCAGATGCAACAAAATTTACCTTCCACAATCCATCACTTGCAAGAATTAAAAAATCAGTATTTTCATCAATTATTTCATCTGTAATGTCAGGCTCTGAACTAAGATGCTTTTTCAAGCTCCTGTCACCAAATGCCCTTGCTACGGCCAATTGACCATCGACACGTGGAACATCCCCTAAAATTATAAAGGTGCAAAGAAATTACAAGAAGCAAGAAAAATTAGAAGAGAAGGGTAAGATTATACTAATCGCAAACTAAACAGTTTCATTAAAAATGTGTATAATCACAGGTCAACTGATATGTGTTGTCATACCAGTTTAACAAATGGTAAAAACAATGGCATAAAGGTAATCAATTTTTGTACCATGCACACACTTTGAGATGCAATGTTTTTGAACATCTTGTTACTTGTTCCTAATTACTTAACTATTCACTATTTCATAGCTAGGGGTGTTCAAAGAGTATTTTCAGTTAAAATCGAATTAAAATAGTCAAAACAAAATTCTATTCAGTTTTCAAAAAATCTAATGGCTGAACCAAAAAAACTGAAGCAAATTTCGGTTTGTTTGGTTCAACTGAAATAAGAGAGATTAAATTTCAAATTGTCAAAACTCAATACATGCACAAATACATTTAATAATCTTAGAAATTAATATCAAGATATATATTAGTCGGAACCCAAATAAGAGATTTAACCGAACCAAATATAAAAAACGAAAGTAATTAAAAAATTGAACTGAACCAAACCAATTAACCCAAAAATTTGCCAGTTCGGTTGTAAACTATTAGAAGTTGTACCCGGGAAATTTGAAACAAAACCGCCTTTTTCTTCAATATACTTCCTCTCACTGTTCGGTTCATGATCCACGGACAGCTGTTTTGCCTCTCCATTTTTGCATATCACTGCCCTTGAATCCCCGACATTTGCAACCACCAACTGGATACCATTGATGAGTATAGCGGTAACTGAAGTGGACCCCCCTCGACCCAGTTCAACCGCCTTTTCGAGTATCTTTTCATCAGTCAATATGTATGCCTTTTTTATTGCACTATCCATGTTGGTCCAGAAATCAGGCTATGGAAAAGAAACAGTGAAATTTTGAATAAATTAAAAAATTGTGTGTGTTTTCATGCCATAAGAGATCATTTTGTGGTTTCATCCATGCACATAAATCTATACCGTAATTAACCTTTCTGCCAGGTACTTGTTTAACCAAACTATTGTATTTTGTCTTTATTTATTGTTTGTGGGGAAATTACGTATCTCCCCCTATAAATTCATAATATCATAAATACCCTTATAAATTTCAAAAACTCACATATTTATCCAATTTATTGACTTTTGTATTCAAACTCGTTTTAAATTTGTTAAGTACCCATTTGACCCTTTATTGAAAAACACCAGTGCGCATCATTCTTATACTGTACTGGTGCACAACTATGTAATAGCCAGATTAATATCTTTGACAAAATATAGGCAGATTTATTACCTCATTTAATATGTTGTCAAACAAATTTTTTTGCAAGAAGTCAGGTACGTCGTGTCCCAAGTGGCCATCAAAAATTGCAAAAAGCCCCAAATCATTGTCCCCAACTTGCCTATATTCTGCCACCAAGTAATCCTCCATTGGATGGTTTGATTTTCCCTTTAGAAGGTAATATCCATGCCTAACTTTCCTTTCTGCCATTTTGCTCTTTCCCTTACCGGTTTCAGATCCTGACGGTGCCAGACCCGCTTTGACCTGAACATAATAGAGGTAATGCTATGAACTCCAACATTCATCAGATTTAAACAACCAATTGCCAAGTTGGATCCTAGTAACACAAAATTTAACAGGTAATGTTGCATCTATAACCTCATATAAGAGGAATTTGTATTTTCTGACAAGATCACTGGTTGGACTCTGAGAAAAAGAGTACCAGCCAGCCATTTTGAACAAAACCACACAGCAATTGTATTATTTCAATACCAATCTGACACCTTTATCAAAGAGTTGCGATTTCAGATAGCTGACGCTTTTCAATTGAGGGTTAAATAGAATAGTTTAAAATTACTTTCATCTTGTGAAAGATCTCGCTGCCTCCCAACATGCTTTGATCGATCTTCGTTGTCTAATTTAGGAAAGAAATGAAATGACGAAATTGCAAATCGATGAAGTAAATAAACTATAGTAGGTATTGGAGAGTGGGAGAGAATAGAAATAGAGAAAAGGGACGAAGAAAATAAATGAATTTAGAGAGTAGGTGAAGTAAGGGTTCCATTCCCAAAAGTAACTCAAATTTTGAGTTTAGCTTCTTACCGTCCGATCAGATTCCGGGCCTCAATCCGGTCCGAGACGGGATGCCTGGAGATGCTTTTACTCGTGCGGATTCTGATCGGACGTTCCAGATCTAAACAGAAATATTATGTTACCTTCGGTGATTTGAAAACGGTGAAGTGATGGATTCCGTTGACTCGGCTAAGTCGTGGAGACAAAACTATTGACTAGATCGCCGCTTTCGCCTTTTCTTTTAATAATGATAAATCGATTTGCGTATCCAGAACGCACCCCCAGTCCCCAACTATGGACGGATAGCTTCACTTTTTCTTAATTAGATCTGTGCATATTGATCTGTACTATAAATTAATAGTTTTTTTGAAGTCTAAACAATTAATTTCAATAATTTAACATGATAAAATTTACTTACAGACCGAATTTTTATATTTTTAAATTATTTAACTATTTTTTAATAAATAAATATTATGTTGAATGATTCAAATCGAAATTATTCAGAATTTGGCCTGCAATCTAATTCATAAGAGATAACTCGATGTTTATCTACACGTCACTGTTGTACTTTAACTATAACAAGTTAACGAGAATGGTGTAGATCCAATAAGTACTGGATTTATTTTTGGATCTAACGAACTCTAACATCATCTGATAAGCATTAAGATATGTGCGTACGAAAATTGTAGTAGGTTATAGGTACACACAAAATTTAAAGTGGAGTGCACATATCTTAATATAAATCTTGTGGTGATTGAATCCATCAAATCAAAGTATGAATTTCAAGTTAAAATCTATCTTAAGTAGAAATTGTTTTCTTGATTTTTAATTTGTGTGGACCCGCTTCGATCTGCTACAGGTCAAGAATATTAGGCCTGTTACATCCGACAATTTTTTAATCACGGGTACGTCAATCCGATCTACTGATCTTCTCCATATAACTTGAATTCTTTTTACAATAAAAGGAAAAAAAATCTTGAAGACCTCACAGGTTTCTATTAAAATCAAAAGTGTACAAGACCTGATATCAAACAGCTGGTATAAGACTTTAGAACATGAACCTTTCTTAATTATTAAAAAAAAAATACTAATAATGAAAGGGTGTGGTGTGTATTGGTTTGAATATTACAGTTGACTTGAGTACTTTTGCACCTTTTATTTTACGTGTTTACTTTGGTGATGAGAGCAAATAGGCATACTACACGTGCTGATTGGACAATTTGGTTTTATGTTCATCGGACGGCCACGCTGCTTTAATTTTATCCTAAGGTAATTGCAATACGATTTAATATTATTTAACATTGCGCAAATCCAACTACCATATTGCAATCTATCGTAAGTTTCGATGTGGTTTCATTTAATAAACAAATTAATTAATTAATTAATTAATAAAAAGCTAATGTATGTAGCTGTTTAGTATTGACCGTGAATTAGATAACCATTCTAAATACAAAACTAATTTTGATGGATTAAACCATCCGAGCTTTACTGCTTGAATGAACAAACAAACAAATGTGCAATTCTCGAACATGCTGTTCATAAATCAAAGTAGTTATTTCAATGCAACATTGTGTTTGATTTTATCGCTCCAAGTACATAAATACATATGACCTCCAAATCTAAACAAAACACATTTATAATCTCAAACGAGCAAAAGAATCATCCCTTGAAAACAGTTAACTACAGTTAAAAAAAATTGGTTTACAAGTTTCTTGAGCAATTTTGAAACAATAAGCACTGGCTTTATGAGTTCAGGCTGCGTATTTCCCATAGTTTAGCTGCAAAATGATACAGTTTATGGCACCACTGACGAACTAATGATTATCCATTCGTTCATATGAAAATGCAGCTGTAATTTTTTAAATTGAAGATGCATGATGATGAGATATGTAATTCCGTTATTTACCAGTAAAACGTGGAGGAAGATTGATGCTTGTGTGAACTAATCACTATGTATCTCTGTGAAAGGCAGCAAGAGTAATAAAACATGATTCATTAATTAGATAATGTATAAATGCATCGTATCAGACACTATTATTTATAAGATCAAAAAATTGTTCATAACTTTTCCCAACATAATTTTCACTGTAAATGAAAACAGTTCGTATGCGCCTTGGTTGAGTGCTACAAGAACGATACTGAAGAATTTTTTAAGGGAAGGCTACCAAAGAGGGAGGTATGGTAAACGAGTCAATCTAATATACACTTAAGTGTACCGATTGAACCATACATTTAATCCTAGAATTTTAGGATTAGCTTTGAGATTCACGCTGCACGACTTTTGAAGAATCTATACGACTTTTAAAAAAATCGTACGGTCCTAGAGTTAAATGTACGGTACACTTAAGTGTATATTAGTTTTACTCATGGTAAACTTAAATTCTGCCATATTAGCCATTCTGACATTTTTTTTTTTCTTTTCAACTTTTTTTTGGCAGTTTGTTCTCCACAATATAGGAGGGGCACTAGACAAAAAACTGTGTTTTTTAATGCTATGGATTCTAATTTTCAATGCTCTAATTTCTCATTCTAATTATCAATCTAAATTCAATAAAATTATTCTAATTTTAATTATAAATTTAATCCAAATTACACATTAGAATTTTAGAGGAGACAAATTTAAGTGAACTAAAGTTAATCTGACCTATAGATCTCTATAAAATTTCAAAATTCAAAAGAAGCAGTTGCCCTCTCTCCGGCTCTACCTAGGTCGGAAATAAATCTGCTGTGATTCTAAAGAAATCGTAGGACCCTGTAAACTCAAATCTAACTTTTCACTTTTTGAAATGCACAAATTTCAACAAAACTTGCTTTTTATGCACAAATCTCTAGACAGATAAATGGATGGACTTTGAATAACAGGATCATGCGATCCTTTTAGAATCACAGCAGATTTATTTCCACCTGGGTCCACCCTTGCAGGAAAACAACATAAAGTTTTATTTGTTTTGTTCTTTTCGAACTTCTTCTGAAGTGCCAAATCTGTATCTTTTGCTAGCTTTGTTATTATTTTTAGTTGAGTAATGACATATCATCCATTCATTAATTGTAATTGTATACACTTGATTAACGTGATGCTCTCTAATATCTTGTTTTTTTCTGGATTATGCACAACTTTAACTCGAGTATCAAATTTTTGTTATATTACAGACATTAACAATTGCATTCCTTCTAGTACCGCTATTAAGTGTGGAGAATTTTTTAGATCAACTGATTTTTTACTTATCTAAAAAAGTAATAAATAATTTCAAAAAAATATAAAATTTGATCTCCAAATACATTTTAATATGGAGAATAAGATGAACGGTTGAGATTAACCGTTTGAATTTTAAAAACTCGAATATTGAGCCGTAGCACCCTAAATCACTATGCAACCCATAGCACACCCTACATGGTTGATGGTTCCTATGTCTACCAGTTTTGACAGTCATGAACTTCACACATATGTCATCAAAAGGTACATTTTCATGTATTTCAATATGTATATTTCTTATTTTCATGTCAAAGAATTATTTTTATTTAGTTTTTAGTTACATGTTGATTATAATGTCGAAACACGGCTTATATATGTATGTTGTTAGAATATTGTAATGAGATTGCTTGAGAAAATTGACTAATTTGTCTACAATTAATAAAAAAAATATTAATCAGAATCATTAGATATTTTTTTGGGATCAATTAAAGAAGTGTCACATGTTCTGCATTTTTTTGAGTTCATATATAAGGTGAGACTAAGGTGATATGGATTGTATAGACCTACGGTGCTATGACTCAATATTTGAGTTTGAAAATTTTTTACTATTTTTTTAGATAGGTAGAAAATTAGTTGATCTAAAAAATTCTACACCATTCAGATATTTCTATCTATCTAAAAAAATAGTAAAAAATTTCTAAAAAATGTAAATTTGGTCTCTAAACACATTATTATGGAGAACAAGATGAATTGTTCAAATAGACCGTTTGAATTTTGAAAACTCTAATATTGAACCGTAGCACCGTAGGTCTCTATGCAACCCATAACACCTTAGCCTTACCGCAACAGTGTACCCTTCTTTGTTTCTTTTTCTCGTCTTTTTTTGTTATTGAAAGTTTGGCAACGACTACCAAGAGCATGGGAGTTCCCATGTACTTAAGGCATCTATTTCACACCAACGTGATTATAGTTTATCTAATATTTATCCGCGAGGAATCATACTGAATTTTGGTCTATATAAAAAAGGTGTTAACCTTCTTGATGTTTATTTGCGTAAATCCTAGCTGCAATCTTCTATTTTATTTGCCAAACACATCATTTTTCTTCTCTTGGATAAATAAACCTTTTCCATTCCTCCATAGCTAGATTTCTTCTCTTGAAATTCTTCTCAATTGCTGGATGTCATTCCTCTACCAGTTTTTTTCTCCGTGTGGTTGATCTCCTCCACCTGATTTCCTCTTTAAAAGATATTTTGATGAAGATCTACTCTTATTTACCTTTTTTTCATTTTACAAACCTTACATATATTTACCTTGCACCATTGAAAATGTCTATTATCTTGTACATTTTGCATCTTGATTATTTTCTTTTCCAATTGCTTTGGAAAGAATATTGACCTAGTTAATTTTACTGTCCTCTAAAATAGCTCACAAGTTATAGGATTAGCGCTGCATAGGAAAAAGAAACAAATTAAAGCAATTAGGAAGCAGAGAAAACTCTCTTTTGATAAGTCCCCTGGGCCAGCTTGTAATTTCATTACAATAACTTAATGCCTTTGGGAAGTGAGACCAATTGGTATATCTTCTATCATTGGAGGACAGAATGTTTTAACTAGGAATATCAAAGTAAATTATGCTCAAAGCTCTTAGGATCATAGTTATGTATTGAGGTTTCCTTAGGTTGCTCAGAAAAATAAGTGATATAAACAACAACAAAAAAAAAACTGAAATAAAAATAAGGGAAGATCGGAAGTGGGGGTGGAGAGGGAAGCACCGCCTGAATAGGTGCTTGCTGCCTTAGCGGGTTTCCAGAGAAAAAAGGTGGATCCTCTTCGACAAACACATAAATATCATGATATGTAACTCTACGTAGAGGTGCTACTTTTACTCTATTATCCGGATCTGATTAATTTGGATAAGATATGGTTTAAAAAATATAACTGGTTAAATTATGGATACGGTTACAAAATTAATAATTTAATATCCAATCCGGATCTGAACCAAAACCGATACTGTAATGGGTAGGATATGAGTTTTATTTAATTATCTGATCCATAACTGAACCCGACCCGATACCCGTATAAATATCTGATAAAACATATATTAGTAACTATTAATATATAAAAATACAACTTTGCATATTAATTTTTGCATAAGCCGTTGTGAGCCCAGTACTTTGTGAGAAAATATAATGCAGTTACATATTCGCTATATTTATACACACAGATAGATGCCAAATTTATTCCTTCCATGACTACCGCATTAATTTTTTAAATAATATTTATTGCTATGAATACATCTTTCAATATTTGCCTTAATATCATCTGCATAATAATAAAAATTTATTGCTCTCATTAATATATCATTTCTACAAATTATTAGTATTCTATTCATAGATTTTTTTGAACCATAGAAAAAGAAATCGTCATCTCCAATATTTTACTTTCTAAAAATTATATCTCTTCTTCAACCATAAAGTTATTATTTTTATTTTATTAGTTATGAACAAGATCAATAGTATAATTTTTATTTTGCAGTAGTTTTTAATTTATATTATAATGATTTATGATATGAGATATTTAAGAAATTATTATATTTAAATGTAAATGATTTTTCAAATGCTTTGGAGTTGTGACATATACCTACTCTAGATCCGGAACCGTCTTGTATCCGAACCAGACCCGATAATCTACAAACAAGTTATGGGATCTATCTACTCAAAACCGAAAGACTGGACCCGAAATATCTTCGAATAAATAGGTATATGGATCAAAATTCGGACCCGAACACTTTTAGGATACGGATCCAAATATAATAGTATCCGGACCCAACCCAACCCGATAGCACCTCTAACTGTGTGATCATCGTCAGTGATTTGCAATCGTCAGCAGGGAGGGATCACAAATCTATCTAGAACGCCAATTTTAATTCGAAAAATCTCGAAATCAAAACAATCAAATAACTGGAGGTCAGTAACAATCCAAAAAACCCCAAAGATTCTCAGCTAAACGCTTAACTTCGCATGGACACCACAAATCTTGGGGTAAATCCAATATATTAATCCAAAATGTCTTAGGCCGATATCTCTTTGAAAAATGAGCGAAAAAGTAAGGCTCCAGAGTAAAAATCACATCACCAAGGAAAATCATCATTTCCCGAATTGCTATTTTTCGCCAGGCATCATCTGGAGGGTCTATCAAAAAGAATTGGGGAGCTAACTTGCGAGGAATCCATGGCCAATCTTTCATAGTTTCAAAATGCACCTTTAGATGAGACTGAATAAACTGGGCTCCCCTATTCCGATGATCAAACAATACAATGCCTCGAGAAAGGGTAGTCTATAGACTACAAGTGTCCTTGTTTGAATAAAACTTCATAGAGTTGATGTAGGGCACTGAGAGTTGCACTGTGCGAGTTAGGTTTTTGTTCTAACGAGTGTGGGGGAATAACCCAAACACTATTACCGTTGCTACCTTCCCTTACCTCCTTCATTTTCTTCCCCTCTCATCCCTCTTCTGTCATATTGTATCTACACATGGGGCATGATTCATGCATATGTAACCACTTATCTATGCACTACCCATGATACTGTAAGTTTCTATATATTAACATAGAACAAACATAATTTTTAGAATCTTAAACAATATAATTGTCACAAATAAAAAAATACCTAATGTGAAAGATACAACTATGCTATTTCAACTTAATGTATAAACGGTTTCTCTCTATTAACTCTCTTTTTCTTAATGTTACAAACCTTTGAAATGAAAATATTTGTGTATAACCTCTAATAAGTAGGAATAAGACATATTTATACTTTTTTTAGCTTTAATCTACATCCATCAAATATCAAATGAATATATTAGATTTAGTGTGCTATTAAAAGTAGAAAATCAAAATAATTAAAACTCTCAATATTGATGACACTAAGAGTTACAAAATTTATTTGGTGACCTCAAGAGACAAAACTCTTAATACATTTACATCCATTATCTAAATCACTTAATTAGAATTAATCTAACAAATACTTGTGCCCACTTGAAATCTCCAGTACCACCTCTTCTTTGAGACAAACAGTTTCTTGAAACAAACAATCTGCTTCTTCTTTGTTAACATTTTTGAGTGTTTCGATAGACACCTTAGACTCTAGAGGAAGCCCTCAAGTGACAGATCCGGTGATCGACATCGCTCACAACAAGCTCCGGTTATCTATGCACTCGGTAAGGAAGGTGGAGAAGGAATTTTTGGTCGCAGAAACTGAAGATTTAGGATTTTATTTTCCATTTTTTTGGGAGTTTGATATAAAAAATGAGCAACAGAGTAAAATATGATTTATATTTGGGGCGAAGGAAATTGAACTCTGTGGAAGAATTAAGAAGCTCCACAATTTATCTCTGTTTGTTTTTTTTTTTTTCTCATTTATGAAAATGGTCCAGAAGGAAGAAGGGAAGAGATTCGAATTTGAAAGGGTAAATATGGTATTATACAATTTAGAGGGGAAAATATGTAAACAATTGGGGAGAGAAAGTCCATTGCTCGCTGAGAAAAAAATTAGAAAACTGCCCTTCTCATCTCCTTCTCTTCTCCTCCGCCCATCCTCTCTATCTCTCGAGGAGCTTTGCTTTCAAGGCATCTCTCTCTTTTGCTCTGTTGTGGTTTTTATTTATATTTTGTAGGGAAAATTCTAGATAGTTAGTGAAGAAAAATAGAATATTTTGTTAAACGCTATTGTTGGTTTTGACTAATTTGAGGTCGTAAAGCTCCTATGTTGCACCAAAATTTAGCTTGATCTAATCTTAGATTTGGTGCCTTCATTAATAAATAGTAATTTTTTCAGATTTTTTCATGTGAATTCAAGTTTATATTGATTACGTGATATATATGTAGACGGGAACTGATGGAAATAGTTCTTGAAACCAAATTTCTAAATTTTACCTTTTTAGAACCAAAATTCGAAGGGATCTATTCATCTATTGTTGGTCAAGTGGACAGTTAGATTATATTTTCATACGATAGTCTTTTTCCTTCTTCAAATATGCTATAATTGGAGTAAATTTGGGGAACTTTAGTCAATTCCCAGTTTAGTCATTTCTTAATTGGATTTATTTAGTACAATTTTGGCCTAAATTTATTAGACGGCATTTACAAAACCCCAATTTTACAAAAAAATCTTTATTTGACAGTTACTATAATTCAGATTTGTGCTAATCTTATTATAATAAGGCTAAGATTAGGGTTACATATCTGATATATGCTTCGGGTTAGGTTTTTCATAACCTATAAAACATGGAGAAAAAGTAATGAAAGGTGATTTTTATTGTTCTTAGTTCTACGTGCAATTTAATACAGAGCAATGGCAGCTTCCTCTCATCCAGGAGTTGTATTGAACCCAGTCCCGATATCATTTGCGCCTCCTGACACTAAAGGAGTCCCCATCGGGACTGCTAATCCAACTCCATCTGTTGGAGAAACTCCAAACAACGCAAAAGAAGTCAAGAAGAGTAAGAGATCCAAAGTGAATGAGGAATCACCCTCTGTCTCGACTGAATCAAAAAAGGCAAAGAAGCCGAAAACCGACAAGGATGCACCATCCGTTTCAGCTGAGTTCAAGCGGCCGGATTGGCTTCCGGAAGGATGGAGTATCATAGAGCACATCAGAGGAGGCGGCAAAAAGGCTGGCTTGAAGGACAAGGTTTATTTCATATCAGTATATAGTGATTTATGTTTCAATTATCTCTCTGTCTGAATTTATATTTTTCAAGGACCTAAAATGTTTGATATAACTTCCTTTGTAATGATTTTGGTTTCTGTTTTTTAATGTAGTAAAAATTGATTATGTTGGTTATTCTTTGTTTCATTAGAAAATTTGACATCCTTGTGATTCTTTCAAATTGAATATCATACAAGGGGTACAAAGGAGATTATATTATATGGTGGTTCCAAATTGTCTGTGTACTCCCTCCTTTTATACAGTATAGCACTATGTGTGCATCGAACAAGGGTTTTGCAAATTTTGTCTGTGAACTTCTTAGTTCTAAAAATTGGAATTTCAGATTCCATTACAGTCCCTCCTTTCCATATTACTAAATTAGTATTGTTATTGACAAAAAATGCCATTCCTAACATTTCTATCTTCTTCTCTTTTTTTCTTTTTGAAATTTCAGTATTATATCGAGCCAGGTACTGGCAAAAAGTTCAGGTCACAAGTAGAGGTGCGCCGCCACCTTGGGTTGTTAGATGATCCTCCTAAGCCAAATGAGAAAAACAATTCTCCTAAAGGAAAGGTGGGTTATAAAATTTCACAAATCTTATTTTTGTAATGAAACATACTTGGCCCATCCAAAACCATACCAATTTCTTCAGAATTTTCATTCTTATGTTATATTTGTTTTCTACATTGATTGGTCCAGTGGTTCCAGCAATAAAAAGGAGAGCAATAATAGGATGGCAGACAAAGAAACAGGTGCCAATGGTGAAGAAAATAAGAAAAGTAAACTAGTAGATGGTAAAATAAATGAAGAGCAAAGTGAAAAAAAGAAAAAAAAGAAAAGAAGAGATGTGAGATGAAAAGAAGGGGTTGAGGGGTTTTATTGTTGAGCAATATGAGCTAGGTAGAGCTTAACAATAAAAAAGAAGTCCAGAAAACAATCTTGTTTGTCAGGATCATTGCGCTTACACTAGTTTGCTATGTGGGGTGATATCCGAGGGCCTGTCGCATCCAGTACCGGTAGCACATGACAAGTACAGTCCACATGGATACATTCCGAGTGGGCTACCACTTGCATGCATGGTAACTGGTAAGTAACTCTTTTTACTAATTTAATAAATAATATGTCGTTCATTTTTTTTCTAATTAAATCATTAATGTTTTGTAGATGTTGGCACACTATTTGAAATCTGGCATTTGCTATTAAATTGACTGTTATGAGGGTTGAAGAGATTTGAAAAGATCATGCTTTGTAAGACTAGCGCCATTATGGTCAATACCAAGTTGGAGCCCCAGCTCCAGGGCATGTTATGTAGAGTCAGTCGGCCTCCTAGAGGAGGTGTTACTGGTCTCATCGACAGATAGTATTGAGAATATTGATTTCCAACAGATCTCAGAAATTATTCATCATTGATCCTAAATTATGAACAAAGGCAACCTACAGCTGACTTCTATCAATTAGTACCCAGCCTTTATTTTATATCATACTTAGCATTATGTAATTAGGCAACATAGCAACGGTCACTAGATGACAAGGGTCTATAAATAGACTGTAAAGAATCAGAATTGGTTTATCCTCTCAATTGGTGGCTTCAAATTTTGAAATGCTGCCAAGGAACTAAATTGATAAAATTTATTGGGCATTATTGTGCAGAAAGTCTGGGAGTCCCCGTAGGCACTATTGAAAAATGAGAAGCATAGACATTTTACTGATTAATATGCAATTTATTTTGAATTCTGAGCATAATTTATTTTTCCTGTGTTTCCTTTCTTTTACTTGACTTCTGCATTTTTTTTAATATAGCATCATGTGAACGTATTAAGTGTTATTTGCACACTTCTACAGAATCTAAGAGACGTGTGATGTATGTGGAAGGCTTTTGTTTGAAGTTTTGTTTATTTTCTAATTCAAAAAAAGTGAAATATTTAGTTAGTTGAATACAAGGTCATCAATCAACATCTACTATCACTGCAACAAGTTTGGCTATGCTGTAACCAGATAGATCCTGCATTAGACCCTTCAATCCAAATAGATTTCAATTTAGAAGAAGAGGATCGAATCAGGTGGAATTGGAGCAGAGATGGTTCATACACAGCAAGTTCAATTAGTGAGATCCTAAATGGAGGTGGACTGATCAGATGACAATTCTATCATATTTGGAAATGTGAAATGTCCCTTACAGTTAGAATATTTGCATTTTTGCTGTTGCAAGGTAAGCTAATCACTAGAGATGTGTTGACGTATCAGGGTATGAGAATAGAAAGGCACTGTGTGGTTTGTGCCAATTGTCCGATTGAATCACAGTTGCATCTAATTTTCTTATGCCCGATGGCAGTCCATATTTGGTTCAAGGTGGGACCCCTCCTGGGAAGGCAAATTTTCAGACATGCTGAGTCGGTACAGGGGGTTTGGAATAGATCCTGGTAACTGGTACGGTCTCAGGAGGGTATGCAGTTCAAAGAATGGATGATGAGATTCATTTGCACAGCTTGAAGTATTTGGAAGAATAGAAATCAAGTCATCTTCAGGGTTGAGATTTCAAGACCAGATGCGATTGCTAGCAGAGCGATTCAAGACATGAAGCTATGGTTAATATACTGCTAATAGTGTTTATATCATATCAGTATAGTGGTCTGTTGAAAGTTCCTTTGTAAAATATATAGTAGATCTCAGAACTTTGTATGTGTAATTCTCCCTATTAATTAAACACACGACAGCTACTGCCAGGTTTTTAAAAAAACACACACACACACACAAGGTCATCATAGAGCAAGGAAGAAGTTTATAATGGCCTATGTTTTGACTGTGGCTCAGGAGAAAAAAAAATACAAGGTCTCAGGAGTAAGGACTGTGGCTGGCCTATGTTTTGACTTTTGAAGTTTATAATTCTACGCATAAATAGACGCCACACAAAGGATCACATAGAGGGGATTGCAGAAATCATTCTCATATGCTCTGATATATCTCATATTTTGCGTGACCGACGTGTTCGGTGCCTATTCGGGGACAGCGCATGAATCCAGTACTATTTGAGCTTTGAGAGTCGTGCATAACGTCTTTTAACGGTTGTGATATTCCAAAATGTCACGCAGAATATGAGATTTGACAGATATGATGTGAAGAAGAGGCTTCCTTTGAAATGCATTTGTCTCTTTGTCTGTAATGAAAAGTGTGACAATCTTTACTACTACTAGAGAATTGACTTCAGATCGATAAAGATCCAAAGGTGTATACATCAGCGTAATTACGAGATATTAAATTACTTGGTCGGTCTAGATTTCTACATTCTATTAAATAACAAAAATATTGAGTTTACATTCGGATTGTCTGATCTGTTTTGGCATAAATATTAAAATTTTACATCTATTTTATTTTATTTGGACTGAATTCTGATCGGACGGTTTAGATATAAAATTAAATCTCCATTCTTATATTATGCACGTAGTTGTCCTGATCCGCTAACGGTTGAGATTGAAAGATTTTTCAGACTTTGTTTAGGGCTACTATATCTTTGTGAATAGATGAATAGCAGATCTTGTGCTGATATGAATAATTATATATTTTTAATCTGCAGACAAAATGAAAAATATCTAGAACTTTCGTTTAGAGAAATGATATGTAGAAAAATTTTCATTGTTAAAATAATTTCAATCGAGAATATATATGTAGAGAAAATCCTTATTTGAATTATTTAATCATATTTTTTTTCAATTTGTCCAGATCATTTCTCCTCTAAATCGTTTAATAACTTGTCTTGCTTGTGGAGAAAATTGCAATGATACTTCAAGATTTTTTTTTATGTTATATTTGATCCTTTTTTTCATTTCTTGTTGTTTCTTTTATTGTTATTTATTATTTGTATTTTTTTTATTTGTCTTTTATTTTCATTTAAATTTTTAAATTTTTTTTAAAAAGGTATCTTCATATTCTATTCAATTTTATAATATATCCCGTTGCAACGCACGGGCACAATACTAGTATTTTGTTACGTACCTAGCTTATATAAAATAAGGAGAAAACTGGAAATCTTCCAGCTTTATGTTATATTTTGATACAGTTATGAATGTCTTTTCATGTTACATTGTGACTTATTTAAGCGTGTCGTGTTATGTAGTAATAAGTTCAATTTTTACATATCGTTTCTCGATTAAAATTGTGAAATAATTACAGTATTTGAATGGTCATGACATATTAGTCACTTTATGATTAAATATATTTATAACTCTGAGTTACTTTTGATCATGTATTCTGAAAAAAGTTCTGAAAAATATAGAAAATGTGAACTATTGTAAAAATTATAAAATAAGGAAGCATCATTTACAAACAAATTATGTGTAAAAAATAAATTTATTCGAAGTTTGAATTGTTATTTGCGATGAATAATGAAATAGAGTTGCGTTGTGTTGTTTTGTTTTGTTTTTGTTTTTTATTGAAAGTCTGTAGGTGATATTTATATTAATCAGAATAAATCAATTACATAGTTTTGTATCAATACGTGTAACATTTGTATTAGTACATAAAATATTACAATTGAATCCCTTTACAAAAATAAACAAGAAAAATTAGAAAATAAAAACAGAATCCAGAATTTTTGCGCTCAGATCGATAGGTATATATTGAGCCTACATGATTTCTGAGCTTAGATTGGTAGATTGTTATTGATTATTGCTGTAAAGTTGAGATATTATTTGAAATTATTTTTAGTCCTGTGTCTCAATGTATTGTTATAATGGAACTGAATCCGGTCACAGCATGATTTTCTAACATCTCTAATTCTACGTCACTATTTAGATATTTATAATTTTGACATATTTCCTTACATAAAATAATTTCAATTATATATATATTCACATGTGCTTCTTGCGAATTTCAAATTAGATTGGAACGAATAATAAAATTGTTGTCTTTTTTATGAACAAAATGAGTTTAATATTATTTAGCATTTTCAGAATATGGACCTAAAAATCTTCGACAATAAAAATTCTAAGGTAGAATAAATGAGTTTTTTTTATTTAAAATATAGATTTCTTATTACATTGTTACTTTATTAGGATCAAAGCTTTTCGAAAGAATTGTATTGCACAGTTATTTAATTCTTATAAATTACTATGTTATTTACTATATATAGTTCCACAATTTTCATTTAAATATTTTAAATTATATTTATGTGTTTTTATTAGGATCTTGTACAATTTTAGCATACAACTTTACAAATACAATATGCAATAAATATTATCATTAAATATTTCTGAAATATACAAGTTTTTGTTCATATCATTGCGTTAGGTATCAGTATTCTTTCGTCCTATATTGAAGGATGGGTACATTAACAGTGGCATAGATACTTTGAAAAAAGTAAAAAAAAATTTATAAAAACATCCTAATATTGAATATCCTGACAAAAACTTAACATTATTTGTTCAATGCCATCTTTTATTTATTTGACATTTTGTTTTACTTATTTTAAAAAGAGGAGCTAGCTAGGGACCCACTTACAATATTTGTAAGTTATAACATCTTATAACAATTCGGTTTCAAATAATCGATCTAAATTGTCAACATGATATCTATATTAAAATGTGATTGGAGATAAAATTGTATATTTATTTTTATTATTTATTAAGTATTTTACAAAAGTGTTGTTTTTCAGTGGTCCATAATTGTCTGAAAAAAATAGTTTTGTAAAATACTTAATAAATAGTAAAAAAAAAATTCAAAAATAAAAATAAAAAATTTTATGTTCAGAGACATTTTAATATAGATATCATGTGGAACTCTTTGAACTTTTAAAATTGCAAAATCAAATTGTTATAAGATATTATAACTTACAAATGTTTCAAGTGGATCTCTCATTTTTTTTTTTTAAATTACATTGACAACGCTGTTCAAATATTTTTATTTTGTTCATTCGCATCTCTCAGTGCTATGTTTGATCCATGGAGGAAGTTATTATCCTTCTATTTCTTTTGTTGTTGTTTTGCCAGAGGTGGTGAAATTGGAAAGCATACGTAATAACTTTTTGCGATGGGTTGTACATAATTTAATTGGGTCTGATTCACTAATGGTTATGATGTGATATTGTTCACTATATATTTTGTTTTATTTTTTTCATTGATATTTGTTCATTGTATCAAATTAAAGGGTTGTACATAATTTAATTGGATCTAACCCACTAATGGTTACGACGTGACATTTTTCACTGTATCTTTTATTTTTTTTCCATTAATATTTGTTTACTGTATCAAAATGAAAGGTTGTACGTAAATTAATTGGATCCGACCGTCAAATGGTTGTGATGTGGCATTGACATTTGTTCATTGTACATAATTTAATTGGATCTGATTTACTAAGGGTTGCAACATGCATGTATTGTTTACTGTATCTTTTATTTTATTTTCTATCGATGTTTGTTCATTGTATTAAATTGAAAGGTTGTAGATAATTTAATTAGATCCAATTCGAAAGGTTGTAGATAATTTAATTAGATCCAATTCGAAAGGCAGTACATAATTTAATTAGATCCAATTCACTAATGGTTGCGACGTTGCATTGCTCACTATATATATTTTTCCTTTCGATATTTGTTCATCGTATCAAGTTGAAGAATTATACAGAATTTAATTGGATCCGACTCATAAATGGTTGTGAGATGGCATCATTCATTGTATCATTTTTTAGTTTTTAGTTTTTACTAACATTTGTTCACTGTATCAAATTGAAGGATTGTATAGAATTTAATTGAATCCAACCCACTAATAGTTGCTATATGACATTGTTGAATGTATTTCTACTGACATTTTTGTTCACCGTATCAAATTTAAGGATTGTACAAATTTTAATTGAATCCAACACATTAATAGTTGTTACTAGCATTGTTCACTGTACTTAAATAGTTCGCGAATTAATTTCAAACAAATTATATTTAGTTTAAGTTTGATTTGTTTCAAAATGAACTAATTTCGAATCAAATCAAACTCAAATCGAATCATAAACTATGAATTTTTTTACAACTCGGGGTAGTACTATTTGTTCTTTGAGATTCGTGTCAGTTTTAAAAGAATAATTTTGAGCCATCTGATTCAATTATACTTGGTGAGGTAGGGAATGTAAATTTAATAATTAGTACGTGACATTGTTCACTGTAATTATTTTATTCTTCACTTTATTTTTCTTATAGATATGTTCAATGTATCAAATTGAAAAGGTACAAGTACAACACTACTTGAGAAAGGAAAAAAAAAATTGAATACGGATACAAAATTAATTTGATCCGACGGTCTCCAACCCCCTATTTTCAGCGACGTCGCATTGTTCACCGTACCTATATTCTTTTATTTTCTTTTTTACATTTGTTTACTGGATCGAATTAAAGCGTTACTAAGAGAGAGACCATTCTTCGCTGAGAAAGTACTTATAAAAATTGCTTCTCATCTTCTTCCGAAGCACCCTCTGAGGCTTTCACTGCGCGTTGGTATCTCTCTTTTTCTCTCTCGCTCGATTCTCTCTCCGCCTCTGCTCGCGCCCCCCCCCCCCCCCCCCTCTCTCTTTCAAGCAAGCTTTGCTTTTAAGGTATCTCTCTCTTTTGCCCTGTCGTGGATTTATTTATTTTTTATATTTTGTAGGGAAGATTCTAGAGATAATTGGAGAAAATAGAATATTTTGTTAAACTGAAGTTGTTGTATTGTTGGTTTTGTCTAATTTGATGTCGTTAAACTCTTGGGTTACCTTTTTTAGACCAAAATTTAGCTTGATCTAATCGTAGATTTGTTTCCTTCTTTAATAAGTATTAAAATTTTCAGGTTTTTCGTGATCGTTTTTATGTGAATTGCTGGTTTTATACTGATTAAGTGATCTATATAGACGGAAATTGATGGAAATAGGAGGAAGAACCAAATTTCTAAATTATTACCTTTGTTGGTTTAATGAACGGTTCCGTAGGTTGCAACCTAGATTTTTTTTCCATATGAAAGTCTTTTCGTGGCTCATATATGTTATATTTGTATTGAAACTCTAAATAACCTTTAAAATTGGACGATTTCCAATTTGGTCATTCCTAATTTGATTTATTCGGTATTTGGCCTACAATTATTAGTGAGTATTTACAAAAACTCAATTTTGCAAAAAACCATTTATTTGACGGTTATTATAATTAACATTTGTACTAATCTTAGTCAGAAGGCTAGGGTTAGAATTCTGTATATGGTTTTTGCTGCAGGTTAAGTTTTTCATAACCTAGAGTCCCATTTTTTGGTTCAACAAATAAAATGGGTAGAAAATATAGTGAAAAATGGTTTTACTGTTCTTAATTCTACATGCAATTTAATACAGATCGATGGCAGCTTCATCGAATCCAGAAGTCGTATTGAATCCGGTCCCAATCTCCTTTGCGCCACCTAAAACTAAAGGGGTGCCCATTGGGAGTGTTAATCCAACTCCATCTGTTGGAGAAACTCCAAACAGCACAAAAAGAGTAAAAAAGAGTAAAAGATCCAAAGTGAACGAGGAATCACCCTCTGTCTCGACTGAATCGAAAAAGGCGAAGAAGTCAAAAACTGACGAGGATGCACCATCCGTTTCATCTGAGTTCAAACGACCGGATTGGCTTCCAGAAGGATGGACTGTTATAGAGCGTGTCAGGGAACTAGGCAAAACTGCTGGCTCCAAGGACAAGGTTTAATTCCCTTTCAATAGTGGATCATATGGTGATTTATGTTTCAATTATCTCTGTCTGAATTTAGAATTTTTTTTTCCTTGAAAAGCCCTGGTAGTTGCTACTAGGTTCTGAATTTAGATTTTTCAAGGACAAGGTTTAATACCTTTTTAATAACAGAGTGTGTGGTGATTTATGTTTCAATTATCTCTGTCTGAAAAAAATTCAGTTATTCTGTGTTTCATTAGAAAATTTGTGCAGACATTTAGTATTATATTCTGTGTATTCTTTCAAATTGAATATCACGTCATGGTACTAAGGGCATTTTATCATATGGTAATTCCAAATTGTCTATGAACCTCCCTCCATTTACACAATATAACACTATATGTCTGCACCGAACAAGGGTTTCGCAAATATAATCTGCGAACTTACCAAGTTCTAAAAATTTGAAATTTCAGATTCCATTTCAGTCCCTCCTTTTCATATTACTAAATTAGTATTGTTACCGACAAAAAATGCCATTCTAACATTTCTATATTTTTTGCCCTTTTGAAATTTCAGTATTATATCGAGCCAGGTACTGGCAAAAAGTTCAGGTCACAAGTAGAAGTGCGCCGCCACCTTGGGTTGTTAGATGATCCTCCTAAACCAAATGAGAAAAGCAATTCTCCTAAAATAAAGGTGAATTATAGAACTCACAAGTATTATTTTTGTTGCGAAATGTATTTTGTTCCATTCGAAAGCATACATATTTCTTCAAAAAAATTCATTTTGATATAGTTTCTTATTCTACATTGATCAGCCTAGTGGTTTCAGCAAGAAACAGAAGGATGACAAAGAAAAAGTCGCCGCCAGCGGCAATGACAAAGAAACAGCGGCCACCAGTGGCAATGACAAAGTAACAGCCGCCACCAGTGGTGATGACAATAAGGAAACCAAATTAGAAGAAGATGTTAAAACAAGCGGGGAGGAAAGTGCAAAAAAGCCAGAAGAGGTATGAGATAAGCAAAAGAAGTTGAGAAAGAGATGTTTGTCAATTCTCTTTGTTTATTATCTTATTACTCATTATATGCTTTTGTGGACACCTTCCCATTATTAGGAGAGCATTGATTGTAGACTTGTAGTTGGCTTTGTGGAATTTTTATTCAAATATAATTGTTATCTTATTTAGGAAATATTTATTGAATTTGTGGTCAGATTAGTTGAAATGTCATTCTTTATTCTTTCACTATCTAGTTAAAGAATTTGATATAGGCATGCATATGTTTTCCCCACTGTATTTTTTTTTTTTTTTTGTGCCTGGAAGTTACTTGATTGTGGATCCTCTGAGGTAATTCAAACTTTGAGTCTCGATTCGGACTGTCCGATCAGAATTCGGGCCAATCTGGTTTGAGATAGAATGCACGGGGTTCCTTTAATATTTGTGCCAAAGCAGATTGGATGGTCCGGATCTAACTCAAAATTTGAGTTAACCTTCGGTGATATGAATTCAAGTTACTTGGGCGATTAATTATTTTATCTGAAATAGGGATGTAATAATTATCCTGTTCCATTGCCGTAATTAATCTGAAATAGGGTGTGTGATAATTATCTGTTCCAGTTATACCCCTATCAGCGTAGTTATCTGTAAGAATATTATTATCAGTAGAATTTATACACAAATTGTTTGGCATTCATATATAAATGTGAATAATTTATACTTCTATAGAGATGTATCTAAATACGAATAAACTATCTCAAACTTGTAATTTAATTTTGTTTTTTGTTAATATAAAATTGCGTTTTTTTTTATACTTGCTATATATTATTATATTATTAATAATTATTTGATTAAATAATATATAGCATGTCAAGTATTTCTTTTGTTATTTAATAATTTTGTTTCGATATTTTGAATTATCTACTCTCTTATACTGCATATTTGTTAAAATTATTTGAGAGTTATTCGTTTTAAATCTATATATACGAATTATCTGTTTTATATCTACATTTAGTTAGGCGTGAATTTGGTTCTAACTTTTACAGTTGTCTAAGATTCATATACGCATTTGTATCTATATCCGTTTAATAAATTACGTTATTAGCACTATCCATAACGAATTGATTTTTATTATTATTTTTTTTTTTTTGGAAATCGAAAATTGTTATGAACCTTTCTGAAGTCTGGTTAATCATAAAAAGTGACATGTGAAATGCATTGTTCTCCGGGTGTACAAATTATAGGGGACTTCAGCATTATCAATTGCAAAATTGGGAGTAAAATTGTGCAAATTTAGCCCTTGGTATCGGGGAATGAACTCTGCCGCTTTTCTCAATCTAACTGTTTAAATTTGTTGAGATTTGTGCATAAAATTTTTTTTTATAGAGATACGTGAATATAAAATTTTGAACGGTTAGATTCAGAAAAGCAGTAAATTCATATCCTGGCATTCGATGCGGCAATATATCAGGTCGATAAAAAAAAATGCTAATAGATGTATGAATGAATCGTTCGTGTCTTATCAATTTGAAGTAGTGAAACAAATTAGTCACGACATATTAATTTTGCCATAAAATATTGAATCATGATAACAATCTCCGCAAAAAAAAAACTCGCACAAACTGTCAAAAAAATCATGGGGAAAAAGCTCAGTCATTAATAAGCGTTTAATAAATTGTTAGTATTTAACTTGAAGTATCAAAATATTTATATTGAATTTGCAAAGTATTAATCCTTATGTAATGATCTCTATATATGAAAGAATAAATAAATCCATTAATTGTTCCTGCACAAAATTTTATTTTTTAATCGTTCCCGCACAACTGGGGACCATTAAATAAACAATCTCCTCACAAATACTTGTCAGTTATCCCTGCACAAAATTTTCTTTTTTTCTGTATTGTCCCCGCACAACTGAGAACCATTAAATAAACAATTCCCTCACCCAATGATAAATACTTCTCAGACATAATGATAAATGTTTTATGTTACATAGATAAATACTTCTCAAACATAATTACAACTTTCAATAAAACATCAATAATAAATACTTCTCAAACATGATAATAAATATTTTATATTACATAGATAAATAGTTTATGTTATATGGATAAATATTTCTCAAATATAACTACAACTTTTGGTAAAACATCAATGATAAATACTTCTCAGACATAATTGCAATTTTCAGTAAAATATATGTACATCAAAGACAATGATAAATACTTCTCAAAATCAATGATAAATACTTGTCAGAAACAATGATAAATACTTTCTTGAACTTTGTTCTTGAACTTGTTAATAAGTAATGTTTAATCAAATCAAAGTATCATCATGTCAGAGATAATGATAAATACTTCTCAGACATTGTGATAAATACTTGTCAGCAATAATGATACATACTTTTTTGAATATCAATAAACAAATAAACATTTATTAGCGGGGATTGTTATTAAAGAAAAATATAATTAATGCAGGGATTGTTATTTTATAACAGTATAATTAATGCAGGGATCGTTATTAAATGACAGTAAAATTTAATGCGGGGATAAATGAAAATTATGAGCGGAATAATTTGGGGGATTAATGACAGCTAAGGAAAAAAATTAGAGAGAGAGTACGGTGATAAATGAGAGACATGAATGAGAGAATTAGTATAATTCTTCTAAAATATTACATCATGTGTGTTAGTCACGTAATATAACTTGTGTGTAGTGTGACATATTTTTTTCGATTATAAATAGCATGTAATACGATGTAAATAATTTTTTATTAATTTTATTTTGTAAAAGTTTCTTAATTTTTTTAGTATATTTTGTTATTATTTTGTGTGAATTAATCTAAAATCTGAAAAAAAGAAAAAAAAGAAAAAAAAAAGAAAAAGCTAAACATGACAAGTAATATTATGTTTGATGACGTTATGCATGGTCACTGTGACATGACTGTATTTTATAGTTGTAATCACGTCACGTATTCCATTCACTGTTTTGGAGTACATCTGATCGCTGTGTCGGATCTAGTTTTCCCTTTTGCTTTAGTTTTTAATGTGTAGAACTTCTATGTAGCGGGTATAGTGTGCCACACGGAGACTCGTTGCCTTTTGGCTATGGAATTCCGACATATAGAATGAGGGGCGTTGGAACTTGGAACTCTAGAAGGCATGAATTCGCATCCTCTCAGATATCAGACTTTTTGGAAAATCTCAATCGCTCAAATACGTGCTGCACGAATCTCGAATCTCAAGTAATACCCCCCCTGCGCTGTCTCCGAATAGGCACCAGATTAGGGGTGAAAACGGGTCGGATATTATCCGACCGAATTCGGATTCGTATTCGAATTTTTCGAATTCAGATAGTCGGATACGGATAATTTGCGGATACGAATACGGATACGAATATGATTTATCCGGATACGGATACGAATTCGGTTTTAATTTTGGAAGCGAATACGGATACGGATTCGGATAATTATCCGAATTCGGATACGTTGATTTTTCGGATATCCGAATTTTTCATTTTTCGGATATATTTTTCGGATAATCGGATAATTTTTCGGATATCCGGATTTTTAAATTTTTCGGATAATTTTTCGGATATTCGGATACAGGTGGGGTCCGCCTGTAATAGAAATAAAGAGAGAAGAATTAAGAGGTGGGATCTGTGTGGCCATCCGTGAGTGAGAAGTCCTGCCATGAGACCCCATCGTCATTCAAACTACATCTTTAATTTATTTCTCTCATTAAGTTAAATCTTAGGTTTAAAAATCCATAATAAATTTTCAAAAATACTAATAATTATTTTTTTAATTATTTTCTCATTTAATTAATTGAGTTTTGATGTAATTTATTATTTATGATGGGTCATTTTAATTTTATTAAATAACACATTAGTTAATTATTTTGTTCTGATTTCAAATGTGGATACTTGTTGTTTTACAATTAAAAATTTTAATTCACTCCACAGATGTTATACAATCTTGTTATAATATATATATCCGAATTAGAAATTCGATTGATATCCGTATTCGTATCCGATTAATATCCGATTAATATCCGATTCGTATCTGTATCCGAAAAATAAAAACGGATACGAATATGATTTTATCACTATCCGATCCGTATTCGATCCGTTTTCACCCCTACACCAGATACGTCGGTCACGCAAAATATGAGATATCTGAGGCAGCACTCGAAGGCATGAATTCGTATCCTCTGAGATATCTCAAACTTTGTGTGACTTTATGGAAAATCTCAACCGTTTAAATACGTTCTGCGCGAATCTCAAAGCACACATAATACAGACCCCCTACATCACTCCCGAATAGGCACCGGACACGTCGGTCACGCAAAAGTTGAGATATCTCAGAGAATACGCACTCCGAAGTCATGGGGGTATTTTTAATGTCGCAGGTAAGACTTGTAAGGCCTACGGGCATTTTCACAATAAAAAAAAAAAGAATCTTCACGAGTGTATTTCTGTACTCGTTCTTCTGTATTAATCGTGTTTGGAGTGTGATTTTTAATTGTCTTCGTATATGAGCTTTGTAACACCCGGCAAATTTAACAATAATATTTTTCAATAATTTCAACACTATTTTGAAATATATCTTTCTTGATTTACTTATAAAATTAAATATATTTGAGGACTAACATAAAAATAAAAAAACCAGAGTGAGGCTATATTATAGTACATTAAAATTTGCGGATCTGTCTGTGCATTGAATTCATATCTCTATTTTATAAAATTCAAATAATCAATTCAAACCGTTCACTATTATTATCATATTAAAATGTACTTGAAGATCAATTTTTTTATTTCTTGAAAAAAAATACTATTTTTAAGTAGATAGAAAACTACTACTCTCAGATGGTCTATAATTTTTTTATTGATTAATTTTCTAATTGTTTAGAAAAATAATAAAAAAATCTTAAAAAATTATAATTTGACCTCTAAGTATATTTTCATATTATAATAATATTAAACAACTCAAATTTATTTATTTGAATTTTAAAAATAAAAATATAAATCCAATACACAACCCATCCGCAAATTGCGCTGAACCATAGACTCACTCTTAAAAATATATATGTTACTGGTTACGAGGCCGCCATACCTTCAACCTTCTCCATTTTCTTCAACCGTCTCAATTCGTAAATCTTCTTATAAAAATCTTCTCTAAAGAGAAAAAATAAGAAAAATAAATAGAAAAATAAACAAATAAGGGTAGGGGTGCAAACAGATCGGATAATATTTGACCGTAACTGACTCCGTATTCGAAAATTTAATATAAATATCCGATATTCGAATATCCGTACGGATACGGATATGATTTTGTATTTTAATTATTCGTATCCGAATAGTAGATATATACCATATAGTTTAATATATATTATAAAAATATTTATGTATATATCTACAGATATCCAATCCGTATCCGTCTAATATCCGATTCTGATTTTACCACTATTTGATCCATTTGCACTCCTCAGTAATAGTATATTTGATTGCAAAATAAAAAAAAATCTGTCTTTTGTTATTTATCTTATTATAATAATTAAATTCAATTTTTTGTAAAAATATATTATTTTAATAAGACAAAAGACTTGAATTTCCTATTTTAGATATTCAACTCCAACTAAACATAAAACAAGATATTCTGAATAGCCTTGTTTCAAAAATAATTTATTCTCACTCCAACCAAACATACCGTAAAGTAATAAATCTCTTTTTAACTCTCGTTGTAATTCTCTTTCTTTGTAACTTTCATTGTAACTCTCTATTTTCTCAATAACTCCCTTTTGTAACTCTCCATTGTCTTTATAACTCCCTTTTGTAAAACAGAAAAAAGCAAATAAAATTGGAAAGAAAAGTAAAATAAGATAAAACAGAGAAAGTACACAAAAAATAACGGTTAGTCAAGATTATCATATAAACTTTAAACTTTGATCTAAATAGTTTAGTAAATTATTTATATAATAAACTTGTCTAATACCAACTTTTACTGAAATTTTTTTACTATTTTTTATGATTTATGAAAAATGGTACAAAATGACTTAAAAATAATGCCAATATTTTATGAAAGAGAGCAAGAGTATATTTTCTTAGTATATGGATTCCATATAATATCTAAGGTTTAGCTCTTTCACACATATATATTTTCTTTGTCATATATTTTATTTACAAAAATCAAAGAATATGAGTATAAAAAAAGAGTTGGGCTAAAATGAGCCATGGCGCGTTGATGAGCCATGTCTCATTTTAGTCATTTTCAAAATTCAAACAACCAATCCGAACCGTTCATTTTGTTTTTCATATTGAAATGTGGTTGGAGACCAAATTTTACATTTTTTGGAATTTTTTTACTATTTATTAAGCATTTTTTAAAATTGCTGATCCAATGGTTCAGATGTTTTTTACTGTTCACAACAAAACAACAATTTTAAACAATGCTTAATAAATAGTAAAAAAATTTCAAAAAATATATAATTTGCTCTCCAAGCACATTTCAATATGGAGATCACATCTAACAGTTCAGATCCGTCATTTGAACTTTTAAAATAAAAATACAGCATGGAATACAAACGCTTGGTGAGCCATGGCTCACCCAAGTCAACCTCATAAAAAAAATCATAAAATTTGCGAGATCAAATCACTATTAGTGTCTATGTGTAGAATATTCATTCTATACATATTAAACATTTAAAAAAAAAAAAATAGCCAACCGCTAGACGGTGAGGTGGTCAGATTATATTTCGAATATTTGAAAAGTCAAGACCAGATTTGTTATTTTTTTAGGGTATTAATAAAAAAAAATGGGCTCGGACTGTTCGGTTAGGCGCTGCCTGAACTTTGGATTTTAGAGTGCCTTTATAAGTATTTTTTTTGTATGCTCTTGGTCTATAAGTATTTTTTTTGTATGCTGTTCGGTTAGACTCCACGAATTGATTTGCAAATCATGCTTTTATAATTTTACTCCACGAGCTTGCACCCGACATTTTTATTTTTACTCAAATTTTAAAATATTTTAATAAAAATAACTAGGTTTTTGAAAAAAAATTTAAAATACCAATTTTCGCACCCCGTAATAAAAATTCAGAAGTGTGGAATTTTTCCATGGCCCAATAATTTATGGCCGGTCAAAATTGTGTTTGGAGATTATGCTCTTCAGTTTGTGTTTCAAACAAACTTCAGTATTTGCAAGAATCGGTAGTCAACTTAATTCCAAACGAACTTTCATCAATTTCAAAAAAGAAAATGATAAATTTTTAATTACTAGATCTCATTGTTCTATTGTTGGCTTGAATTAAAGTCCCTATTATGTTATGCACTTCGGGTTTAGTATACAACTTTTAGTTTATCATTTTCTTTTTTGAAATTGATGAAAGTTGCGTCTTTTATAGGTTCAAAATTTATGGATCAAATGTTCCTAAATTAATTTTAGCAATTAATGGAAGTGTTGCTTATTATTAGTTTTTTATCTCAACCGAAACGGCTTAAGCCTTGCTATGAGCAGGAATATATATGAAGAATTAAATATATAAAAGCAGTGGTCATTTTATTATTTTTGATGTAGACTCTTTAGGTTAATTTTGTTGACCACTAATTCTTGTTAATACTAAAACTAGGAGTGTGAAAAGGTGAGGTGGTGAAGTTTTATTATGTTCATTAATATCATTTATTAAGAATTATAATTTTTTCTTCTCCTCATTTTTTTTTAAATTCTCCTAAAATAATTATTATAAAATTTTCAATTCAAAACTAATTAATTAGGATAAAAATCATTCAATTTGAATAGTCGAATTTTGCAAAATCGACGGAATTTATATATAAATATTATTTCTTAAGAAGAAGAATATCCCATCATTGGTTGGATTTTATTCGATTTTTTTACAAAATTCATTTCGAAGTTTTATTGGATGGTTCAAATGTCTTCATTTTTGTGTCTCCATGTCTTTATTTTAAAATTTTAAGGACTTATAATTTAAAACATAAATATCGTAATAAAGTGTCAGATATAATTCATATTATTTTGTCTATATACACAAAAGATCATGACACTTGAACTTTATTTTTTATTGTAAGTTTTGTACTATTTTGACTTATAAGTTTTTAAAATAAAAAATATATTATTTTAAAATAAAAGATAGAGATAGGAGATAGAAGGCACAAAAATTTAAACCTTCTCATTTATTTGTTAGATTAATCAAAATTTAATCTATGTCTAACTAGTCCAAACTAATTTTATAATTATCCGAATTTAATTGGTCAAATATTATTTACAAGAAAAAAAAAACACTTATTTATTGCAAAAAAACAAAACAAAAAAAAGACCGGGCCGTGGAAAAATTCTGCACTCCTAAATTTTTATTCCAGGGTGCGGAAAAATTCCGCACTCCCGAATTTTTATTCTAGGGTGCGGGATTTTTCCACAGTTTGGGTATTTTTTTTTTTTTTAAAAACCTGGTTATTTTTATTAAAATATTTTAAAATTTGAATAAAAATAAAAATGTCGGAGCTTGCACACTAGTTGCCAAAAATATTATCATCCACTTTTACCACGTGCCTATGCAGGTTAAATAATAAGACGAAGTAATTTAGAAGAAAAATAATTTGAATAACAATCGAAGTGGGATAATAAGAACTCTAGCTGCACAAGGAGAGAAGATGCGTTCCCTTTCTTTGATCTGTTTTTTTTTTTTTTTTGGAGAAATTCCATTTTTTCTTTTCATTTATCTTTATTATTTTTCAATATTTCTATCTATTTGATTTTGTGCCAGCATAAAAGGTTGAGAAATAATGTATTTTCTTGAGTTGTTTATCACATTTTCTTCAATAAGAAGAAGAACTGCTCAATTTGACAACTCTTTATTATATATTTCTTTTTCAAATCTTTTTTTCTCAAAAGAAAAAGTTTGGTTAGAATGACTTTCTTGGTGGAAACTATAAATTGAGATGGTTATAAATTTTATTTTTAGATAGTTGAATTTTTGTTTCCTTTCTAAATGAGAAGTTTTTTTTTCCCTAGTTTGGCGAAAGAAGAAATAAATCAGAAACTAAAAAAAAATAAGCGCAAATGAAGCATTAACAAATTTTTCAATGTCACACAAATATACATCTTATTTCATCAATGTTTGATTTGCACACAACATGTGGTGCTTTTTGCATAATTTCATTCTACTAATGCTACCTGAATTATTGTTTACAGGGTTGTGTACAAAACTTGTAGCAAGTTCTGTTGACCCATTATACCACATTAAATGACTCACTACACAGAACACATATATAGTTACTGTTACAGAAGACCTTACACAACAGCAGAAATGGAAGAGATCTTCAAAGATGGCTTCTGCTCGGTCTGGTCAGGCTCATAGTGACAAGTCTAATTCCATTTGAAATTAATCCCGTTACGAAAATAAAAATTTTACAATTAGTTTTGGTAGGGGTGCGCCAGGCCCGTGCAATAGTGCAGCGCATGGGCGACGCGTAAGAGCCCCAGTAGCAAGCTACTGTGGTGAGCCCTTCCCCACAAAAAATAAATTTAATATCGTTGTGAGCACATGGCTCACATATCAGATATTAAACTGATAAGAACAGATACTACACTTGATCTTAGCCAAAAGGCCGAGAAAGGTATGAGCTGTGTTGAAGCCGGGCGTTCCCTTTAATAAGCAGTCTGAGGAGCTTGTGCAGCTTACACTTATATTGTGGGACTTATCAGGCGCTATGATATTGCGTCTTTTCAAAGGGAACGACCGGTTTAATAGCTACTAATGGACCGAGCTTATCCTGAGCTAACTGACTGGACTCAAATATGGGCTTACATTGAAACGATTGCTATATAAATTTCTAAAGTAGATTTTCACTACATTTATCTGGTATTTGAAGGCTACATGCTGATGGTGTTTATCCATCCATATCTTTCAAATGAGGAGGGATCAAATGACACTATTTTTTGGTGATATGGAATGATACTGTTCATTTTCAAAGTCCAAACAGTTGATCCAAACCGTTCAACTTGATAGATATGTTAAAATGTTAAAGAGAGAGTACAGCTAATGCGTTTTCTCTAGTATATCAACAATATGTTTTCAGCTTTTAAAATATATCGAATCGACTTCAAATGAAAAATCCGAACCGTTCAAACCAATGTCCTTACTGAGAACTTCCTTTCAAATATAAAAATATTTAAGTTTCGAATTTATTTACCATCAAGTCAAGTGGTCAAAAAAATAAAGGATTTTGTGCGTATTTTAATGCACTATTTGGTCATTTTTTTTACCACGACTTTATAGTAAATAAATTCGAATTTTTTTTTATTTTTTATATGGAAACGAAGCTCTCGTTAAGGAGATTAGTTTGAATTGTTCGGATTTTTTCATTTGAAGTTGATTTGATAGATTTTGTAAGCTGGAAGCATATTGTTGATATATTAGAGGAAGTGCGTTAGCCGTACTCTCTCTTTATATATAAATATGTGTGTGTGTGTGAGAGAGAGAGAGAGAGAGAGAGTAGGGTTAAAATGCACTATTGGTTTTGTGCCTCAACCATATTCCATGTCTCTATCTCTATTCTCAAAGTTCAAACAGTCGATCTGAGCAGTTCAACATGATATCCATATTAAAATGTGCTTAGAGATCAAATTTTATATTTTTTGAAATTTTTTTACTATTTTTTTAGATAGGTACAAAATAGTAAAAAAATTTCAAAAAATATAAAATTTGGTCTCCAAGCACATTTTAATATAGATATTATGTTGAGCGGTTCGGATTGACTACTTAAACTTTTTTTAAAATGCACCATTGATTTCTTAGACATTTGAATTGTTTCATTTACATTATTTTGGATAATTTTGTTTTACGAGAACAATTCCGAACAGTATATTTGTTTGACCTTTCAATTTATAATAATCTAGACTCCAAAAACAAACTTTTTTGATATCTCTATGTGCTATCTGACTAGGCCTCAGGTCGGGTCTCCTCACAATTTTAAGTGCGCTCGGTAGACCCTCCATTGTTATTTATTTTGGGCTCACCACTATCTACCAAGCTTTAAATGGAGCTCTTCATCCCAGCTTGAGAGAGTGCACAAATTTCACATCAATTAACACACTTCACTTCTGCGCAGGGCGGAGCTTAAGGTAATGCTGATATTGCTTAGCCATTTTCATAATCTTAAAACTTTTCATTATGTGTATAGAATTTTAATTGAAATTTCGTGTTTTTTTTTTTTAAAGTTTTTATTTAGTTTGTCTATTTATGAATGTTAAGTATGTACCTAGTGGTTATAATTCTAGCTTCCTCAATCTAAATGTATTTGCACATTATGTATGTTTCGTTTCAGCTTCCTCAATCTAAATTTTCTAATTTTGTCCGTGCATCTGCGTTAGCACACATGATGAGATATCCCAGTCGTTTGATCATCGCAATGTTAATCGCCATGCTCATTGGTTCTTCACATTTTTCTTTACTCGAAGCTTATGTCGATGAAAATAGACATTTGGATGTGTGGAACATGGACAGCGAATTTCAGATGGATTCGGATGTACATCAGATGTTGCTCCAAGCGGACAAATCGGAGGTAAGCTATGGAGCCATGAGGAACCCGAATAGGCCGGCATGCCCCAATCGCTGTCAATAACCGGGACAGCTGTACACTGGCCGTCCGTGCTCGAAAGTTTATAGATGTAGCAATTAATGGATAATTAATAATGTCCTAATACATCTCTATGTAGGATCTAGAATTTTTTTTTTCTTACATTGTTTTTCCAAATTCTTGAGCGCTTAATTTCCTTGGAACTGATTATATGTTCAATTTAGAAGTTTTGCAAGGCGATATGAAAGTCGTATGTTCTATCGTAATCCCTTTATAAATTTCTCTTCTTTCTCTCAAATTTGTTCATGTAAAGAGAGAAAAAAGAACAACCTTATAAAAAAAACGTGGTTTAAGACATGACCACCATGCCTTAAACCTTTCTAGTTTCCTCAACCACCGTAAATCTTCTTCTCTCAAATTCATTCATGCAAAATAGACAAAAAAACTATTAAAAAAAATGAAATCAGAAACAAGTAAAATAAGACAAAACAGAGAAAGAAAAATGGAAAAATAGAAAAAAAATATATAATTCGTCCGATTGAAAACCTACAAGTATTGTAATGTTTTCAGAGTACACAGTACTTAGACAATGAGAATCCCTTAACATGCGATTCCTAAAATTTCAGTCCTTTAAAAACAAATTTATATAATAAAACTGTTATTCAGTTATTCCGTTCAATATGCTCTTATTCAGAAATATTGTTATTTGCCATGTTTTACACAATTTAATTGATTGAGAGAATCAGAAAAATAAGATATTTGTTACAAAAGGTTATTTTTTTTAAAACCATTTCAATTAATTTCAGATAACCACGAATACAAGTTTTTCTTCTTAAAAGTTTACATATTTGGAAAAATAAAAATATGCCACACATGAAATACTCTCATTTAAAAATTCAAAATCTTTATATTATTTAAGTTCAAAACGGAACATATAAAAAATTATGAAGATAGAAATTAAATATATATTACTATTGGTATTTATATATTTTTCGAAGGAATGAGAGGAATATTAAAAAAAAAAAAAAATACTTCAATATGAAAATTTACAGAAGATAATATAAAGGGATTAAAGAAATCCTGAACATTTCGTTCGATTTATGCAGTCTTGAACCGAAGTAATAAATTTTGGATAATATGGTTCGATTTTTCATTTTATTTTGTTCGGTTTTTTATGTTTGGTTCATTTTTTATGTTCGGTTTGGAGCTGTAGGAATGTTGGATTTTAGAGCCCCTCTATAAGTATTTGTATGCTCATGGACCATGGTATATATTTCCAAAATCTCTGACCCCACGAATTAATTTGCATGTCATGCTTTGATGATTTTAGTCCGACAGCATGCACCAGCTACCACCTATTATTATCCACTATTACGGTCCAGGTTTGTAAAAACGGCTGTTTAAGTTGATTAATCATTAATTATTAGTGATGATTAAACTGGATTATTTTTAATTAATTATTTAATAGTACACTGTTCGTCTAATAAGCACATATTATTATTTACAACACTGTTTTTATCTCGTTACTATGTAAGTTAAAAGGATAATACCAAATTATTTAAAACAAAAATAATTTGTACGTGTAGACAATCAAAGTGAGAATAGAAACTCTTAGTCTTAATACAGGGAAAATGGGAGAAGAATAGACTAACGTGTTGTGATTTAATTATGTTAAAATATGTGATTAATATTTTTTTTTACACAACATAATACAACATGATTAAAAATAGTAAAAAAAAATAGCCACATTACACGAATATCACATGTACATCGCATGTTGTCATGCCGTTACTGTTGATTTCTGTTTATAACTGTTAGTTCATAAATTAGTCTCTAATCTTCAAGCGGCCATGTCTTGACACTTGAGTATTCAATTTCAGCGGATGCCTACTTTTTGGAAAGTTTACGAGGAGATACTAATTTTGAACTAGAAGCATTCATTGGAATAATGACACAATTATAATTGTGACAACAAAGAAAGAACCTCAACAGTCCATGTTTACAACTCTAAATCTCATTAACTTGCAAATATATTAACACATGAAATTATTAAATTCATTAATTGCATATTTTGCAAATTAGTCAAATATTGTCATTAAAAGATTGCTTACAACAACAAGGCGTTCTTTGACGGGTTATGTTTTTACTCTTGAAAATTGTGTAATTAGTTGGAATCTACACTTCAAGCCACCGTTGCATTCTCAACTCTCAAGTACTGAGGGCGAATACATGACAATTACTGAAGCTATTAAGGAGGTTATTTGGTTCAAGGCATTTGTTGGTGAGATGTCTTCTTTTGAGTGTTCTATTTTAGTATTTTGTGACAATCAAAACACAATTTATTTGACCAAGGACATTGACATTCAGTACCATTTTGTTTGAGATGTGATATCGGAAGACAAGGTTGCTGTGAAGAAGATTGGTACCGAGTCTAATCCAATTGCAAAGTTGATGTGATCTCACAAAGACTTCCAATTGCAAAGTTCAAGCTTTGTTTAAGTTTAGTGTCGATTTATTTCTAGCTAGTTTTGTTTCTAGCATGTTGCTAATGTATCTTTATGTTTATCTTTGTTTAGGTTATGTTTGTTTTATGTTTTTACACTACAAGAAAACATGCATTTACCGACGCTTACAAATGCCACTAAAAGGCTATAAAAACGCCACCATTGACATTTTCCGGCGTTTCTCTAAGTGCCGGCAATACAAGTGTCGGGAAAAGTCTTTCCCGGCACTTGTCTCTGTTTTCCCGGCGTTTACAGAGTGCCGCCCGAAATGTTACTTTTCCCGGCGTTTACATAGTGCCGCCATAATTGTTTGGCTTTTCCCGGCGCTTGGAGAATATTCCCGGCGTTTATATGCCCTTTACCGGCATTTCAGAAACGCCACTAAAAGCCATAGCATATTAAAAAAAATACATTTTCCAGGCGCTCCTGAAACGCCGCCAAAGGTAAAAAAATTTAAAAAAAAAATTTTTTTTTTTGGACCCAACAAATGCCCTTAGGCTTCCATTTCACATATCAATCCAGTGCATTCTTTAATCCCATCAAACAGATAGAACAAACTAAGTATATTTACCAATTACTTGGAACATTCAATTATACACAACTAATTTTAAAGCTGAAAACAAAAATAATACATCTTCAGAACTGAATTATTCAAAATGAAAAATAAGAACAAAAATAAAAAGTATTAAGCAAGAAAAAATTATGAATGCTAGAAATTGACCAATAATACCAGGCTTTAGTCCAGATACAGCACTGTTGATGGGAGCTAAGTAAACTGATCCCTTTCTCTCCCTCAAAATTTGTTCCTCAAGTAATTTATCATCTTCTTCTTCCAAAGCCTTTGAATATTCTTCTTCCAAAAGCCTTTATTCAAGATCAAAATTTAGACCTAGCATACCAGTTGTTCCGTTCTCCTTTTTCTGAATCTTCGAGAAAGAAAGAAAAAATGGGAATTAATTAATGGAGACACAATATGTTGTCAGAATTTATAGGATTATGTTCATCTCAACTTTTATAGTTACAAAATAAGGCAAAGATCTAGGGAAGAAATTACCAATCTCCAAGAAGAACACCTTTTAACCAAAACTGAACACTCGATTCATTTTACTCGGTATAGAACAGGTTCCAAATAAACCGATAGAATTGCAAGATTGTTTTCTGCACAATGCAAATGTAATAGCAGTAAACAGTTAAAGTCTTGCATTGCAAATATAATATGTGGTTTCTGGTCCTTATCAACTCACAAGTAACAACACGACCTGTTGCTAGTACAAGCTAGAAGAACAATTCTGATTACTAAAAAAAAGATTAAAGTGAAGGATGCAATTTACCTTTGTATAGTTAGCTTGCTCCAAGATCCATACCTGACATTTTGCATGAAATGCAACATCTGCACAAAGCAACTACAGTTACATAATAAATACCAATGAAAGAAAGAGATGAGAAAAGGCATATTATAGATTATAGAGGTAACCTGAAAGACAAGACCAAATGCTAAGAGAGCATGTGCAGGGATCATTATTCTCCACCTAAATGCCTAAGTACATATAACAGGTGGGTTTATAATAGCTGTACCTATACCTGGTTGCATGCCAGATTATAGCTTGTTACCTTCATAGATGCAAACTATTAGATATTCTTATACAAACTTGAGGATTTCAAACATAGATGCAAAACTAAAGTTGGTTAACCTCACGACCATCAACTGAATTGTGCAATTGGTCTAAAATATTTACAATTTCAGTTTCAGTTACCCTTATTGTGCAATTAGACATAAAACTAGCCAAAACAAATGAAAATAACTAAATAAAAACAATAAGGGCAATCAATTAAGTAGATTAGAAGGAAAGGCAATCAATTATTTATATGTACACGCACATAAAATTATTGAAACTGCTAGATAGAATCAAGCAAAATAGTCCTTAAATCTTCACTTTTCCTGACATGTCTTTGCTATTTTCCTTTCTTAGCTTATTAGTCTGTACATGAAGAGAAACATAAAATACTATTAAGGGATATCAACATTTCTCTTATAATTATCAAATATAATATTTTCCTTAAAACAAGTACCTCCTTGAGTACCGTCCCAAACACCACTTTTATCTTTTGTACAAGCTCTTGAGGCACTTGATGCTCACTTGATTCTCTTCGCACGCACCATGTAACCTTAGAAAACTGAAAATTCATACAAATGATAACTCTCATGTAATGTAATTTCAAATTTGAAATAGTTTCAGAAAGATTTCAACTCACCAAGAGGCACCCAGGTTGACAGGAAAGCCAAAAGAGAAGTCAGTACATATTTGGCCACATACCTTATCTCTTGATTCGAGAACAACAACTTAGGAGATCCATTAATCATTGAATTATTCATTCAGGTCCAAATAAAAATTTACAATATGGTACTATTGAAAATAGCATCATGTTCTATTATTATAGATATTACCTTCTGATGTATCGACTCAAACAATCTCCTTTGCCATGTCAGCCATTTGAGCGCACTATATAGGAAAAAAGAAGATTTGATTAGTTCTGAAAATAAAACATATTGTTAAGGAAAAAAAGATTTAATTAGTTCGCATTGTCGGCCGGACACCTTTGGGTTTGCCAGCAGCTTTGAATTCAGCAAAGACAGCCTCAACATGTGCCAACCTCGAATATATTAATCAATCAACCAAACTGGACCAGTATATCTGTGATACATGCAGGTGAGGTACTAGCTTAAATGAATCAGTAATGAAAATCTGACCTGCTATTGTTCATGAAAGACTAGTGAATTGAGTAATAGTGCCATAATGGTACAATTTAGTAACAGCTTTGGAAGGGTGATTACACATCTTTAAAGCCCTCTTCAAGCTACAAAAACCTGATAGACTTATAGTATAACTTGCAGACAACAAAAACCTCGGCTTGGATCAACCAAAAATAGCCATTTATTAATCTAAATTCTGAGTTAAAAACACCAACTGACTCATTTTCTACACCATACCCAATCCAGTGTAATAAACACTAAAACCCCCAAATCCACTACACCGTCCTCAAATCACTCCCAAATACTCAACAAGACATGAACAACACCTTTGTAAACCCAATTGCAGAAGAAACTAACGAAATAAACTAAATTAAATGAATAAGGGCATACTATAATCAAAACAGCATAGGGAATGAGATTAGAATCAAATTCCCAAATTAAAAAAAAATAAAGATATGAAATTATTCTTCAGTAAAAAGAAATAAAGCACAACTATAGAATACTGTGTAATCAGAGAAGAGGGGAAAAAAAATACAAGTTTTACGCACACCAAGATTCTGGGGCTTCGCTTGGCTGATTGAGAGAAGAGAGGAGCGACCCGGATCGACTAGCCGAGGGTGGCTGAAGCAAGAGCATCGGGTCTGAAAGAAGCGTGAGTGCGGCTGAGATCGAAGGGAAAGAGCTCCGGAGAGGCACTCTCTTAAAGAGATCGGACAGCTTCTTCTCGTGAGCGCGGGGTGCGGAGAGGTTTTGGGTTTGTGCGGGGATGGAGAGGCTGAGGAGGGTGCCGAGAGAGCGAAGGAGCAAGAGAGATGCGTCGGATCGAGGCAGAGAGGGTATTGGGTCGATCTGGCACCGAGAGAGCGAGAGAACGAGAGAGATGGGTTTTGGCTTCTTTCAAAGAGATGGATCTTGGCGTCGAGAGCGAGAGAGTGAGAGAGCAAGACTTAGCTTTTTTTTTTTTCTTTTTTTTTTTAACTAATAGTCTAATAGAACCTTCAACAAGAAAGGCTGGCGTTTCACGTGATCCAATTCCACTATACGCGATGTACTGGCGTTTTATTTAGCGCCGGCCGAATTAACGCCGGGATACCTATATTTTGTTGTAGTGTTAGTTTGTTTTAGATGCAATTTGATTCAAGGTGGAGATTATTGTATTTTTATTCAAATTGATATTCGGGTCCATTGGACTGTATATGTTTATGTTATTGCATATGTGTAGACTCTTTGTAAATGAGAAAAACTAAGTCTAATACAAATTAATTTGAGTTGTCTCTGTCTCTTGCTCTCTTCCTCATCTCAAGCCCTAGAAACTTTAACAATATTCATCTCATATCCATCCCAGCTAATATCTATATACAAATATCTGCATCCTCTGCATTTTATATTTTTATCAGCCTAATATGTTGAGTGCGAGCTTCACAAGTGGTTAATTAGTAAATAATAATTTATTTATTGTGGTAAAATGCTGAGGAAGATTTTACCGATAATTTATCTTGTTCATCCCCTTGGATTCACAACGAAATTTTTTAGCCCAAATTTCTCATGGCTCGGTTGGGACTTCATTCTATCTCCTCTGGTATTGCATTGCAGGAGAAACGCACTTCATTCAGGGCATGATCACAACAGGTGCTAATCCATGCCTCTTGGTTCGGTCCGAACTGCAAATTTCAGTACTGCCAGTGAACCGGACCTGAACCAGCCGACCATTTTGCATATTCTGAATTGCATGAGGCACTGTTTTTGCTCAGTGTTGAGAAATATGTATGTTTATCGTATTATGAGAGTTGTAGGGTTATATAGGCAAGAAAGGTATTATAGAAGAGATAGGGTTGTGTATGCAAAATGTACCGCCTATATAGGCCCAAAGGAACACAGGAATCAATACAATTCATTTTACACTCAATTCAATTTGGTATCAGAGCAAAAAAACGAAACCCCAGCTTCTTCTTCTTTTTCCTTTTTTCTATTTTTTCCGAGTTACTGTAGATCTACAGTAGCCGCGAAGACAGAGGCTCCGCCAGGCCTGAACTCCGCCCATCCCGCCTCCTTCTCGGGTCGCCTGGCCCGGCCTGAGCTCCGCCTCTGCTGGCCTGAGCTCCGTCGCTCCGGATCTAGCCTGAGCCGCTAGCTCCGCCTCATCTGGTCCGATCAGCTCTGGCCTGAGCCGCCCAGCTCAGCCGGTCTGAGCTCCACCATAGCTCCGCCCTGCTCGGCTCTGCCTTCCGCCGGACACTGTAGCTCCGGCCTACCACTGCCTTAGCTCCGACCAGCTGTTTCTAGAGCCGAAACCTACCCGTTTTCAGTCAAAACCAACCTGTTTCATCTTCTTCTCTCTTCCAAGGGCCGACCAGCCACCTAGGGAACGCCTTTTGCGGTGATTTGGCTGGCGTGGGGGCCTAAACCTCACGATACCCGAGAAGCGGGTTTGGATTGTTTTCTTTCTCTCGATCGGGTTTGAGCTCGAATCTTGATGAGATAAATCAAGATCGGGTCACGAGAAGGAAGAAGAAAGGGGGAGATGATGTGGATGTGGATCTAAATCGGGTCAAGAAGAGTCAAGAACTCGATTTTGTAGAGGTGATTCGGACTTAGAACAATACGTGAGGCGTAGATCTAAGTCGGATCAATGTCAGAAGGGGATATCGAGAACCTGTTCGCGAAGGCTTGCGCGAAGCTGACTCCTGATGAGCTTGCTATCATGGTGCGAGCGTTGGCCGCGAGCCAAGCTCCTGTGGAAAGCAAGCCGAAGTCGCAGAAGTTGGAGCTTCAGTCTGTGGACATAAAACTGGATGGGCCAGCCTCGTATTTGAGCTGGTCGCGTCGGGTTAAGAGAGCTCTGGTAGGGAAGAACGTGGATGGGTATATCATGGGTGAGATGGAAGTACCAGCAAAGGATTCGGCTGAGTACAGTGTGTGGAGGTCTACCAATAGTATGCTGCACACTTGGCTCCTAAACTCGATGAATGCCTCTATTGCCAAGACAGTTGATGCAATAGAAGACGTGAGTGAGGTTTGGGGGAAGTTGATGCGGATCTATGCGGGGATTGACAACAACATGAGGGTCTTTCAGATCGAGAGAGAGATCGAGGAGGTAGCACAGAGAGGTAGGTCGATTGGAGAGTATACCGCAGATCTGGAGCGACTGTGGGCAGATTACGACCACTTCTCTCCTGCTGAGTGCTGTTTGGATCCAAATTGCAAGAAGGGTGTGAGAGATGTTCAGAGGAGAAGTATGCACTTTCTGAGGCATTTGGACTCAGCATTCGAGCAGAGGAGCGCTATGTTGCTAGCCATGTCGAAGATCCCCTCACTGGATGAGGCGATCTCAGCAATGATACATGAGGAGAGCCGTATGGGATTACAGGCTAGGACAGGGGGATCTCCAGGAGTGAGGTCAGCACTAGCGATCTCCAACCCAGGTAACACTGGGTACAGAGGTGAGACTCGACAGTGCTACAACTGTGGTGAGGTAGGTCACCTGAAGCAGGCTTGCCCTAAGCCACCAAAGGAGAGAGACGCAGGTGGAAGGGGGCAGTCTGGGAGTCGTGATCGCGGCCGTGGAGGCCGAAGAGGTGGAAGAGGCAACCGGGCACATCTGATGGTTGCTGAGGGGGAAGAAGAAGCTGGTGTGGGCTTGTCAGAGGAGGATCAGGCACTCGTGGAGGCCTATTCTCAGGGGCTCAAGAACAGGCAGAGACCGACAGGTGATGGGAAGAGTGTGCGCGATGATGCATCCACCTCCTCCTCTTCTGATGTCAGGGGTAATTTTGCCTCTGTTGCTTACTCGACTACAGGTACTAGTGATATACTTGCTCTTTCCTCTAGATCCACCGCTAGATCAACAGATTGGATAGTCGATTTCGGTGCATCTCGCCATGTGACTGGTGCTGCTAAGGAGTTCTCTTCCTATACTCACTTAGCGGTACCAGAGAGCATCCGGACAGCCGATGGTACGGCCCAGCCGGTGGTTGGTAAGGGTACAGTGAAATGTACCAACACTTTGACTTTGTCTAATGTTTTGCATGCTCCTGCTTTTCCTGTGAATCTCCTATCTATAAGTGCCATTATCTCACAACTAAACTGTGTTGTTTTGTTTGATAATTCCAAGGTGGTCTTCCGAGAGAAGGGGACGGGCAAGGAGATTGGGACTGGCACAATGCATAGAGGACTGTGGTACATGGATAAAGAGGGTATGAGCTCGGCCCTCTCATCCATTGTTGAGAGAAGTGTTGAAGACCTACTGATGCTCCATCATAGGCGATTGGGTCACTCTTCATTTCCAGTTTTGAGTAGGATGTTTCAGTCTTTATTTGAAAAGGCAAATAAAGAAAAATTGGTGTGTGATGCGTGTGAGTTGGGCAAGCACACTAGAAGCTCTTATGTTAGCTCTGGGAGTAGGAAGCCTTGTAGTTTTGATTTGATTCATTCGGATGTATGGGGACCTTGTCCTACAACTACGTTGAATGAATTTAAATACTTTGTGTCTTTTATTGATTGTTTTTCTCGTGTGTCTTGGCTTTACTTGATGAAAAATAAGAGTGATGTGCTTGCTTGCTTTAAAGATTTTCACAAGATGGTTCAGACTCAATATGGTGCAGTAGTGAAAGTATTGAGGTCTGACAATGGGACAGAGTACACTAACAAGGCGTTTGGGGAATACTTGTCATCTCAGGGGATACAGCATCAGACCACGTGTCCATACACACCAGAGAAGAATGGGGTAGCAGAACGGAAGAACATGCATCTCCTTGAGGTAACTCGGAGTATGATGATTTCGATGAAAGTCCCAAAGCACTTGTGGGGGCAAGCAGTTCTGACAGCAGCCTATTTGATCAATAGGATGCCCTCACGGGTATTGGATTGGAAGTCTCCAATTGAGATGCTGACAGGTAAGAATGGAGATATTCTTCCTCTCAAAACTTTTGGGTGTGTGTGCTTTGTACATGACAACAGGCCCAATGTGGAAAAACTTGATCCAAGGGCCGTGAGGTGTATCTTTGTGGGATACTCAGCCACTCAAAAGGGGTATGCGTGCTGGAGTCCAGTTGAGAGGCGAATGTTTGTGAGTATGGATGTTACTTTTCACGAGCTTGAACCATACTACTCCTCAGAAGCAACATCACCATTTGAAAGCTCGCTCGATATAGGAGGTACGAGGCGAGAGGAGGAGAGTAGTGGTGATGGTGAGAGGAGGATGGTGAGTGTGGGTGTTATTGGTTGCCCCATGCTCGAAGAGACTGTGATTGAGCCGGAAAAGGAGACTTCTGCTAGAGTTGAGCCAGAAGTTGAGAGGATTGAGTCCGAGGGTGGTGGAACTCAGGCTCAGGGGGAGTCAAGATATGGTGAAGTGTATGTGAGGAGAAAGAAGCAGAATGAGAGAACCGTGCCTACAGTGCCTACTATTGTGCCAAGTCCCTTGTCCCTGCCCGCTCCGACTCTTGAGACACCTTCACCATCCACCTCAGATCCAGAATACACAGGTGATATGATTCCTCTCTCTACTCCTCCCACTCCCTTATCGGTAAGGAGGACTTCTCGTGAGAATGCAGGCATTCCTCCTGACCGGTATGGTTTCCCACATGACATTGCCCAGTTTGTCTCTTACTCACACATATCACCTGTACATGGAGCATTCTTTGCATCATTAGACATTGTCTCTATCCCTAAGTGTTGGCAGGTTGCTAAAGAAGATCCGAAGTGGAAAGCAGCCATGTTAGAAGAGCTCGAGGCCCTTGCGAAGAACAGAACCTGGGAGCTCGTGTCACTACCACCAAGCAAGAGGGCAGTTGGATGCAAGTGGGTCTTTACAGTGAAACAGAATCCTGAGGGTCTGGTTGAACGATACAAGGCTCGGTTGGTAGCGAAGGGGTACAGTCAGACCTATGGAATCGACTATGATGAGATCTTTGCACCCGTGGCGAAGATGAGCACAGTGAGGACACTGGTTTCCATGGCAGCGAATGGAGGATGGAAGTTACACCAACTCGACGTGAAGAATGCGTTTCTTCATGGTGACTTGTTAGAGGAGGTGTATATGGAGATACCATCAGGGTTTGGCACAAACCAGACAGTGGGTAAGGTGTGCAGGCTCAAGAAGTCGCTGTATGGGTTGAAGCAGTCCCCTCGGGCCTGGTTTGATAGGTTCAAGAAGGCTATGGTAGGCATGGGCTACAAGCAGATTAATGCAGACCACACGGTGTTCTTTCGACAACATGGCGGTCGCATTACTATGTTAGCTGTGTATGTTGATGATATGATCATTACCGGGGATGACGAGGGGGAGATTGCACAGTTGAAGGCAAGGTTGGGAAAGAAATTCGAGGTGAAGGATCTGGGACTGCTTAGATACTTCCTTGGAATTGAGGTGGCTCGTGGAGTAGAGGGAATTGTTCTATCCCAAAGGAAGTATGTCTTAGACTTGCTCACTGAAACAGGCATGTTGGGGTGCAAGCCTGTGGTTTCTCCAATCGATGCGAAGGCCAAAATAAGTGCAGAGACAGGAGAACAGGTTGATCGTGAGAGGTACCAGAGACTGGTAGGCAGATTAATCTATTTGAGCCACACTCGTCCCGATATCTCATTTGCAGTGAGCGTGGTGAACCGCTACATGCATGACCCTAGGAAGGGCCATATGGACGCAGTGTATCACATTCTAAGGTACCTGAAGAGTGCACCAGGAAAGAGCTTGATTTTCAGGCAGAATGGGCACATGAACATTGAGGGCTATTGTGACTCAGATTGGGCTAGTTCTCTTGATGACAGGAGGTCCACAGCTGGCTACTGCATGTTTGTAGGAGGTAACTTGGTCTCTTGGAAGAGCAAGAAGCAGCCAGTTGTTGCGAGATCGACTGCAGAAGCCGAGTACAGGGTTATGACATTGGCAGTTGCTGAGATGGTGTGGCTGAAAAGGTTGTTGGAAGAGCTCAAGGTGAATAACGGAGCTAAAATGAAATTGTGGTGCGATAGCAAGTCCGCGATTAGCATTGCCAACAATCCTGTGCAGCATGACAGAACCAAGCATGTGGAGATCGATAGGTTCTTCATAAAGGAAAAGCTAGAGGGTGGACTATTGGAGCTGAGTCATGTAGCTACTAGAGATCAAGTAGCTGACTGCCTCACCAAAGGACTTAGCTCGATAGATCTAGATAGGTTTTGTGACAAGATGGGCTTGAAGGATATCTTTTGCCCATCTTGAGAGGGAGTGTTGAGAAATATGTATGTTTATCGTATTATGAGAGTTGTAGGGTTATATAGGCAAGAAAGATATTATAGAAGAGATAGGGTTGTGTATGCAAAATGTACCGCCTATATAGGCCCAAAGGAACATAAGAATCAATACAATTCATTTTACACTCAATTCAATTCTCAGTATAATATATCATTCTAATCCTTGCTATGAATTCTATTTCTACCTAATGAACACTATCAGATACCCCGAGAGAGAGACACAGCCTTACGAGTTATAATTTTGTGTACTATCTGGTCATATTGCATACAAGTACTCAAATTTATCATGAATGGAATTTTGTAATGCTGGTACAATTTCCAAATTCAGAAAATGGCCGTCTTTCAGGACAATAGTGCCTGATCAGATATAATCCTTGATATCATGATATTCCAATTTTGTACTCGTACATATGTAAACCAGTATATTTAGGAGGATATGTGCATAATTTGCAAGTTTTCTAAGAAGACCGGTATTCGTAAAATTCTATCTATAAATCTACAAATTCTTAGTTTGAGATTATACAACGTAATTTGTACCTTTCATAGTATGTCGGTACCATTATTTGCACAATAAAATTGGTAGAATAACTACAGAAATAACTTTTCTCTATAACAATTTGTGCAAATAGTTATAGGCCATATTTCCATTTTGGTCTAGACATTTCTTTTAATTTTGTTGACAGTGAAAACAGCAAAAACCAGTATAATAGAAACAAAAATTGCATAAGGGGCAAAATAAAGAACAACAGTACATTAGGGCAAATAAAGTATGCATTTGCAGAATATATATTATCAATTCTCATTACAATTTAAGTGAAAAAATATGAACAATCATATCTAATAGAAAACAAACTTGCATAGCAACTCGTTGTTCCAACAAAGATCGATGAAGATTTTATTAGAAACATTAGATTCCTCATTTTATTGTGATGTTCCACTCAACAATTTCAAATATATATAGTTTTAACTTTTTAGGAACATGCTGAACCAAACTGCAGATTTCTTCGGATATCTCGTGAGATTGTTGTTGTAATCGACGAAAAAAAGACCAAACCGGTTGGTATAGCCGCTTGCCCATTCAAAGTTATCCATGAAAGACCATGCAAAATAGCCTCTCACATCCGCACCATGTCTGTTCATAATTAATACAAAATATAGATATATTAGAGGAACTGTAACTAACTCTTTTTACAAGGCTAAATATTAACCTCTCTGAATTAACTGGTGAAGTATTTCTTATTTTAACAAAATGGGGATTTTTTCCTGGGGACAGTGCAAACCAAAAAAATAAAATAAATAAGCCAATAGATAAATAATAGAAACAAAATGCAGATCTTGTGGTGGTATTAATTTCTGATATTCTACGGAATTTTGACTTGCTAAACATGAATTTCGTACAAAAACCGATATATTAACCAGCTTTCCAATGAGAATAAATTTAATAAAAATAAGAGTGAGGCTATGGTACTATGCACAGTGAGGATTGGTCCGTACTACGAACTAATATCTTGATTTCAGTTCAGATCTACTTTTTAGACTTTTAAAAATGAAAATATTAATTTATAGTACAGACCAATATGCGGTATACATAGTATTATAGCCTCACTCAAAAAATAACTTGTTCTACAATTCCAAACACAATTCTGCTTTTTAAATATGTTTGTGGACCTCTTTTCTAACCGAACAATATTTAGATTGGATACTCTTCATTTTCAAATAAATTACACCCCTAGAAAATGTACCTAATTAAAAACAGATAACAGATTGCTTAGTAATGGTCAGTAAAATGACGTACTTGATTGCACTACGCAATGCCAGGAGATGATTGCGGTGATACGATAACCTGATTATATCATTCAAGGCTTCCTTCAGCGGTAAGCTGTTGTTAGCAAGCTCGTTCACACCTAGAATAATAAAGTATAATGGCAATGTAATATTCACTGCAAGGTTACTATTTAAAGGGCTGTAGTAAAAATCGACACTAGCAAGAGAAGATGAGAAAGAAAGGAATTGTGTCAATAGTACAAGGGAAAATTTCATGTATATTTCTCAAGAACTTCAAAAGTACGTATTTTCCTTTCTAAATATCATATTGGCCAGTTTTTGAGGGCAAATGTATCATTTCTCTAATGTTACGCTTACACAAGTATATACCTAAATGTCACTGTATATGTGTCAGAACTCGGAAGTAGAAAAATGGGTATTTTACAAATTTAAAATGAGTTTGAAAATTTGAATATAAAAGACAATGAAATGTGCAAATTTGTGAGTTTTGGAAATTTAGAAGGGTAAATATGATATATGAATTTTAGAGGGGGATATATATAATTTCAAAGGTTTTGAGGGTTCTATACGAAATTCCCCCGTATATCAAAATATCCGATTGCACAATGTACCATTTTCAGTAATGTAAATGACAGGATTCTTGTAGTTGGCCTTGGTATAAAGCATTAAATCTTTTAACCCAGGGGGGTATATGTTAATCCAAGATGCCTTGAATGGCTGTATACAGAATAATGTTTTTAGTCAATATAAAAGACAACATAATAGCTGGAAGATTTTCAAAATAATTAGTGAAAATTTGAGAAAATCACATACCTTCGGTAATTCAATACCATTGCGCTCACCTGGTAAAAAGTACAGAAATGTAGAAGTATGAAAGTCACTACAGTATATATTCCTGATTTCCTTTACATCCATCAAAGAGAAAAAAGTTTAACTAATGACTGTAATTTATGTAAACTACATGGTGCCTTTCTTTTTTGCATTTTTTATAACAGAAAATAACAACATTACTGATAAATGACCAAATGAGCACAAATTCAATTTAAATTTCAATTTATAAGTGATCATAGTTACCACAAAAACTATATTTTACACTTTTTCCAAACATATTCCTCAGGTTTTAATACTTTTAGGATTTTATCAATAAATGAACACAAATTCAATGTAAAAGTTCCAATTTATGAGTTAAATATATTTGAACTGGCCTAAAGATCATAAATGCTAATGAGGCTTAAATACAGTAATAAGTACAAGAATTTTGTTAATTATAAGTATTTTTGCATTCAATTATTTTTATGACAAAAGGCACGTACCAGTAAGATTAGCCATAGAATCAGTGTTGTAACTCTGGTGCAGTAAATTGCTAGCCGGATTGCTTATGGCATAATAGGTAGTATAATAGTTTATACCAACAAAATCGTATGATCTTTTCAGCGACTTAGATTGTTCATTTGTAAATTTTGGTAGACGAATTCCCAGTGACTTTGTCATGCTTACTGGGTAATCTCCATATGTCAAAGGATTCATAAACCTGCATATCACAAATTATGAACTAATCATTATAACTATATATAGGAGTAAGACTATATCGTACTATGCATAGCGTACTTTGGCCTATACTATGGATGTATATCTCTATTTTCAAGGTCTAAAGAATTAATCCAAACTGCTTGACATGATCTCCATTTGAAAATGTACTTGGAGGCCAAATTTTACATTTTCTGTAATATTTTACTGTTTTTCTCAAAGATAACATCTGCTACCCTAGAATGTAGTGGAACCTTTTAATAAAAAAAAATATATATATAACAAGACTACAAGATTGAAGAATAGCCTCAGAGAAGAGATCATACCATCCATACATGAAATCCAAGCTATGGTTCGCAGCGATAGTATCTGCTTCGGATGAAGAGTGAGGAAGAAACCAATGTGTAGCAAGTGCTATCCCAATTTTACCCTTCTGGGTTCCCTGGTCACAGCAAATTAATGTAGTAATGACCTTCTGCTTTTTTAGTGGAGTCACATTTTTCTTTTTTCTTATTCCAGCTTTGTTGCAATTAATATAAGATATTTAACAGTTAAAATTAGGCTAAATTATTGTTTGACTCATTATAAATTGGTATGGATAACAGTAATTGCAATGGGAGAGTTTAATTTTCTCTTTTTGAATTCCAGCTTAGTTACAATTAATATGGGATCCTTAACAGTTAAAAGTAAGCTAAAATATTATTGTTTGACTTAATATATTTTGGTATTGATAAGAGCAATTATAACAGCCTTAGGAAAAATAATTAATTTATGTGAATTATTGTTTGACTTATTAATATTAATTATAATTTGGTTTAATAAGAGCAATTGCAACGGCCTTTAGGAAAAAGTTTAATATAAGTGAATTATTGTTTGACTTATTAGAATTTGGTAATGATAACAGCAATTGCAACGGCCTTTAGGAAAATTTAATATTAAGTGAACTAATTATAGTTGTGTTCGCCTCTTCTAGATCTATATCTAAGTTAGGCATTATCTATAAAAGTACTTCATGTTTGATAAAATAAGATAAATTTCAACACCTAATTAATACACAATATCAAACTTTAAAACCCCCATCATACGTGCAAAAAATCAACAAAACGTTGTTTTACTTACCTGATATTTTTCCTTGTAGAGCTTGACAGCGGCACTATGAGCGAGCAACATATTGTGACCGCAAACGTAGGGCTCAGTTCCAGAGTTGCCAGCGGTGCAATTGCCGGTTTCCCCGGGGGAGCATCGTCCCGGTGCCATTGTGCCACTTGCATAACCCATTGAGCAAAATATAACGGGCTCATTGAATGTAATCCAGTGCTTCACCCTGTCACCGAACTCCTTGAAGCAAATATCGACGTAGTCAACATAGTCTTTTCTGCAATGGATCCTTATCATCAGATGAGCAATAGATGTTTCTCTTTACATGCAAAAAATTAGAGGTGTTGCCTGTATGGATTTGTGGATTGGTGACTTACTGTCTGTCATACAATTTGGATGTTTGAGGAGCTGATTGTGAAAAAAAAAATATGGAGGAATAATTGTCACAATGGAAAGCTATAAAAAAAAAAATTAAATACGATAATTAAAATCATACAGAAAAATTTATTCTTATATTTAAATGAAATTAATGCCCAAACAGATATACAAGAATAATTTATAGTTTTCTTTGGGTATATTTGATTGTTGATGTCGTTGTACTGTTGTAGTGTGTTGGAAAGAATACTTAGATGCTATCATGTTAACACCACACATGTATCTCTCCAACTTTAAAATATGCAACTTATTGTTTTCATAATTATTTTTGCTTTAAAATTCATCTGTTCATAGTTAAGTGACAAATGGACTTAATTTATTATAAGCCTACTTTCAAATTTTTACATTTGTAAACTCCTGAATCCTGATCCCCACCTAAGCTCACATGCATCAGTGGGGTATATGATGTGTCATTATGCATATAAATCGTCTAATCAAAGTCAAATGATTTTATTGATAGAAACAGACATGATTTAACCATGATACTTGTCATCACTTGCATATATAGCTGTGGATCTGGACCCTCATTTATTATTAGACAAATAGATGAACAGATAGCATATCAAACTTTTGTAGATTATTGGACAGAGACTCATTTAGTAGGGTTGCTTTCAATTTGATTTGTTATGGTCCTTGATAGGAATCATATTACATTCTAATTCTGATTTTTCTGTTTCTTTTTGTCCTCTCCAGGCTCCAGGGGCTAGCTATCTGCTAAGTGCTAACAATTTTAATTCCAAATTTGGCAATAATCGACCTTGTTTTATCCATCATTTAATAACACTAGACATTAATTTTGGGGGAAAAGGACAAGGAGTTGGCTATTTTGTAGAACCAACAGAAAAGAGAAAAGGATCAGAAAAAGAAGGAAAAATAAGCTTGCAAAAGGTCCAGGTGTTACAGGGGTGTAAAGGGTCACATACGGATTGGATAGTGATCAAATCTTATCTGCATCCGTTATAATTTTTCGGATACGAATAGTCTCGGATACGGATACAGATCGGATATTAAACGGATATGGATCAGATATTAGACGGATACGAATACAGATAATTAAAAATAATGTTGGTAATTTAATATGATTCCTGAAAACAAAAATGAAGTTCGAATAAATTGTGTTGATACCGTAAATAAATAATAAATATATAATTGAGAAATAATAATGGGAACCAAATTCGTACAGTTTGCTTGCTTTTATGATTAATTGTGTAGTTAATTACTACAAAGTTAGTACCGCTAACTACAATTAATATCTTCGCTTTTACATTCGGATAAAAGAATGCTCGGAATCCCGAATAGATCATTAGTCCCACAAGATAACTGCAAATAATGAAGAGACATATATACACTACAAAGTTCTGAATATCCCGAATTGATCATTAGTACGCTATATGCGAACAAATTAAATTTTGCAGGTTCAATTCGGATATCCGTATTGATTGAATTATAATTATCTCGTATCCGCTTTCATAATTAAAACCGTATCCGCATCCGGATCCGTAAAAAAATTGGATCTATTCGGAGTATATTAAGAAACAATTGATTTATAATAAACCGAAGTATATTAAGAAATAAATCGTAATAAACCGAAGTATATTAAGAAATAAATCGGAGTATTAAGAAATAAACTAGGATATTTAAAAATAAATTGAAGTATTTAAGCAATTGATTAAGAAATAAATCGGGGTGATTCGGATCAAATTCATATTATATAAAAATTCGAAATAAACCGAAGTATATTAAGAAATAAATCGTAATATTAAGAAATAAACTAGGATATTTAAAAATAAATTGAAGTATTTAAGCAATTGATTAAGAAATAAATTGGGGTGGTTCGGATCAAATTCATATTATATAAAAGTTCGGTTATTTCGGTTTTGAAAATTTTTAAACCGAACCGAACCGAAGTTATAATTCGATTTTAAAAAAAAACCGAACCAAATCATTAAACTGAAAAAACCAAACCGTTTAAACCGAACTAATTCGGTTCGGTTCAAAACCGAAAAAACCGGACCCGATGAACAGCCCTAGTGATAGCTACCGTGCTAGTAGACGACTCTAGACAAAAGAAAAAGAAATATGCCAAATTATAACACAGACTCACATGACAAGTGGGCTCAAGAAACCCAAATATTTATCTTCAATTGCTTGCGGTACGTCCCAATGAAATAATGTCACAAATGGCTGCATTCCTACATTAATTCCCCATTATTTCACAATTTATTAGGCAATAGTTGTTGGATCGGAACATTAGTTTATGCATTAATTCTAAACAAAAAAAAATAGAAATTCAAATTCTTTAAGAAATGTGGTGCGTGCTTCAAATTAAGTTGCTTTTCTCGATTTTAGAGATCATTAGTAAAATTCGACCTATATATATTGTAGTCCAATATATTAAAATCAATAGTATAGGCGAGAAAAATTAAATGTTAATTCTAAGTAAAAGTGATCATATTATTTCATCACCGTTGGACAATACTTCATTGATGAGATTATTGTAGAAGTTGATGCCTTCTTTATTTATTCCACCACATAGGCTCCCATCTGCAAATAATTAGTTGCATCATAGTCATGAAATAATTGACAAATATCTATCTAGATATATGTAATCAAATAAATTTTATTAACATCATACCTATATTATTAGACTACTGTATTAATTTGATCAATTCTTATTAAAATTGTAATTTTTTTTGTGATGTTAAATTAGCCACAAAATGAGGTATAATTTAAGAATTAATTCATAATCCATCAATCGGTTCGGAAAATTAACTATGTTTTATCAACATTGGATCGGTAACCACCAAATTAATTATTATATCTACTAACTAATAAAGATGAAGATCAAATCTAAAAATTACTTTTTATTTCAACAAATTATTGCCGTTGTGTAAAACAAAATTGATAGTCAACATCTACATTATATTCCCATATTTTAAATGCTAATAAATTACTTGGTAGAATCCTTGGCCAAGATATGGAAAACCTAAATGCATCCATGCCCATCTTCTTCATGGTTTTTATATCCTCCTGTTAATATCAAATTAATTTTAATATCATTACTCAGGAATCATAAAATTGTCTAAGGAAGGTCATTTTTCAAAACTATCAAAATCTACACGATACTGATCAAAACGGAAAAAAAGAAAAAAGAAAAAAAAAAGAAAAAAAAAAGGATAATAATGAAAAAACATTGTACGTACCTTATAGCGATGGTAGAAGTCGTCAGCTACATCACCGTTGCTTCCATCTGCTATCTTATCTACATAAATCACAATTATATTTAGATTAATTTTTGAAAACCTATTTTACCATACCTATCACCTTTCACCTGATCTAGAGATATACAGGGAAGTAAAAACGCCGGGACTCAAATACGTCACATAATGGCACGGTTTCATCACCGATACGCATGCCATTTATGTATCGTGTTCACATGTTCTGTACTACAATTATTTGTGTGCCGTGGTATTTTTATTGTAAAAAATATATATTACATCACACAAAATAAGTTGATCATGACTAAGAATGGCATGAAACACTTTACAAAACGGTACGACATGACTCGTGGTCACGTCACATGACTATGGACACGGAAATGCACGTGGCCATGTTACATGGTCACGGCGTGACTAATTAATATGCTATGATAATCAATTGAATGACATGATCATTTCTTCGATTTTGATCACGGCATGAAACAATACGTGAAATTTAGTTTAGTCACGACACGTGATTCAAATCACATAACCGAATGTATTTACAATTTCGCACTTGTGCGTAAATTAATATGAAATGTCACATTGGAGATCAAGGCAGAGGTTGAGATATATACCTGGGTGTAAGTGGGTGAAGGTGTCCCAAATGCTAGGCCCTTTGCCCCCTTCTCTAGCAGCCCCTTCATACTATTAATTACAAAACAAAATCAAATTAAATTGATAGGGAAGAAGGGAGGAAATCAAAAGTTGCATGAACAGTACCTGGTAAGCAGAAGATGCAGTACCAAACACAAATCCAGGTGGAAAGCTGCTTCTGTTAAAGGAACTACAAGCGACATGCTCTAACAAAGCAACCAAAACAATCAGAGAAAGAATATAATTGTTTCTGTTTGGATGTATAAAAGCCATATCTAGGCTGATAGTTTTGCTTGTTCTTCAATTCCCTCTCACTTCCAAAGGAGGCTTTATAGAGATTCTAAAGAGAAGTCAGCAAAGTATTAATTGTACGAGGAATTTACAGAAATGCCCCTCCGGGTTAAGTGAAGCATGCATTGATATTGAAGTACAAATTATCTTTTGTACTTTCAAAAGATAATTAATAATATTTATAAGTGTTCGGATAAAATTTCGTTGTCACAAGTAATCAAGAGGAAATGTTCTTCACGCACGTGGATGCATTTTTCAAACATGGAAGTGGATTTATTTTTTTCACCATGCACATAATTGCCCCGAATTTTTAATTAATATCCAACATTAAATTAAAAAAGACAAAAATAACCATAGATTTTTGGATTTTTAAAAATATCCGGACCACCAGGAATTCTGGCGGTCTTGAGTTATTTTTATTTTTTCCAGGATCATAAGAAATTTTGGCGGTCCTAAGGATTTTTTTTAATAGATGTGTTATATATTTAAAAAAAAAAAATTAGCATTATGGTCAACAAAAATGGTAATATCACATTAGACCATATAAGAAAAAAATAGTTGAGCTGAGTGAGGAATTGATGTCACACATAAATCATTCGATTGCAAATCCCACAAAAATAGAGGGACCCACACAAAGAACTCTTATAAAGGAAGTATAACGCTGGTTCTATTGATGCTAAGAGGCATAGGCGCCTCTTTGGTAACTAGTCGATCATGGTTTATGACTCTATATGTATGGCTAATAAGTAACACGACTTGTTGACGTAGGATTAGTGGCTTTTGAGTGTCAATTAGTTGCAATAGTTAAGTGAGAGCATGCTGCCATGAATACACTGATATCTTTATCAATTCAATATTGTTGAGAACTCTGTTAAATTACATTTCCTATCTTTATACATACACAGACATTTTAGACCAATTTCTTTATTGCATGTCTTGTACTGTGAAATCATCATTCGCATATGAAGGTGACTCTTCTCCCATTTTCTCTCTCTTGCTTGTTCAACATCAATTTTTCCAATCTCATGCTCTTTTTCCTTCTCAATATTTCAAAATAGCTAGCATATTTTTATATGTGTCAATTTTCGCCCCCTTTTCTTTATCACTGAATTGTCAATTCATTTTTTTTTTAATAAACACATCTATTAAAAATACCTAAACTGTCAAAATTCTTGACGATCCAGGTAAATTTAAAAATATCAAAAAATTATGGTCATATTTGTATTTTCTTTATTTAATGTCGGATATTAACAAAAAATTCTGATAATTGCCTAATAAATTATTTATTAATTATTAATCAAGGTTCTAAATAACGTTTATCGCATCATAGCGGGAAGCTTACAAAAAAAACTATAGCGAATAGCGTCACTATAGCAAAAGCTATGCTACATAGCGTTTTCTTCTTTTTATAAAAATATATCATATATTTGTACTAAATATCAACATTATCTAAGTCTCATAAAACAACAAATGATATCAAATTGATTAAAAAATTATAATATTCATATTGAATCAATACAAAGTTCAAATTGCGACTCGAAATATCTATAGTAATACTAATATTATAAACTATCAATCTTTTTCTATTCAAAATATATTCAACATCATGACATAATCTATCTTTTTTCTATTTAAATTTCAAAATATAGCATAGACATCATGGCATAATTAACTATCTTAATATATTCAAAATATTCAAACTATTGTAAGTAAGTATCATTTTGTTACTTCAAGAAATATCTTAATATATTCAATCTAAGCCTTTATTTAAAATTCATATAAATTGAAAAGAAAAAAAAAACTCATGTTGCATAGTGCGTTGTAGCTTCTTTATTTTGATTTCGTTTGATAAATCTCTCATTAAGTATTTAATAGTTTAATATAAAGTTTAGTACGTCAATTGTAAAAAAAAAATACAGTTAAAATCCAATCTAATCCTTTATTTATAGCTCATATAAATTGAAAAAAAAAATAACAAATGTTGCTTAGCAGGCGCTATTTGCGCTATAGCGGATCGCTATTACCGCTATAGCGTTCATAGCTCAAATAGCGCGCCATTCTGCTATAGCTTAGCGTTTGAGGTCCAAAAACACTATAGCGCGTTATTTAGAACACTGTTATACATTGATGCTTACTATAAATTCCCTAGCCACTTCATGAGCAACAAAGGTTTGGAGAAATTTTGTCAAATACAATCAAGAAAAAACTGCTGAAATTATGGGGGTTATTCGAGAGACTTAAAATAAAGAAATATGAAATTGAATAATTGTCAAAGAATTGGGTCTGCTTTATTTTTACAGTATAGCAAATGTTTGGTATCGTGTACTTCCCTTTAAGCTTCCCTTTTGAGTCCTAAAACATGAACGTAAAACAAGCGAGAGACACGTTGCATAGCCAATCATGCATTCTATATTCCTATGGCAAGACGTGTTACTAAGTGCATATTTTGATATGGACGGATAGAATCCGATCCGTTTTCTCCGTTAATAAGAGCAGATATGTCTTGATTCTTTTGCAAGTAGTGGGGTCAAGGAATGAAATCTGCTGCAATCCGAATTTGATAAACAGTACTTTGAAATTTCTATTTTTTTTAAATTTAATTATTTAATTTTTTTCTGTACATACATCTTCAAACAGCTTGTTTTTTTATGCACGCATCTCAAATAAATCAACAGTTGGATTTGGAAAAGTAGAAATTTCAAGTTACTGTTTATCCAATTCGGATCGCAGCAGATTTGTTTCCGTAGGGCCAATGGCCATGGCATGCACCTCCATCTTTGTTTATTGTGGTAATTTTTATGTTTGATCCTAGAAGTATTTTTAATAAAAAACTATTACAAGGAAAATATTTTTTTCGAAAATATGGAAATCGAGTAACTGTTTGCATGTACATTCTAAAATTATAATAAAGTACAAAAATTATTTTTGTCAAAGTTGTTTAAATTATACATTACACAAAAAAAAAAAACTAGAATTCATCAGTAAATTAATATTATGATATATGCTAAATTTGTGTCAAGGCCTACTACAGTGCTACCAGTTTGCATGATATATTTTCATCCATATTCTAAGTGAGTAGATTGAGATGCTAAATTTTACTTCTATTTTTAACTGAAAAAAATAATTTGTTATAGAGTAGGATTAAAATGCATCATTTACCATTTCTGAAATTCAATTTGCATTATGTTAATTTAAAATATATTTGTTCCAGTTAAAAATAGAATATGCATTCTGTTAATTTAAGATATATTTGGTCCGCACGGTTTGGGTTAGGTGCGATCCAAATTTAGAGGCAATGATCCAGATCTACACGGATTGGTCCGGTCCAGTCCGGCTCGGTGTGGTCCGATCCATTTGTTTTTCATCAATGTTTAAAAGTTAGGTCAAAACTTAGAAGTAACAGATACAATACAGAGCGGATGTCAGTGTAACAGATACAGAGCAAAAGTGTCAATGAAACAGATACAGAGCGTATAATGTTTAAAACCAAAGTACATATCTAAATTCGGTACAATTTCAAAGTAATCATAGTTCAATCTGGATCTAGTCTGGTTTATCACGATTTAGGCACGAGTTATAACGGTTTAGGTATGGTCCGGTGACTCCAATCCGAGTTATCATGGGTTATAACGATTTAGGCACGGGTTATCACTGTTTGGTCTGGATTATCACGGTTTAGACACGGGTTATCACGGGTATAGTCCAGTTTATCATGGATTAGGCACGGTTCTGTTCAGGTTTAGTCCGATTATAATCCAATCTGGTCAACAGATTTAGAACCGCCCTGGTTAGTCCGGATTTAATGGAAAAAACTCACCAAAAATCATGCTAAGACCCTCTCTCTTCTCAGTTTGGGCCGGTCCGAATCTTGACCACGGTCCGAGTCAGTACGGATCGGTTCCACAGGTGGTCCGGTTAGGTCCTAGACTAGCCAATTTTTTTCAACATTAGATATGAGTATGTGTATAAATATATTTTTGCCCATACCGTATTGTACGTATTGTATTTATTGACATTCCTACAACCATACTTTTTCTTTATAATAAATATATTGTTTTTCGTTTAAAAAAATCACCTATTAAAAATCTGAATAAAATGTTTCTTTATAGATATTAAATAATCAAATTACTTAATTTTCAATTTTACTTAATAAAATAATAATAATAATTCTGGAGGTGATAGCTTGAGAACCGAGTAATCGGAGTCCGCAACGTCTGCATTAACTCATAAGAGAATCTTTTCAGTTAATGTACATGGGCCGTTTAATTGTAAATGGAGTCCATCCGGTCTATATCTATAACATGGATCTTTAATATTTGTGCAGATCTAATTGATACGAATCTTAAATCTTATTGGACGATTCAGATATAAAAACTCAAAAAATTCCTTTTTGAGTTAATGCAGAGAATACGAATTCGAGTAACCGACGCTATTAAAGTATCGAGAAATTGGCACCAATCTTCTTCATTTATTTATTTGCTGTTCTTCTTCATCTCTTGTACTACAAGGCTGAATTAATTAATAGACATTTTGAGTACAAATCCTGAATAATTTCACGTCAAAACAGCTAAGAGAATCAGAGAGATCCATTAGAAAAATATTAAATTAGTCCAAGTAGTTGAAGTAATTAATGAGCCTTCCGTATTTGGTGGACCCATTACGACAATTAAATTGTTTGAAAAATTGTTTCATTTTTAAATTTTAGTTGGAACCTTACATATTTTTAAATTAAACTAAGGGTGTGTTCGAATGTCACGGAATCATAGAATGAGAATGGAAATAGGAATTCACTTTTGAAAAAGTGAAAACCCACGAGTACGGAATGTACATGATTAATTATGGGAATATGAGAAAATAAGTATTTGTTTGTATCATGGGATTAATTATGGAAAATCTTTATTTATTTTCAAATATGTATATTTATTTGTTTTAGTTTAATTTAGTTATAAATGATTTTTTATTTAATTATTTTTTGTATTGATTTTAACAAATTAAGTTAAAATTAGCTTAATGTTATATATAAAATTACAATGAAAAAAAACTGTCGTGACACCATCTATTTATTTAGACCAATAATATATTGTAATTTTAATATTTTAATGGGTTTTAAATTGCAACATTTGGTAATTTTGTTTAATTATATTAATGAAATTAAATAAAATTGATTAAATAATAATATTTAAAAGATGAACCATTTCTAATAAAAATATTACTAAAATGGTACAAATAAAATAAGAAAATATTTATAAATAAATTTAAAAAATAATAAAACAACAATTAAAAATATTTACAAAAAATAAATACTTATAAACAAACAAATAAACATTTAAAATATATAATTACAAAAATTATTATTTTATAACATAACTTCATTTATTAATTAGATTAAAATAATATAATCAAATAAATAGTTTTAATAAATAAATAAATAGAGAGGAGAGAGCTGCGCATGATCAGTTGGAAAAATAAACATTCAATCGGAACAATTTATTTTTCCCACAATTTTACATTATCTGATTAGATGTTGGGAAGAAAGCATGGAAAGGAAATGGGAAAATAATTGTCTGAACGGCTAAAAGGAATAAATTCCGTTGGTCTTGAATTCCTTTGGTTCCCACAGCATCCGAACACGGACTAAAAAGAATATGATGGGACAAGTGGGAAACGAATTGGGAAAATAATAGACATCCGAACAGCTAAAAGGAATAAATTCTGTTGGTCTTGAATTCTTTCGGTTCCCATAGCATCCTAACACGGCCTTAAAGAATCTGATGGGACAAGTGGGAGAAGCATATCCCAAAAAATTAAACGAGCGATGAGTGTGGTAAATCATTTGCATGATCAATTTTCTGCTGCATTTTATGTATCATTTCAATTTGTCACATTAATAATTTTAAAATTATTTTTTAAATAATTCGAAACAATTTTCTGCTGCATTTGATGTTTCATTTCAATTTGTAAGATTTATTTGATATTGTAGTATTATTTATTTTCCCATCTATGAAATAATCAACATTACAATCAACTGCAAATATATAATTTGTTAGTTTCAATAAAAAAATTAGATAAAAAGTTTACTAAATTGATAGTTATTTTATTGTTGTAATTGATATATAGTTTTTCATTAAGTCCGACTTGAGCGCATGAATGAATGGTATGATTCATGGGTCTGGATTCCCTAAAGTAATTCAACTTTTGAATTTTAGATAAGGATCATCTGATTTGAATTTGTCGCTTGAGATTACTGTTCGCGTGAAAGCGCAATGCAAGTTTCGGTACGCTTGGGAGCGTACTTTTTAAAACCGCGGTTACACCTTCCGATTAGGGTTGCAAGTGCACAACCCTATCGAGGAGTATAATCGGGTGTCGATCCACAGTGACGGTTTCTTTATCTAGAACCTACTTATCTTGACTAAAGACTAGAAGTGATAAAGAGGGAGTTTTGATACTTAATCTTCCTAAAGAATCAACTCAAGCAATCAAACAATGCAATAGAATAGTAACTGTGCAATGAAAGGTATAAACTGTGTTTTGATTTAGGATAAAAGATGTTCCAAGGGTTTCAGACTTCATCTCTGATTTGCCTCTAGTGGTACGGGTCTTACCAAGTTGGTACGGTTAGGCCGCACCAACCTTGTTCCACCAAGCTGTGTGGGCTTGGTATGGGTAGGCCGCACCACTTTTGTAAGACCCGTACTGATTTACCATAACAGAGCTTACAAGTTCGAGTTGATACATTTCTTGCTGGTACCTTGTATTAAACTCTTGAGAAAGGTTCAATTGACCATACCTAAGGTTCCTAAACCTCAACTCTCGTTTGTTGGTTCAAGATCTAGGTTTTGGAGTCAATTCTTCACCTTCTAGGGTTTCTAAACCTCAACTCTCGTGTTTTGGTCCAGATCATCTAGTTGATTGATTGGAGATCTAAGGTATCCTCTGATCTGTCAATTATGGGAGAATTCAACCTTTCGGCTTCAATTCGAACAAGTCTACCTAAAGGGATTGGTTTGGTTGAGAGAAGACAATGGTCACATGACCTTGTTAGGGTTGATCTACCACTATAGGCACACCACATGCAATCACAGAAAGACAAAGCAATCAAGACAAGCAAATACACAATCAATACAATCAAAAGAGTTCATATAAGATCCAAATCAAGAAAAGCAACACAAATCAAGAAAATCCATCTACAAACCCTAGAAACAATGATCTACTACTCACAAGTCATAGATCTGTCCAGAAATACAAGTAAAGAGATAAAGAGAGGCATGATAGAACTAGATCGAAGATCGGGAGTGGAGAAGGGGTTGATCCGTCGATTTTCGCCTCTTCCTCTTCCTTCTTCTTCTCTCCTTGCTCCTTTGCTCTCTTTCTCTCTTTCTCTGAGCTCTCAATCTCGAATGAAAATGTGTCTATCGAAAATAGAGAGATCTCTCGCTTTAAATAGCCTCTGCCAAGATTTGAATTCTGTCAGGCGGCATCTATGTACGGCCCGTACCAAGGTGGTACGGCCAGGCCGTACAAGATGAGAGAGGCTGGATCGGCTAAGTCTGGTAAGGGCCATACCAGAGAGTTCAAAAACGCCGTTTCTTCGTTTAATTTGCTCCAATCCTATAGAAAACAAACAAACTCTCAGCAGTACCAAATTCTAAGGATATATCAATGAAATGCACATGATTTTAACAATTTAGAATGTGAATTTGGTACGAAATCAAGTCAAATATAGGCTAAATATGCGAGGTATCAATTACTTTGGTATTCATATTAGTTACTTGAGATATGTACACTCCACTTTAAATGAATTATCACGGATTAGAATCGAATGGTCAGGATCCAAAATCCAAAAATTGAGTTACTTCAATGGATCTCAACTCAACTTTAGTTTGTTATTTTTGAAGGAAAAAAAAACAATGACTTATTTATTTTCTAAAAGTAATAGAAATTATCACGTTGTGAATTGTGATTGCTTATGTGAATTCGCTCCGTATAATTATTGCATGCACTAACTAACATATATATTACTCACTTTACTACGCACGAGCAGCACGATTTCCGGATTTCCAAGAGATATTGTGATATTCTGACACAATATTCTCTTGGTATTTTACTATGCACCACAGCATTATCAGCATATCACCCATTTGACCTTCTACAACTTGAGGGAATAAACTTCCACCAAATAAAAACTAAGAAAAAACAATCATTTCTCTTTCATAGATCGTTGAATACATTTTTTTTAAGAAAATGAAAAAGTTTCTTCCAAAAATAGTAAGGACCAAATCAAAGTTTCGATCAACCCGTGCCAAGACCGAAACTTTGATTTCAATCCTTACTCTTTTTTGAGGTAAAAAAAAAAAATCAATTTATTTGTTGAAAAATCATTTTTTTTTTAAACAGAAAAAAATGTGTCAAACAGAAAAATCGATTCTATGACCTTCATATTGTACTTAGTGTTTGTTGTCAACTGTTTCATTCAGATTTTTATTTTCTTTGTTTTACGTTTGAAATAAAAAGTGAGTAAATTATGAATTAACTTGACAGTGACGAAAAATGCCCATCATTTGGTACAAATTTCCACGTGCTCTTTGGCTTTGTTTTAAAATTAGAAAATGTGATTAAAATCTAATAAATTTTCACAACTTCTCTATTATGTTGGTAATTAATTAATTAGTTAATTATCTTCAAGTATTTTAAATGAAGCTCTAATCGTTCTCAGCATTTCGGTTATTTTCTACATGAAGCCGAATGAACCAAAAAAATAGCCCCCAAGTTGAACACGAAATAGCAACTATTTACACAAATTTGACTATAATACATAATTGACACTTTCAAGAATTTAAGGTGATACATGCAATAAACTTAACTACTTAAATAATTAACATTTTGTCAAAATTTATGAATCAACCCCCAAACTCTTAACAAAACGTACCACATGGGTACACTGAAGGGCCAATTGAAGGACTTGATTGATCCAACAAACAGTTTTTAAAGGGCAAGAGTAACCCAGATACAGTAGTTCAGGAGTTAAAAAAAAATAAACTTTTCTCTTAAATAAAATTAGTGCATATTATTATTGTTACTCGTTAGGGGGGAAAAAAAATTTAGAGTTAATTTATCTTTAAAAAAAAAACTTGCGAGAATAGAGGCTACTTCACGATATTGATATAGAACGAAAACAAATATTCTTTAATATGGAAATTTACTGATTTTTGTGACATTTTCAGAATACAATAAATAAAGCGTGCTGAAAATTTACTGTTTTTTTGTGACATTTTCAGAATACAATAAATTTACTTCAGAATACAATAATTTTCACAAAAATTTTACTTCGTGTTTCAAATAATTTCTGATCCTCTTGTAATCCAGCGTGCTGAAATTGTATTATGAAAATTCTTAAAATAGCTGTCAGGTGACATCTTGAATTTTTTGTGACATTTTCAGAAAGTTTAGTCATACGTGTATATACGGGGGTATTGAATAGTAAAAAATTAATTAACCAAGTTTCTCCATAGAATACAATAAATAAATAACATCATGATGACAAATGAAAAACAATCTAATTAAGATATCAAGCCAACTTATCAATATACAAACCCGAGCGCACACCAATTAGTACACAATGGAAAAAGAATTTGACAAAGTAACAGTGATTAAATACATAGGATTCTAATTATGGAACGAAATCAGACGTCAATCAACGACTGTTCAAATCAGCCTTCAACAACCAACTCAGTTATAAATTTATAATGTGCTTGTGCAAAGCAGAGTTACCGAAAGAAGGTATTCTTTTGCTTCCTTATATCACCCCTTCCGTCCACATGCAAGTGCGGCGATTTTGCCTTTGTCGCTTCCTTTGTAGACCTTCCTTGTGTAATAGAAAATATATTTCATTATTTTATACTCTAACAAGCTCTGTTTATTCAAAATAGTGGTTTCTGCTCTATATATACTTCACCTTTGTAACAGCTTGGAGTTATTTGCCAATAACTCAAAAATCATTGCTAATTGAAATCAGAAAAGAAAAAGGTACCTTTGAGGAACAAAGGGTTTTACAAATTTGGGAAGAGGCCTTGCATGAGGCACCATAGTCCTTCTCAGTTGCTTCAGTGCCTTCTCTTCCTCCATCTTAAAGAAAATACAGAGATTTTTTTTTCCAATTAAGTTAGTTGATAAGAGTGATTATTTTGTTTCCTTCCTAATTAGTAAGCCAAAGTCAATAAAGGACATAATGTCAGTACCAGTTTTGTAGACTCAGCCTCCTCTCTCTGTCTTTTATACATAACTTCTTTTTCTTTGATCTGCAAATTACAAAAAGAAATGCTTTGTTTGTTTATACCATAACTTCTTTTCCAAATGGTACAAGAATATCTTTTACCGGTTACCACCTCACACGGTATTTTATTACAAACCAAGTCACAAATTGGTTGTCACTGGTTTTGTTACCAAAACCAAATAATTAGTTTATTGTGTGTCAGATATGCGTCAAAAAGAGTACCCAAATAATATGTACCACCTAAATTGATTACTAAGACAAAGTCTACAAATAATTAGTTTATTGTGAGTCTACAAATAATACGTACCTTATTATCGAACTCTTGTCTTTGTGTTGATCTTTGGTCAACATGCAAAGCAAATGCCTGCACTTCTGTCAGTGCCTTTCTTTCCTTTGCAGGTACTGGCAGTGGGTCCCTTTTGAAAAAACACAAAAAATTTAATATATCAATAATACAAGTAATTAACCCCAAGTAAATCAGAAAGAGTGCTGATTAAAATAACATGATAAAGCAGCATTGTTGTAACAAAATTATGGGTAAAAAAAATCATCCGAAATTTGTATTGTTATTTGAGATTAAAATGTTTAGTTGTTTTTGGTCACATGTAGTCATGTCGGCCTGTAAGCTGAACTTAGGTCATAATAAAATTATTTTGAGATTAAGAAAAATGTGTAAAATAATAAAAAACATAAAAAATACGACAAATTTATATAATATCAATGATAAAGCAAATTGAAGTTACTCTGTAAGAATAGGCTTTGCCCGATAAATCCTCCTCTCTCTCTCCTCCCTCTCCATCCTTTCTCTCTCCTCCATCTTCCTTCGCATTTCTTCCTCATGTCTGACAAGGCTCTCCAGTTGAAAACCCTCCGGCTTTGTGCACGGCTTCGGTATCGGCTTCGAGGGTACCTACACCACCATACACAGACTTAAATATCAGTACACATCTGAAACATTGATTGTACCAGTCATATTTTGAAGTGATTCTTGAACTTCAAATGTACATACCACTATGTAATTACATATATATTCATCTGAAACTTTGATTGTACCAGTCATATTTTAAAGCGATTTAACTAAAATTGTATGCACCACTGGGTACACAGAATTACATACAAGTACACACATCTGAAACTTTATTTGTACGAGTCATATTTCGAAGTGATTCTTTAAGTAAAATTATAACGTACCACTGGGTAATCAGTAGTATAAGGATATGGGGTAGCTTTTCGAACTCTAGCCTTCTCTTCCTCTTCTTGCTTGCGTGCCAACTGTGTCAGTAAAAACATCTCCTTTTGGAGCCCTCTCTCCTAAAATTTATTACATTAGACCTCATTTACATGTATTCATAAAACTAAACAGCCTACATTGCAATTAATTTTACTATACCTCAGTATGAAGATTGAATGGGTTCGGTATGGTAAGCCCAGGTACAAAATTAGTTAGTTTCTGACTGTGGAATGAAGACTCAGAGTGTAGAGAAAGCTGGATGGTAAAACAAAAAAGTTAAATATACATGAGACAAGGAACTAAAATGAGACGAAAAAAATACTATTTGTTGTATTACCGACAGTACCTTATCAAACTGATCGAGAACCGATGCAGCAGTAGTGGGGCCCAGCCGTTCGTCTGTGGCAAAGTGGAACTCTTTTGTTGTAGTCAAAGGAGGTTTTGGCACAGAAATTGAAATACTATCAAGCGCACGATCAAGAATCTGCAGTTGTTATTTTAATTAGGTAAAGGGAAATCAAATAGAAATTTAAGTTTTCTTTAAAAGATTAAGATATACCTTTTTGTTCAGAGGCCTGGCCTTAAACTTGGGTGCGTTTTCTAGTTCTTCCAATTCTAACTCCTGAGAACTCTTTACCCTGCAGGGAAATTAAATTAACATATTAGTATATTACCCCTTCAATCCCTTGTTGAATTAACAATATCAACATGAAAGGTAGGGCAATCATTGGATTAAACTGATGAACACCTCCAAACCAACTGAACTCTATGTAATGTCGACAACTTTCTTATTTCGGTTCAACTGATGAACACCCCTAATAAAAGGTAACGAAGTAATAGGAAAATTAATTTACTTTGGTGGCCGGGCCCGAAGTGATGTTTCAAGGCGAGGTGGTCTTGCTTCAGTTAGTTTTAGGGGCTTCTTCTGACTCTGTCAAAGAAAAAAATGTTAGTTCTTAAAAAATAATAATAATAATTAAAATTTTAAAATTTCAAATTTTTGTCTTACCTGAAAAGTGAATCCTGCAACTGAGGAAGTCTCAGAGCATGCATCAGCATGCCGGCTAGCTCTTTCAGAAGTTTTGAAGTTGAACTCCTAAATCCAGTAAAAATGAAAGTTTATTATGTCTTTCAAAATATAGTTTAATGCAGATAATAAAATGAATAAATATGATTTGATATCACCAAGGAAGAATAATATTCAAACCTTAAATTCTAGCGGCTGATGAGTGCTCTTGTTTACTGGAGGAAGAGAGGGAGCCTCAAGAATCTGGCACGAAACAGAAATTTTACTACTCATAATTGCTTTATTGTTACATTTTATGATTTAATATGCACATTTAGTCTTGAATATTTCTTTTTTATTTTTTTATTTAAGAGCTAGTGAAGTAAATTCGTGCAAATCCTCTTAAATCCTCTGAAATATCTCAAATTTTCTGTTTATCTAAAAGCCAGGGCTAAACTTTTTTCAGTGCCTATTTGGAATGTGGGGCACGTATTATTGTGCTTTGAGATCCGCACAAAAAGGATTTGAATAGTCCAGATTTTCCACATAACTCAAAAGTTTGAGATATCTCAGGGGATGGGAATTCCTAAATATGAATGTTCAATAAACCATGAATTGATCCAGAAAATTCGCAGAGTATAATGCAAAGAAAACAAAAATGTTAATCAGTTGCAAGGTTTTACTTTTTTGTTGAAGGGTCGGGCCTTGAACTTAGGCATTTTAGCGAGCATCTCAGCCTCTATCTCCTCTGAACTCTTCATTCGAACTGCCCGGACTCGCTGTGAGGTCTGTAGCTCAGGTTCCTTGGGCCTTGTCAGGACAAGTCTGGGCCTTTGAATTGCCTTAGTAGAATCATCTTCCTGCATTGCATGCAATTCAACAATTGATAAAATTTAGTTGTCAACGGTGAAAATTCATCATTTAGTTAATTCAATTGAAATATCAAAGGATAAACTTACATTTCGCAACGATTTATTATTATTCTGAGAAATTCTCAGGTTGTCCCTTGTGCCCGATTCGAACCGCTTTATAACCTCAGCAGCAGAAACAAATGGAGTTCCCTGCTTATAATATACCATTAAAGAAATTTAGTATACTCAAAATTTCAACAAAATAGTATTTTTATCGGGTTTATATTATACCTTTAGTGAAGTTGAGATCTCCTGAGCTCTCTTTGGAGCAGTGCATTTGTGGGTTAAGTCAACCGGTTTAACATTCATTATCTACAATAAAACAAAGAATCATATACAAATAACTAGTGTGAAACTGAATAAAGTGGAAGGGCCTGGATGCATTTTGTAATGAGGTTATATATTAACCTGTCTAGTCCTCCCTCCATCAAGCTTTTGCCTTTTGACTGCTTGATTCTCCTGTGCAATATCACGGGTAGCAGTGTTCTTTGGCATCCCATTTTGAGACCTAATCAAAGAATTTACATCAGATATCAATTAAAATCAAATTCTATACCTAATTTTAGAACCATTAATTACCATGATATGTGGAAAGTTGCCTGATCTACTGCTAATACTGCATTGATTGTATTTTTTATTTGTTTTTGTTTTTTTATTTTAAGAATTAAACTCAGTTGGTTTTAACACCTGGTAGAGTTGTTATCAGATCCTGTACCAGAATGCTTCGTTTTTTTTTTTTAAGAGGCCATCCCCCCCAATTCTAGTTGGCACTAGTAAGTGTTCTTTAATCAAGTTACAAAATCTCACTTGATCAAGCTTCTGTATTCCAAGTTCTTTTGATGGAAGGGCAATGGTGTCTTTTGTATGAATGAATTATTCCCAAGTGTACTTGCTGCCTTCTTTTCAGCCAGATTTTTGGAACTGGAGGGTCCAGTTCCTTTCATGGGATTTGCCTGTACTTGAATTACAGTCTGGACCCCACTAGCAGGTATAGGCTTAGGTGGCTTCCCCACAGTAGCAGGGACAACATTTGGTGTACAAAATCCGACATCTGTTGTAAAAAATAAAATAAAATAAAAATAATATCAAAGAAAGTTCATGTCATGTGCCGAAAAAAACTGTATTGATTAGAAAGGTAAGGATGCCATTAATTTAGGCAAGCTTGGCAAAAAGTTCTCTGTGTAGTAGAAGTAATAAGGTAGTAAAGTGTTGAGTTGTGAAATTAAATCTATAGTCTGATTTGTGAATTTAAGTATAAATACAGTAACCCTGAGAGTGGGATACGAAAACAAGGTAGAAAATAGAAAAAGGCACAAAAGACCTGAGAGTGAATTAGGAAGAATGTAAAAAAAATTTGAAAGTTATTTTTACTCACTTATTGTCTCCAATTTCTTTACGGGTTGAACTGGGAACTCAAAAGGAGGTGTCTCCTCTCTCTCCGAATCAGCAATTAGGCTATTCATTCATTTAAAGAAGGCAATTTAAAATCAGATCTTGGGGGCATTAAATTATAACAAATGTGATATCTCAGAGAAAATTAATTATACCTCATCTCTTTTCTAGTCTCCTGGCTATCAGTTGCATATGCATCTCCTGATACATTTGGGACCTAAAAAATTGTCCAGATATTAATACATAAGGTAGGTAGTAACCTTATTTAACTAAAACCTAATAAAAAAAAGTTTTATGTTGGGTGCATTTAATCCTGTATGGTTTTTTGACAGGAACAACTTTCTAGCCAAGTAATCCAAAACCTAATTTTTCATTTTAAAATAAATGAATTCTATTTCGCAATTCCTGGCAAAATCTTTGACCAATTCAATGAGAAATCGGTACTTACACAGTCAAAAGAAATTGACTTCCTGTCTTTTGATTCTTCTCTCAGTTCTTGATCTCTTGACTCTTGAATTGCATCATTCTCTTGGTGAGTTCTGTACAGATAAACAGTTAAAACATCACCATTAGAAGACATAAACATAAATATAAATAAATAAATAATGTCTAAAGAGAGAACACAACTCACCCAGTTATTTCATATTCTTGCTTATTCTGATCTTTAAATTCTCCATCCTGCAAAAGTAAAAGTAAAATGGAGTTAAATTAAACACTGGAATGTAACAAAAATAAGATTTCAGCAAAAGGTGTTTATCGCGTCATAGCGGAACGGTTAAAAAAACGGCGCTATCGCTATAGCGCCATAGTCTTTATGGTCCGAAAACGCTATAGCGCGCTATTTAGAACCCTGAATTTCAGAAATAACAATTGAAGTAAAATAAAATCAATGTTTATATATGATGATTATTATAACCTTTTCCACTTCCATTTCGACCTCATCAAAGTCACATAACGTCTCGATCTTAATAGATCGCTCCTTCTTTATCTTTGGCATAAAGGCTAAAATGAAAATTTTAACATGGTTAGAATAAAGCCCAGAATTTTACAGAATGAGATTTTGTCAATTCACGAAGAAATTATAAATCTGCCATTAAATAGTATTATTAATTTCAACTTCTATAGGGGAGACATCAGAGAACTCAAATTAGACAATCGCAGTGAACTTAGGTTTTCACTTTTCACTTCTATAATTTTAAAAGAAATTGCGGCAGTGAAACTACTATATATCTGTGCCAATTCAATGAGTCAAGGGTAGAAATTATGCTGAATTGATCGTTTTCTATAGTCTGATTTAAACTCGCAGCAAATTCATTTGATGTTGTTATTAATTTCGTTATTAAAGCTTCCCAAACAGTTCCACTGTTCCATAACTCCATATCTTTTACAATGGACGTCTGAATTTTAAAGTATATCGAATTCCATGGAAAAGATGTCAAACAACACATATCAAGGGATTTTCAACAATTTCAATGGAGAAGACAATAAAGCACTCGGAATTGCAGTAAAAATCATTAGAGGAAGTTCTTACGAGAAGGTGCATGGCTGTGAGAGTTCTCAAACCAGATCTCAGCTTTTCTAATTTCCTCTTGTGTCTCTTCTTTCAAAAAATCGAAGAATCCTGGTGCTGAGAACTCATATGTCTCATCGATCTGAACTGACCCGGATGCCATGTCTGGACCTCTTGATTTAAAAGGCGCGCTCTCTCTCTCTCTCTCTTTGAAATTTTGGAAGCGGCTACCACTCTCTCTCCCTCCCTCGCTCTGCCGTTCTTTCTTTCTTTCTTTCTTTCTTTCTTTCTTTCTTTCTGTTTGATAATTCCTTCCGAGGATATGAGAATTAGGTTTATCGATGTAAGAGCAGAGGAACGTTAGAAATCTCAACGGTCGAATTTTGAAATTATCCAGAAAGTGTTAGTAATCGGAAAAGAATTTGGCTGTTCTCGGAAATTTGGCCGACACGGTGATCCGTAAAACTGAGCGGTGGGACCCATATAGTGGATTGCTTCCCTAGACAATGCTCCGGGAATATTTTAAAGGTATTTTAATCGAAGAATTAATTTTCCTATACCCTTTGCTCCTGGAGCACCAAGTCGGACAGACGGACTGTGTTAGATGGCTGAAAACCGATCTGAACCATCCATTTCAGATTTGGTGATTCAAATCACTTATGGACAATAGTTGTTTAAATATTACTTGACCAACCAAATTTAAAATAAACAATCGGAATCTACTTTAAATCTTTAAACAGGTAGGGCAAATTTTCTGGTGATTAGTAAATAATCTAATAGATTCCTTTGTGATAAACTATTGTTCTATATATACTAATACAAGGTTTCGAATTCTCAATTTCAAAATAATTCATGGTTACCTTCAAAAATAAAATAATTTTGTAGTTATTTAATATTCATTATTTGTTAGTTTCAATTTAATATTGAGCCTAGAAGGCAGAAGCTCTTTCTTCACAAATATTTTCCTCATATTGTGTATGAGCCTGTGTAGAAATTATTAATTGCAAAAGAGTTCTTAGCAGAGGATAGTTGAAATTAAACTTTTAGGGATGTGCAGATTCTGTAAAGGATTTTGACCTAGATTAAATTTATTTTTAGAATATTTTATTTCTTTTTAAACAAAGTTTAATATTAAATATATTTGAGTGAGTCTATGATACTATGCATAGTATGGATTGGTCCGTAATACGAATTAACATTTTTATTTTTTAAATTCTAGCAGTAAAAAATCACCATTTTTTAAGATAGGTAGAAAACCATCCTTTTTGGATAGTTCAAAATTTTCATATCAATTGATTTTCTACTTATCTTAGAATATAAAAATATATATATAAAAAATTTGGCCATTTTTTAAGATAGGTAGAAAATAACTCTTTTTGGATACTATAATTTTCAGATCAATTGATTTTTTAAGCAGGTTTCAAATGCTCCAACATTTTGTGCTCCAAAAACAATCCAATATTTGAACCGTCCCATTTTAGATTAAAAGTTCAGATGCGATCTGGCTGTGACGTTTCATTTCCAAAATGACACTCCTTAGCTTCTTTCAATGATCTCCAGTATCTGAAATTAGCCTTCTCTCCAGCAATTTAGAAAATTGTTGCCATGGCTGAATCGTGTGTCCCTGTCTTCAGTAATTCTAAAAATTGATGCCCTTTTTTCTTTCCACGACCTTTGATCTTCTTCCCTCTTTCATTTTCTCCTTCATGCGACAAAGAAAGAGAACAGGAAGTGGCTTCTTTTATTTTTTGCGCAAATGAAGCTTTTGGAGACAGATCGGTTTTGATTTTGCAAATGAAGGATTTTTAATTTGATGATCTCTCTAGCAAGTAGTAACTCCGTCTAGATACCCATTTTTACTCCAGTCTCTACACCTCTATATGTATTTGATTGTTGATACTTGATTTTGATTTTGCCACAATTTGAACTGTATAGATTAATAAGTTTGTACTTAATTGTTAAAAATGAAAATCATGACTTGATGAAAAAATGACACTGACATATAAATTTAGAAACTTGACAAAATAATGAATATTCTTATTTTAGTTTTTTCGTGACCTTGTTCACGAGAGCGATATGGTTCTGGGAATGACATCTCAAAAGAACGAGATGATCGAGGGGAGAGAGACTGAAAGAACGATAGTGCTTGGGAGAGGATGGGAGGGGGTCGCCGACTCAAGAGGAGGGTAGTGAGCAGAGGAAATGGGCGAACAAAGAGATATTAATTGTAACTGGAGGTGACAGAGGAAAGTAGATTATATTTTTCATTCGCTGATCAGAGCTTTTGATCCGCATAGATCTTAACACAAATCGTGCAGTTCAGATTTTGAATTATTTTTGGAGCATAAAATGTTGGAGCATTTGAACCCTCCTCATATATATATATATATATATATATATATATATATATAATTCGGTCTGCTAATACATATTCATACGATAATCATGTTGAATGGTTTAGATTGACTGTTAAGATTTAGAAAACAGATCAATTCGTACAATGCATAGTACCAATAGACTCACTCAAAATATTTAAACAACAAATTTAAATCTTGAAATCTATCTACTTTATGAGTGATGTATGTACATAAAAATTTAGGAAAGTTTTGAATTCATTTATACAAAGTCAAGCAGTAAAAAAAAAATCTTCTATAAGTTATTTTACAAGTTGTTTTATGTATGTACAAAATTTTGCACTAAATAAATTCAAAACTTTCAAAAAAAATTATGTACAAAGCAAATAAATTTTAATGGTTTGAATTCGTCATTTGAAACCAATCCAATTGACTTTTGAAGTTGAGGAGGGATCGGATTACACCACTATTTTGGTGACATGGTGTGACAATGTCCATTTTTGAAATTTCAAAATTCAAATAGTCGATCCAAACCGTTCAATATGATGAATATATTAAGAGTAACTTGGAAATCAAATTTTACATTTTTCTGAATTTTTTTACTATTTATTAAGTATTTAACAAAATCGCTATATTCAGACCGTTGAATTTTTGAACCCCTCTAAATAAACCAAAAAAAAATTCAGAAAAATGTAAAATTTGATCTATAAGCACATTTTAACATATCCATCAAGTTGAACGGTTTGGATCGACTGTTTGGACTTTGAAAATGGACGGTATCATTCCATATCACTAAAAAATAGTGTCATTTGATCCCTCCTCTTTGAAGTTATACTCACTAAACATTCACAATAAACACATCAGACCCTACTTTTACTGAATTAGTTTGTTATTTATACAACAGTAATACAATATATTATAAAAAAAATTATAATAAGTCCGAATCATTATAAGTAACACATCTGTCCTAATATATTATAAAATTTAAATATTGCTTATTAGAAATTAAATGAAGAAAGATTCTTTACCTCCAGACATTCTTATTAGAAATTAATTAATCTGTTTCATTGACCGGTGTGCCATGTGGGATGTTGGACCTAGACACTATATAAGACAACGGCTCTTTCTTTTGATCCGTGCTTAATCAACATAAAGATTTCTACATCTTTCTACTAATATCTCTCACGTGGCAAATCTATAGTCACAATCATCAAAGGGGCAGGTAAGCGCAGCTGCGCATTCATTCTTTAGTAGAAATTGGTAAATATAAGTTGGTAAACAAAAATGTAACTTTTCTGCGCAGGAAGAATTGTTGTGGTGGGCCCCAAGCGAGAGCGCGTATGAACAGAGACAAACGTACGAAGACAGTTGAGTTGACTGTCAGCAGTTTTTCAAATATGTACCCCGAAACTTCTCTATTGCTATTTCATTTCTTTTTCTCTTTTGAGTGAGGCAAGGTATTGTGCTGTGCATAGCGTACATTGATCCGTATTTTTTGAATTAATTTCTTCATTTACCATTTACAAAGTTTAAAAGATTAAGATTAACAGTTCAACATGATCACATATAAAAAGATATTTATTGATCAACTTTTAAATTTATTTTAGAATTTTTGTATTATTTTTCTAGATATAATTTTTTTTACTACTTTTGACCTATCTGAAAAAATAGTCTTTTTTTTAAATATATATAAAATTTAGTCTACAAGTCCATTTTCAAATGAATATTATATTGAACAGTTTAAATCAATTGTTTTGATTTAATAAACAAAGATATTGAATTATTGATCCAATGTACATATTAATGTGCGCTGTACATAGTAAAATAGTTTTACTATTTTTTTATAAATAAAACATGAGAATTGTTTTCTTTTAAAAAAAATAGATAAAGGCGGAATTCAAAGTCTCCTAATTTTTAAATCTACAACTCAAGATTTTTTTTTTCTTACTCTGTTGACAAGAATACCAACAAACAAATTTCATTAACCGAAGAAAGATAATGTAAATAATTTCATGGGATGATATGAATATCACTAGAAGCAGAAATGTATGGGATGCAAATTATAATATTTCATTAAAAAGTACGAAAATTTATATGATTAAATATAATATATTTCACAATGAATGTATTATATCTTGCAGCATTTGAATTGAAAAATAAATGGAGCTGTACAGTTACATTGAAAAATATTAAGGAAAATGTTATTTCAATTTTGTTTTTTTTTGGAAGAAAGATGGATACTGAACCTCCAAATTCCCATGTTGTTTCAATTATAAACAATTATAATATACTTTGAACTGTAAATTGATTATGAAAACCGATTAATCGGTCATTTTTCTATAAGTCAACCGTATAACCGAAATTTTTATTTATACCATTTAAAAAAAAAAAAGATAAATTAAATAACTACAATTTCTGAAAATTTTCATTTTTATCATGTCCGCAGTTTAAAATTACGAATAGAAATCAAATTTTCATAATTTCAAACTATGGACATAAATTGAGTGTCTTGGACACATTTTCGTTTAATTAAGCGGTGATGACAAAAAAAAGACCGTCTGCAGTTTCAAACTGCAGACATTAATTTTGGTCTGCAATTTTAAACTGTGGATATGGTAAAAATGGAATTTACAAAAAAATTGTGGTTATTTGATTTATCATATTTTTAAAGATGATATAAATAAAAATTTCGAACCGTATAATTCACATTGTCACAATTTTAGTTTTAACTACGAAATATAATGCATGGTATTATGAATTTTGTTAAAAACCTTATTATTTTTAATTTAATATGAATATGCGTGCATACATTAATAAGAACACTTTATATCAGTGTTGTAAATAATGGTATGTGGTTGTTGAACGAACAGGAGACCGCCAAACGATTAATCGAGAATAATCAACCATATTCGAAAATAATCATATGATTAATCGAAAAATATTCATAACGGTTTGGTCTCCACTAACAGCTAATCTGTTGATTAATCGGCCTAAACAGACGTTTTTTTACAACACTGCTCATATAATTTTAGAAGCACCTATATTTTATTGACATTTAATAAAATAAAATTGTACTCCATTAGCTTCTACCGTTCTCTCTAATTTCGGCTTTAAAACTCTGCCTTTAAATTCAGATGTTGAGTTTTTAAAATCTAGTACATTATATTTTATCGGAACCACCAAATCTGGTTGACCTAATAATGCGCAATGATAATATCCCAATGAATGAATCTTTATTATCCCAACTGCTATTCATGAGTACCTCGTGAACTAATTTATATCAACCACATTTTACCAATATAGGACTACCTACCTTTTGTTTAACTTTTTACTGATATTCAGATTTTGAAAATATATATATATATATATATATATATATATTATAGCACTATATCTAAAATTATTAACCGTGAACACGATCCCAACACATTGGTTCAATCTTTTTTCTTAGTCTCGCACTTGTAAGAATTATGTTTCAACATAAAAATGCAGTTACTGAATTGCTGCTGAATGTATGCTTATAAAACTGAAAAATTTCTTGTCAAATATTTAAAATCCAAAACATTCGAACTATTATTTGGTCCAAAGAGGGTCAAGGAATCAATGGTTCGATCACCCCTCAAGGACCGAATTTTGCAGGGAAGAAGGAAACAGGGGTCGTGATTTTGAAAATTCATTTCCAAATGAGTGACCGAATCAATATTCTTACGATCCCTACTTCAAATTTTCAATGTCATCATTCATGTAAAGGTGTGATAAAGAGTGGACTGAACCATTGATTCAAACACCTCACACCTGAATTAAATCAATAATTCAATTCTTAATATAAATCCATATTTTGTATTTCTGAAATATAAATTGTAAAGCTTAACGCAAAATGCTACTGTTACATCGTCTTTTTAATCAGTTTCTTTTTTGAGAAATTGGCAGAGACTGCCAAAGGATTTTATTGATGAGAGTATTTACAAAACTAACCCCAAAAGAGTCAAAATTAAAACATTCCTTAGAAAGCCAACTATGCAGCTGATACTCTCTTTTAAATTAGTTTCAGACGAAAACCATGTGAGTGCGTCTCCAAACATACATGTCCACTTTGAGATCAAAATATATTCTTAAATTTCATGAAAAACGGGGTGCTGACAAGCATCCACTTAGGAAACTTTTTTTTTTTAATAACACAGATCTAAACTTAGCTTGGTAAACTCAATATGACTAGATAAGGTAAAAAACTGTCTAGTTTATATACACTCAAAATTTATTATACATTCGATACAACAAATATGAAAATAACAATTACTTCATTTCTTCATACTCTCTAAACTGAGCTAAGGTCTTGGGAAACTTGGCTCTGCCACCTGCAACCAAAAAGTAACAAATTATTCTCCAAAAGGGAAAAAAAAAAAAAAAAAAATCAAAACCATACCCATTTTTATGCGGGTTCAGATCCCCTCAAGAAACTCAAAATTTGAGTTTGGATTCGGATCGTCTGATCATAACACGGATCAATCTGATCCAAGTAAAAAAATCACAGAATCCTCTAATATTGTGCAGATTCCGATCAGACAGTCCAGATTCAAACTCAAAATTTGAGTTTGCTTTGGGCAATCCAAATTCTTTTTGTACTGTGTTCACAACCTAGTAATTTAATCCAACCATTGTTTTGATGAGATGCATACCTTAAAACAGCCAACTAACCAACCACCAGAACCTTTTTTTTGCTTTCAAGCTCAAAATGAAACTCGAGGGTCAGTTTCATCACTAAAATTTCTTTAAGGAATTTTTTTTCACTGAACCAAGGGCAGATCATAAGTCAAGCCGGGGTTGCTTAGCCACTCCAATGATTTTAAATATTTTAATCATGTATATTGATTTTTTTTTAAAATTATATAGTTCAGTCCCCTCATAAAATGTTAAATGTGTACATGTGGTCTAGTGGTTATAATTTCATTTTGTCGTTGTGGCCACATTCGTATTATGCATTTTACATTCCAGCCCCCAATCTAAATTTTCCAGTTATGCTCCTACACTGTACTTAATCCTCATTTATAAAACTGGAGTGACATTTGCCAATACAAAAAATTATTTGGCTACAATTTGCAAAAACAAGCAATAGATGCTTCTTGCATGACATGGAGTCAGTAGTTTGCAAAAAGGAGAATAAAAAAAAAATAAAAAATCAGATATATAATATGTGCCCACCTTGTCAGAAGGAATCTAGAGAGAGGGCTTAAACTAGCTGTATCAAGCGGCTGCCCAATTGCAGGTTTTTTATCAGTGTATGCTTCTTTAGCAGAAATCTCAATTTTTTTTGATACAAAGCTAGCAGCAGTTTCCTGTAGCGCACTCAAGGCCGGTTCCTTTGAGCTGTTGCACAAGAGAATTAAAAAAAAAAAATCAGTCACAACTAGCTAACATGATAGCAAAAATAACAAAATACTAACTCACCGGATTTGCAAATTATATACAAGACTTGAGATCCAAATAGCACTAAACATTTTTCATATTGAGACTTATTCCTCGTCGAATTGTGACAGTAATCTTGATATTATGTGCTCATCAACAACAATTATTAAATCAGTGAGATGAACTGAAATACATTTCGGCAAATTTGACAAATTACCTTACCATGTATGTTTCCTTAAATAAAATCAAATCAAAAGAACAATAAATTTGGACATTGGACGAACAACTGGGAACAAAATTAACCATAATATTTCTGTTAACTAGCATTCTTAATATTATGATGCTAAAAAAAATTTAATTATACTATTGCTGAAAGTCATTTTAATTAAATAACTGACAAAAGTCGCGGGCAATTTCCTCATGCCTCATCCTTATCATTTTTTAACACTTTGATGATCTTGAAAACTTGTGAAACTAATCACTGAAGTACAGGTGCAGTATCCAAAATGATTACTCAAAAACAACAATAAATAAAATATGGAATTATGACCTTCCAAGGTGTTCAAGCAACTTAAGCACGAATTTTTCGCAAGAGCCTGGTAGCTGATGCTCAAGATCCATCAAAGACTCGACTACAGCATTTGCGGTGGGACCCTCTGATTTTTCTTCCATGGCCTAAGAGAGAAAAAATTTAGACAGGTCTACAGGTGAATAATTATATTAGCAAGATAAAACCCAAGATCGTACATCTTTCAGTGAAGGAAGGAGTAACAGAGATAAAGCCGAAGAATTTGAAACAGCCGAAGCCCGAGCAGCCAGCTGCGCATCACTTGAGGGACGCGATTTACTGCCACGTGCTTCTGTAGGTTCTCTTAGGAGAGGGAAAAAAGCAATATTGTAAGTGACGGAAAATACAAAATGTATGCAGTATTCATATCCTGTCTATTACTTAATATTGTCACATGATTACATCCTTCATAAAGCACAAGCTGACAAATAAATAAGGTATTGGCAGCGGCAAGATATTACAACGGAGGAATATTTGAGTTCTCCATCAAAATAGAGAAAAGATGAGACAAAATTCGATACCTGGAGGATTCACGGCTGTTTAGTTTTTCAGATAATTTAGAGTCGTTGGATTCTCTGTCGTGCCGAGCCATGACTGGCCTTTCTCGAGCATTACCTTTTCTTAATAAAGCTGCTCTTGCCTGAAAATCATGTATAAAACATTATATTGTATCAGATATTGCTTAACATATACATGGATTGTTAGTTGGTAACAAGAAGTATGTGCTTTTGCAGTGCAGCTAATGAAGTTGTTCCATAGAAATAACAAGACCTGATTACTTCACTTTGATAGTCCTTTTCAGTCTCTTCTTGTAACGATACAAGTTGACAATGGTCAATGGTGGTTTAACTTTAAACCGGTATATTTTAACATCGATGCTCAATTATTGGCACCTTTTGGGTGCTCAAATGAAATCATCAGCCTAAAAAACGTGGCCACTCAAAATAACTTCTATAAAAGCTTACAGAATATAAGGTCATAGGTATCATCTCAGTGAACAGTACCTGGTATGGACCAGTCAAAACAGTCAATCTCAGAGAAACCTTTTTACATGAGAACATATATATGAATACCTCAGCAAGATTGGTAGCACTGTCTTCACGTGGCAAGGCAGATGATGCCTTTTCTTGCATTCCAAGTCTTGATCTAGGAGCTCTAGGAGACTCCGAATCACTCGGTGAACGAATGACCAACGTACCACTACTTGAGTCATCACTAGAGGAGAACCGGCTAACAGGCTAATAAAGAAAAAAACAAGCTAGATCAGGTCTTATATCTTACCATTTCTTTTTTCTTTTTTTGTTACAAAGACATACGGTCTTGTTTCTTTTCTTTTTCAGGCCTAATTGGAGCTTAATTGTGGTTGCTACTCTAAAAACAAGTGCTCACTGAGGCACCAGTAATAACAAGTGCTCACTCATGTTACCTTATTTGTTTGATTGTTTGAAGCGGCATTAAGGATCTCTCTTGGAGTGCGTAGTACAACTGTACCTGTCCCACTTGCCAACTCATCCTGTCAATACAGAAGCAGAAAAGACATAAAGCAAGAAAATATATAGAAAGTTCATAAGAGCCTAAGATTATGGTTTAACATGCCAACAATGTCATATTTCGGTATTCTACCGCACCTACTAACATCATGTACTGGAACACATGGGGGAGAGTAGTAGAACAATATAATTTTCCTATTGTCAACAATAATATGGGAGTGAAGCTATGGTACTATCCATAGCGCAGATTGGTCCGTAATACGGATTAATATTTTCATTTTCAAAGTCTAAATAGTTGATCTGAACCTTTCAACATGATTTTCATATGAAAATGTACTTGCATACTAAATTTTATATTTTTTAGAAAAAATTTTAAATATGTAGAAAATCCCTTTTGATGGTCTATAATCTTTAGATTAAGTGATTTTTTAACTATATAAAAAAATTATAAAGAATGTAAAATTTGATCTACAAGTAAGGGTGTTCAAATGGTTCGGTTTATTTGGTTTTGAACCGAACCGGTAAGATTCGGTTTAAATGGTTCAGTTGTTCGGTTGAATTGGTTCAGTTCGGTTGATTTTGTGACTTAGTTCGGTTTAAATAGTTCGGTTCGGTTTTGATTTCTCAAAACCAATTAAACCGAACCGACCAATTTTATTGATAGGGTCAAGACTTCTAGTATTATTTTGGTTCATTAATCAAAACCGAAGTTTAAATTGGTTCATTAATCAAAACCAAAGTTTAAATTGAGTATTATAGATGTATTGAGTTTTAATTTTTGAGAAAGTTCGGTTCAACCGAACAAACCGAAATTTAAATCGGTTTAAATGGTTCGGTTTTAATTCGGTTTGCTATTTTAGTTCGGTCGGTTCGGTTGGATTTTCAAACTTCAGTTTTAAGTTCGGTTTGATTATTTTAGTTCGGTTTAAACCGAACCGACCGTTTGAACACCCCTATCTACAAGTACATTTTCATATGGAAAACATGTTGAATGGTTCATATCAATTGTTTGGACTTTGAAAATAGAGATATTGATCCATAGTACGAACCACTATGCACTATGGTACCTGCAACCTCACTCATAATATGGCCACTTAAGCTGATTACCAACTTACAGCCATTGACCAATCAGATATCCCCTACAAACACCAGCTAGTAAAAATCCTTGTTTGAAATTATTCAAACCATATCAAGATGTTCACGACCAATATTAAACATGGAAAATATTCACTATACCTCAATTCTCCTATTTTCTCTGAAGTGCCCTTTTTATATTTCTTGTTTTGCAATCATACATCCAACTAAAAAAAATGGAAGTTAGAAGCACATACATCTTCTAAAGAGCTGTCAGATCCGGCATCATCGGGACCAACTTGAGCTCCTTGGCGTGAGAAAATAGCGTTCACTTGCCCTTTGGGAGTAGTAGACATGTAGGGAAGGTCTGGTTTCCTATCTCTCAGTGCTGACGATTGAGGTGGTTTTGACGAAGTGCTTCTCACAGTCCCTGTGCCCTCCACATTTTGCTTCCATGTAGAGTCCCTGGGGATGTTTCGTGCACTGCAATGAAATAATAGAAATAATATTTGATCGATTATTTCAAGTTAGTACTTCAATACAATCATTTGTGGAATACAACTTAAAAAACAAATTTAAGGTTATGTCAAGCCAAGAAAATGTTTACCAGGAGAACTTAACCAATTAGGTAACTAAATTTATTAACAACTTAAAATACAAATCATGCTAGAGTTAATTTGTCCAATAAGTTATAATCCATCAGCTACAATAAGGAAGAGAACTATATACTGGGAATATTTTGTCAGTAAAACTCACTTTGATTTCATTAGTTAATATATAGAAGTTGTTACATTATATGCCTTAAAAGTAGCTTCACGACTTAACATGTCTAGAGGACTGATTATTTCGCAAAGTGAATCTTGTTTTCCGGTAACTTTGAATTTAAATAAACTGATATGAAACACAGCCAAGTCTAAGCTTACTACAACCAACTCTTACTACAGAAGGTGAGGTTATATTAGAAATAAAAGTAGGTACCTGGCTATAGGAGCTTCATCTCTTGGGTCTGTGACAACCTTAACTGTGCCCGTGCCAGAGACTACATCTTGACGGGGTAAGGTGCCTTCTACGTCTTCTTTCACTGGGAACTTAGGCCGTTCTCTGACATATAAAAACAATGACAAATTAGGAAAATAGAAGCAACAGAATTGAATTACAAGCAACAGTTGTAATCTCAAAAGAGTGAGGCTATGGTAGTTTGAAGCACGGATCAGACTGTACTATGGATTCATATCTCTGTTTTCAAGTTCAATAGTCAATATGAACCGCTCAACATGATCCCCGTATGAAAATGTGGTTGAATGCCAGATTTCACATTTTTTAGCTTTTTTTTACTACCTTTTTAGATAGGTTGAAAATCACTACTTTGGATGGTCCAGAATTTTTAATTAGGTGATTTTCTACTTATTTTAAAAAAATAGTAAAAGAAGTTCTAAAAAATGTAAAATTTGATCTCATGCTTAGCAGTTTGGATCTACTTTTGGGCTTTGAAAACGAAAATATGGATTCATAGTGCAGATCGATGTGCGCTTTGCAAAGTACCATAGCCTCACTCATCTCAGAATTGTAGTTCCAGTCTGGTAGTAGCAAGTCAAATATCAGCCAGTTTCCGTTGGTCAAAATCAATTTAGTTTTCTATTGTGGTTGCTGTGCTAACATTTGTTGTATAGGTTAAGTTGGTGTTCAAATGTTTGACAAGAACACCAGATGTATCGCAACTATATACATGTGAGTACTGGTGAAATTTGTCACATTTTCAATGAAGTTAACAAGAATATTCAGTGTGTGAGAGAGAGGTAAAGAGAGAGAGAGAGAGAGGTAACCTTATCTTGGCAGTCTCTGCTAAGATTTAAAAATACAAAACAAAAAAAAACAAAACAAAACAGAGAGAGAGAGAGAGAGAACCTTATTCTTTCCATTAGCCTGGAACTCTTTCGCGCACTTTTAATAAAACGGTGTTTGAGAAGGTCCTTAGCATTAGGCCTCTTTAGCAAAAAAAAAAAACAATTAAATACTAAGAAGTCCGAGAATATATATTTATTTGCAGTTAAATCATTCTCATCAAATTATAAGCAAAAGGTATCACAACTCAGCAATCATGTATATGTCAGAATCCAGGCATACAACATAGTATAAATCACAGCAAAACTCTGAGATTGGTATATTGTACAAAAAGAAAGTGTTGAAATAACTTAGTTTCACCTCAGCTGGGGCCTTCTTCAAGCACAAAGAAACAAATTCTTTGAGAGGTTTCGAGAAATGTTCATCGAGCTGTTAACATATAAGGATGAATTAATGAGTTAAGACCTTCATAATTAACTTGAAACATGAAAAAAAAATGATGTATAAGCATCACACATAAATATAACTAAGGACTTGCTTGTGCAAACCTGTGGAGGATTTTCTCTTGGTATCATGAATAGAACCCTCATCGGATGGATGTCGGCCAGAGGAGGTTCCCCTTTTGCCATTTCAATAGCAGTTATACCTAGAGACCATATATCTGCCTACATATAACATCAACAGATATATTATTGTAAAGAAAGAGTAAAAAAAAAATGTAAGTTGCTTTTAGGATTGATCTTCAATGGATTTCTTTTTGTGTATGCGTACCTTCTCATTGTATCCTTCGGAGTTTTGAATAACCTCAGGAGCCATCCAAAACGGAGTCCCAACAAATGTCTGAAATGAACACAAATTCAACACGAATTTCTCAACAACTATAATGCAACTTATCATATCACAAAGATTATTTATAAATAACACACTGAGAAACCAAAGACAAGCTATGAATGTTTCCTTGCTAGTAATACACGACATGTTGCATAAAATTACAAACTCAGGCAGGCTACTGCATACATAACAGGGGCAGTACTGTCAGTGATAGGTATCGACGAAATTATGCACACAATATATTCAACGTAATATACTCTTTTGCTTGACATATTTCGAGTTAGACTAACAATATATTCTTTTGCTTGAAATAACAATAATAAAGAGAATTCAATACCTTTCTGCGAGACATAGTTTTGGTGAGTTGAGCGGAAACGCCGAAATCTGCAACCTACAACACATAACACCATGCCAGATTCTAGCAAATAATAACATATTTCCAAGAGCAATTTTTGCTAGATACAAAGCAACTATGAACTAACCTTAACATCTCCATTTTCCGTGAGTAATATGTTTGCAGCTGAAAACAAAAGGTTGCAAAAATGCTATATATTAGATTATCAGGTATATAAACCGAAAAAAAAAATATTAAACAGGAAATGTGCTTTAAGGAACTGAACTTCTGTAGCACCAGCACACGTGATGGACCAATATTCTATTAAATACACTTTCATGGTATTATGGTCCATTGCATAATTAATTTTAAGCTTTTTGTGGTTTGAATTGAATATATTATTTGAACAGCCGTGCCTCATGTCTCATGTTAAAACAGTGATTTTGTACCTATAAAAAAAATAGTAAAATATTTCCAAAAAATATAAAATTTGGTCTCCAAGCACATTTTAATATGAAGCTCTGTTGAGTAATTCAAGTTCACTGTTTGGACTTCAAAAACGGAGATAAGGATATAAGGAACAATTAAGGCATGAAAGACACAAGGCATTTGACCTCTGCTCTTATTTCTGCATACTTCTCTTAGCTCAAAAGTAAATTAAATTTAAATATCAGAGACCTTTTATATCTCGGTGAATTTTTCCTTCTGAGTGGAGATATTCAACGGCATGCAACAAATCCTTCAAGATACATGAAATTGACATTTCATCTAGAGGAGGTCCTGACTGAAGCTACAGCAAATAATAAAATGTAAGAAAAAAAGTAAAAAAAAAGAAAATAATTTTATAGATCGAAGCTAGCATGAGCTTAAACTCACTACAAAGTTCGTGAACTTAACCTAGAACATCAATCAGATCGGCTTCAATGATAAATTTGAAACATTGATCTTAATCTACCTGACAAGCCAAGTGTATATGTTTAAAAATTTCCATTTTCGGGATCATTTTGTAGAAGATCAAGAGATTTAGAGAATAATTATTTTAGCTTGTTCATTTTTTAACAATTTTTCAACATCTTGATGTATTGTACGAACTAAAAAAATGAATAATTTGAAAGAGTTAATGCTTGGTTCATTATGTAAATCACGATATATAATTACAAAATAATAGTTTGGAGTCAATCCATTGGTTTTAGAGATTAAGTTCTGAATTCAAATATGGTTTTGTTTATTTGTGTCAAATATTAGTTATAAAGCTAAATCACCATTTAATTGAAGCGGATAATACAAAATACTGCCTAAAAGGCACTAGAATTTGAACTCTCAGACCTACATGCCTGTATCCGAATCACTGTGCCAGTATTATGTGCTAAAAGATTGTACTACAGCCTAATTAAAATGCGTTTTAATCAGAGGAAAACTTACAAGATCTGCAACGGACCCACCAGCCATGTACTCCATTACTATCCATAGTTTTGTTTGGTGAAGATACGAGCCGTAATAGTCTGTTATATATGGAGATCGACACTGTGATAGTACTGATATTTCCTACATTTAAATTTAACAGTATAACAAGAAAGCATCAATTCTGGGCACACTTAGTAATAATACAATACATAGTATTTTTTTCTATATACTAATTTCGCCGGCTTGAAGAGTTCCCATAAGTCTTTCTTGCTTGAACTAAAAAGATGAGATTTTAGTTTTTTTTTTTTTTAATCATTATGGTTAAGGTATCTCTTTAAATATTAATCGGAATTATCCATGAATCTCAATGACCAAGAAAATAATTGGCAATTTTTGCAGAATGAACCATAGAATACCTGAAATCCCTGAGAATGATTTTTATAAATTTTACATTCAATTCACTTCAACTATTTTATTTTCAACATAAATTAAAATCTTATTTGAAATTTGCGTATTTCAAATAAGGTTTGTCGGAAAAAAGAAGAATTTTGAAAACAAACTGGCATAATTATCAAAAACCAATTTAGAATTCCTGTAATATATATGAGCTAAAAAAGTAAAACCAGTAATACCCTAACATTCAGTTTTATTATTGGTCCAGGAAGTAGAACAAATTATAGCATAATCCTTACGACAGGTTGTTAACCACACTGTGATGCTACAAATTCCACAAGGACTATATTGCAAATCCCAAAAATTTATGGAGTAAATTTAACCATTTTTTCTCAAATTTTGGAGAGGGGGGTTGGGTACCTTTTGAATGTCTTCAACATCATCCTCACTACATGCAAAAAAAGAGAGGAAAGAAAAGGAAGAGTGTTAAATAACAAATCCAGAGATGTTTATGGATAAAACCAGTTGAAACAATTGTTTAATTTTTTATATTTTCAACAACATCAAATCACCGATAGTTTAAACACTTCAGCCTATTAACCGTTGCATTGAATTATAGTTTAAGAGCAGAGACTTACGCTTCTTCTAGGTCAATAACTTTAATTGCTACATCCTTGTTCAGTTCCTTGTCAAACCTACATTAAGCCACATGTATGTAAAACAAACTAATTGCATTGTCATATAACAAATTTCACTCCTAATTTTACAAACTAAATGCAAAATTTTATAGCATATCACACTGCCGCTAATAATTCAGTAGAAATATGTAAAACCACCTCGAATTAAACAACCTGAGGTCAAAGGACCTCCAATGAGGGCTTAAACCTAGCTAAGTAATTCAATTAAGAAGCCATAATCTTAAATAAACCCCAGGTATCAATCAATCCCGATTTCCATTTCGAGGAGCAATCTATTGTGCATTGCTCACCCTTTATAGACTTCACCAAAGGAGCCACGCCCAATAAGCGACAGATTACTAAAGCGGGCCTCCATCGCCTCTTGCATTGCATCCGGACCCGACATCGTCAGATAGAGAGAGAGAGAGGCTCTAGCGAATAAATAAACCCGTCCCGTCCGATCAAAACATCTCTCGCCTTAAAGGCACGTACTGGAGGGATCCAGATCGCGACGGAGCAAACACGAATGGGTTAAAGAGAGAGAGAAGGGGGGCGGGGTGAGAGAGAGAGAGAAGGGAAGGGTTGGGATATCGTAATTCCCTGAGGTAACAGAATGTTTCTATTTAGATCAATGACCGTCCGATCAGAATCCGCACGAATTTTAAAGGTAATATGCATTCCACCTCGGAACTGATTGGACTGAATATTGATCGAACGGTCCGAATCTAAACAGAAGATGTTACCTCAGAGGAATGGACTCGGGATGTCGCGCTTCTGAGAAAGGTGGAGAGGGAGTGCACTCGCGAAATTGTATCCTCTGAGATATCTCAAACTTTGCGTGACTTCATGGAAAATCTCAACCGTTTAAACACGCTCAGCACGAATCTCAAATCACACATAATACTGACCCCCTACATCACCCCCGAATAGGCACCGGACACGTCTGTCACGCAAAAGTTGAGATATCCCAGAGGATTAGCACTCGTGCTCTCTCTTGGGCAATCACAGTTATCTGTGGCGAGATGGAAGCGTTAAAAGTGATGCGAGTTACTGTCAGCCACACACAAGGACACATACCTTTTCTTGAGTTGCACACAAACGCTACATACGAGTATTCGTACGAGAACCGGACATGACTTTAGCCTCTATAGTGCTTCTTTGTAAAAAAAAAAATGCTAAAATGCATCTTTAGATTAGAAAATTTTATCTGGCTATACGAGTAAGGCTACGCTGAGTTGCGAAGTAAAATACATTTTTATTTTACATAATATTTTTATTTTTAAAATTTAAATGACTGATTCAAACTGTTAGATGTTTAATCTATATTAAGATATATTTGGAGACCAAATTTTACATTTTTTGAAATTTTTTTAATATTTATTAAGTCACTTTGAAAATCTGATAATCCAGATAAACATAAAATTTTCTGAACTGCTGGATCGGCGATTTTCAAAGTAGCTTAATAAATAGTAAAAAAATTTCAAAAAATGTAAAATTTGGTCTCCAAGCACATTTCAATATGGAGATCATGTTGAGCGGTTTGGATCGATATTTTGAACTTTAAAATCGCAAAATATGAGCATGAAGTAAAATAGTCGCTTTACTTCACAACTCACCGTAGCCCAACTCCTGACTATATCTGAATTTCTAATTGCATACACTTCACACTTGTTTCCACTTTCTACTACTTGAAGTTACTAGTCTAAAGCACCAAACAAAAACAAAAAAATAGATTGGAATTTTAGGTATGAAACTATGAATATTTTTGTAAATACTTATTTTCACTTTTTTGTCCAGCAATCAAGCATAAACAGACAACGAAAAGAAAAAATATATATTATTATTTACTCATCAGTGTCTCAGTTCAATGAATCACCTCACATTTTAATTGACTATAATAGCTTGCTTTGAAATAAAATTTTCGATGGAATTAATTAACAGTTTCACACTGCGTTTCAGAATGATTTGTTATTAATTCTGGTAGCTCCGGTTCAAGTACCATTCTCAAATAGATGATAACTAGTTGGATTCTTTCATTTATGTTCGATTTATTTCGAAATTTAACCTTTTTTTTTTTTCTGGTGGTCAAATTGCAGCATAGTTTAAAAACATGATATAAGCTGTGTGGAATTGTCAGTGAAAGTCGTTCATGTTAGGGTTAATATTTTACAGTGCATGTTTTGTTGTGGCGTAAATAGAGTAAACAGTGTACTTCACTGTTAAATTATTAAAGAAGTAAATTTGAAGAAGCTGAAGTGAATATGACTTAATGCGAAGTAGGTTGTTTTTAGGAGCGGATTCAGAATTTTCGTTAAGGGGGTAAAAAAAAAAATATCAAATCACATTTAAATAGTTTGTCGGATTTAAATTAATTAATTAATTGGGTACTCGATAAAAAATAATGCTTTTGACTTATATTTTCTAATGTTTTGACTTGTAATTTCTCATGCTTTAACTTATAATTGTAATTACTAATCATAATTCAAAAAATTTATTTTGATTTTAAAACAAAATTTAACCCGAATTACAAATCAAATATTCAAAGAGGGACAAATTTCCAAGGAGATAAAATCGATCTGTACCAATAGATCACCACTAAAACTCAAAATCCAGGGGGCAACAAAATAGCATTCAATCTTTTAATTTTCTCTCTCTTCATGATTACTCCAAAATTACATGATTAATTTAATTCACTTTAATTTTGAAGTAAGCAGTTTAATCTCTCTTAACTTTACTCCACAACCAAATATTTAATTTTGACAATCACATTTTTCAACATTTAATTTTGACAATAATCTTTCAAAACCTTTTTTGTGACAATAAACCCCTCAATCGTTTAATTCAATTAACACCGTTAAGTTAAGTCGATAAAATGATTTAAAAAAGAAAGCAAGTTAAGTCTATAACTGACGAGAGTATTCTTACATTTAACATTCATTTTAGTTATTGCTATATATATTGAAATTATGTTTTCTCAATTAAAAAGTACAAAAATATTCATTTAAATATTTCTTTAATTTTATATTATAATTAAAATAAATTATAACAAAAAAAATTCAAAACTAATATTTCTTGAAAGAATAAAATTTATTTTATAAACTGCAACATAAAGAGCTAATTAGTTCTACATGTATTGTATATTTATTTCTCTATGTTTTTTTTGCCTAAAAGCAGAGTATCTATTTGTCCTTCTGTCTTTAAATATAAGAAATGTAAAATTATTAATAACAAAATTATGTATGTTTGGGAGTATTTTCATCATTTGTCACTATAAAGTTAATGGTATTAAGATATTCAACGGTTGAGAGACTAATTATCACACATTGTTTAATGTTTGTAAAGGTAATTGTCAAAATTAGAAGTTGAGAAGGTTAATTGTCACAAAATAAAAAATTAAGAGGATATGGTGGCATTGCTCGTTCTGTTAAGGTGAAATGCAAGTTCCAATTCACAAAAAATAACAAACAATGAATGATTTGTCAATTTAATGGAGTTGGAAGTGTGTAGAAAACAAACAAATGATTTGCAATTAACCCAAGTGGTAATTTTAATATTAGAAGATAGAGACTGCATTAAGATTAAAAAAAAGGGAGCTATGTCAATCTATTGGTCGAGCTTTGAAGACAATTTAAGTACCGTCAAAGTGAAGTTAAAGCCTTAAATTTTAAATTTTTTGACATTCGTTTTATTCTTATTTATTCCATTTACTAATATAGTATATAAAGACAATTCAATCATTTTATTTAATATTACTTTTTTTGTTTAACTTCGCTATTATGAAACAACAATTTCTAAAATTATTTAGCATGTAATTCTACATCTTCAATTTCTTATTTATCTCAATTTAGATTTATTTATTTATCGCTCTAACTCTTGCAACTATTTCTTATGTATCCATCACTTAACTAATTCTTAATTAACTATAGTTAAATTATTAAAAAAAACCTTGATTTACACTTGATTAAGAAAATAAAAAGACATAATTCCCCTTCCCTTTTCTCTCTTTCCTAGAACAGAATTAACGATCTTCATATTACCAACTCTTCTCTTGCCGAAATTCTCTTACTGGTACTGACTAGAATTGGGTGGTAGTGGACTAATAGCATCTTAATTAATAATGAATCTTACCTTAATTGTTATTCCTAAACTTGCTTGAAGTAGTAGACCAAGCACACATATGGAGCATTCTGGTAAAACCAGCTGAGATTTTTCCCATGAAGTCTAATATAATTCTTAAAAAAAAACAAAACAAAAAAACAATCCAATGCAGTACAGCTAGAAAGTAATAAGCATCCTTGTTATACCTAGATGAACTCTTAATCTTAACAGGAAACAGTATTAGCAATAGATCAACTAACTTTCCACATCCTAGGGTAATTAATGGTTCTACAATTTGGCATAAAATAAAGTTAATATAACTCGGTCATATTATTATATTTATTATCATTTTTTTATTTGATATTTGATGTAATTCTTTGATTAGGTCTCATTCATAATGCATCCAGGCCTCCGTTGACTGAACCATAAATGTACTGCTCCAAAGAGGACTCCGGAGATCTCAATTTCACTCGAGGTATAAACCCAACAAATAATATTTTGTTGAATCTTAGATAATGGAAATTTTGAGTTTGCTAAATTTCTTTACTGTTATACTATAAGCAGGGAACAGCATTTGTTTCTGCTGCTGATGTTATAAAGCAGTTCGCATCAGGAACAAGTATTATGTGAATTTCTGAGAATAATATTACAAGTTGTTTCGTCATGTAAGTTTATCCTTGATATTTCATTTGAATTAACTAAATGCTGTAACGCATGTAGACCCGAACGATGAATTTCACCATTGATATATTTCATATGAATGAACCAAATTCTATCAATTGTTGAATTGCAATCCAGGAAGATTCTTTTCAGGCAATTCAGAGGCCAAGGCTTGTTCTAACAAGGCCTAAGGAGCCTGAGCAAGCGGTGCAAACGATCAGATATTATGTGTCTGTATCTGAATCTTTATTCGAATTTTGTGGATACGAATACAAATACTGTATCAGTTTTGTAAGCAGATCCTGATTTATTGAAAATATTTTAAAGTACTTTGAATCATCATTACAAAGTGACACTAATGTAAACAGATTAAAAAAAGAATCGAAAAATCTAACCCTGTGAAATCTAAAATACAGTATCTCAGCCTGCATGAAAGTCAATTTGAGATACTCTTAATTTATTCAACACCCCCAATTTTCTTAGGGGAAGCATCAGCATATGCTCGGTGGAGACCCGGAATTGCATGTTCATACGGCAAAACAAACTTTTGCACAAATTTCTCATCACTTAGTTGATTAAAAGACGCAAATTTTAGATTTGCCACAGGAAGTCCTTTTGACATCATAAGTTTTCTGACAACATTCCGTGGCATCAGTCGGTTTTCCAAGCTGCACTTGAGCAAATTCGGATTTCGGATCACATGCAATTTATCACAACCTGCTTCATTTATCAGGTACTCCATTTTTCTACGCATCACCTCCTCCGGCATCCCCAACAACAACGGTTCTTTACTAATCAAATACGATGCCTGCTGCTGTGAAAGCCCGATTTTTTTCAAGTTATCTAACCTTGCATCAATGGCGCTTTGTTTCAGATAACTGACCATACTTAAGGCATAGATAAATGCTCCCGATGTACGAGCAACGCCTAATTTCTCTGCCCTCTCAACTACCTTATTGAAAATATCAGGATTAAATGAGATCAATCTAGGTGCCGACTTCATCAGTCGAACAATTTGTTTTGGAGATAAACCGCATTCCTCCTGCAGGAAAGATAAGTTGGGCATGAGAACCTTTTCCAAGTTGCTACAGATAAACGCACTGTCGCGCAGTTTGAGTACCTCAGAAAGATTCTCTGGCGATTCAAGAACCCCCATCCAGAAGTCAACCTTTCGCACAAAATTGAACCGAAACAGATGAGGGCTGTGTGAAATGATACCTGAGATGTATTCAATGGAGAACCCTAGATCTTGTAATTTAGCCACATTTGGTCTCAAGTTCTTCTCCACATGGGAGCAAAGTAACCGAGAGTCCCGCAACACAGCGGCTCTTATATCCGACTCGTTTACGCCAATCTCTCTCAGGAAACCGAGCACTGCATTGGGTTTATCAGGGGAATTGAGGTGCGAGATAAGCTGGGATGATTTGATTGCCTGGTCGGTGGAGAAACCGCAGGATTGGACGAGGTAGTGTACGGAGAAATGGGAATTTGGAGGCGACGCTTGAGTGGGAGCGTTGGAGGAGGCGAGTGGTGTGCACCGATTGAGAGAAAGAGATGGCCGGAGGCAAGAGATTCTCATTCTCCCCACAGAGAGACTCATAGTCATAGCCGCTTCTCTTACAGAGCAGCGAGCATAGCTTCTAAAGAGGTTGAAAGGTTTTTGACCTCAAAAGACGACGGCTGCTCGGATGAGGCGAGTGGACCCGGGAGGAGAGGAGTTGGGACTTGGGAGACGATGCAACCAAATGATGAATTCACTCAGCTAGGTACTTCAAATTTTCAGTTTTCATTTGGTCCGTCTGATCTGCTTTGCACGATTATGAAAGCGATCTGGTGCATTCCACCTCGGACCGGATGGGTTCATATTATGATCGGACGGTTCGGATTCAAATTTAAAATTTGAGTTACTTAAGGATCAAATTCAGTTGGGAGACGATGCAACCAAATGTGAACTTTTGTCTGAAAAGCCCGTAACAAAATTTTAAATTAACTGTCTCCGGCCTCTATTCTATGGGCCTTGGGTTGAGCCCGTTAAAGCGTCCTATTATTCATTGAGGTTAATTTAAATAAAATATTGACAGAGGAGTTTTTGCTTCATGCAGCACACGACAATAGCGCTAAAACACAGCTGCATGAAGCAAAACCGACTCTGTCAATGTCTTTATCCGTTAATTAATTAATTAATTAATTAATTAATAAATGTGCTAACAACCACGGATAGAATCATCTATGTTCTTCTAGATGATCTATACAATTGATTTTGAGGGATGGACGACCCAGATTCAAACAAGATTAAAATGTGTAATATTTAAAGCAATCGTTATTTCTAAATTGGAACAATAGGTGAAAGTGGGACATCTAAATTTGAAAAGAACAAGATTTCTTTTGCACAATTTAGCTGATTAAAGCATCAATGTATACAATCAGAAAACACACATTCTACTTGAGTTTTAATTGCAACTTGAAATTGTTTGCTTATTGAGTAAAATCAGTGTTAAGTTGTTTGTATCCGTATTTACATAGACAAAAAAAAAATTAAAGTAATCAATATTCACATCAAAATTTTCAAGCTCCTTTGCCAATCTCTAGTTTGTCACACCTGAAAAAAAAATAAAAAAGATAAAAATATTGATTGAGCTGATTTGACTTCATACAATACAACTATCTCCATAATATTTTATTTATCTCCGTTAATCGTACATTGTGCGAAGCTAAACTAGTTTTGTCAATATATTTACCTCAAATTATACTTATCTAGTTAACAGTCACAAGAGAAATTTTACAATAACAACCTTTTTTAACTTTACTTTTACATTTGATCCACCTCTTTCACTTCTACAACTAAAACAAGAGTTATTCTGCTATAGAATCAAATTTTTCACAAAAATATTGTCGGAATCAACTACAGCCGTAGATTCTTTTTAGGATAAAATGATATAATACTTCTCGTGAAAACTTAAGATCCATAGCTGAATTTCCCTTAAAATTAATTTCAGTAAGCAACACTACAAACAAAGAAAATTTTCAACAGAGCTGCCTGAATCCCATGTACTCGCCATTAGAAATCTGTTTCCACGCATCAATTGTTCCAAACAATGTAATTACCACGGTACTAAGCGCCATTAATGCACTAACCAAAAATACAACCAGGGAAACCCTGCCTGATTTTGCTATAGCCCGTTCCATTATCACCATTCCAACAACTGATGCAACAAAGCAAAGTATTGCGTAGATTGCCGCTTCATCAATCTTTGTCGTGCCTAAAATTATGTATTGTACCGTTGACATGGACACTGAGAAGAGAACCATGAGCGCCGATGTGGCAGCTGCTGACTAAAAAATCATAAGTAAAATAGCAAACTATTAAATTAGCATTATTATTTAATTAATGATTGAGGCTATGGCACTATGCATAGTGTGTATTGGTTCGTACTATGAATCGATACATGTTATTTTGAGAGATGAGGGGTTTAATTTATTATTTGGTACTGAACAAACATAAGAAGAAATTAATGTACCTGTGGAGGTAGACCGATTTGAAGAAAAACCGGGTTCAAAAGTAGACCTCCTCCTATTCCAAACAACCCGCTTAGTGCACCCATTAATATTGCCGCGACAGGAAATGCATACATCGGCAACAATTCGAGATTGTGCTCGATTGCACTTGCCTGGTCATATAATTTAATGACTCAAAAATGTGGGAAAATTTGTATGAAAATAAGTTAATATCTCGTAGAAATTTTGTAATAGAATCAATCCATGAGCTCGGCTAATTTGTTGTTGGCAGCATTTTTTGTCCAAGGTGTTATTGGACTTTTTTTTTTATTTTGTCCAAACAAGAAATTCAATCTATTAGATATTTAATCTATATTAAAATCTACTTGGAGACCAAATTTTACATTTTTTTTGAATTTTTTTACTATTTATTAAGCTAGTTTGAAAACCGTTGTTTTCAGTAAATTTCTGCAGCATTGAAAATAGTGGTTTTCAAACCAGCTTAATAAATAGTAAAAAAATTCCAAAAAATGTAAAATTTGGTCTCCAAGTAGATTTTAATATAGATTAAATATCTAACGGTTTGAATTTGTTATTTGGATATCACAAAATAAAAAATAAAAAAAAAACCGGCAGCAAATTAGTCGGGCTCTCAATCCAGTTTATATTTATTGGATCGGTATATTCCGAAATTACTTCAAATTAAACCAGATGAAAATATAATCTAGAAAAATTAGATTGGTATACAATTGTTTGCTATAGATTATTATGGGTGTTTAAACGGTAAGTTCAGCTAAAACTGAATTATAATAGTCAAATAAAAAATTTATTCAGTTTTCAAAAATTTAACCAAACCAATCAAATTAAACTTGTCAACCGAATAACAACCGAACAAAAAAATCGAAGTAAATTTTGATTAGTTTGGTTGAACCGAAATAAAAGAAATTAAAATTTAGATGTTCAAAACTCAGTATATACACAAATACATTTAATAATCATAGAAATAAGTATCAAAATATGTATATATCAGTCGAATTAAAATAAGAGAGATTAAATCAAATTAAATATAAAAAACGAAAGTAATTTAAAAATTCAACGGAAATGGACAATTTAAACCGAAAAACCAAATCATTTAATCCAAATTTTTTATCAGTTCGGTTGAAGACCAAATATAACGAATCAATAAACCAAAATTTACCATACCGTGTCAGTGGCATCGGAGTCAACATGATTTGCACGGTCATGTTCCTTTCTCTTGGAGTACAAAATGTACAAAGTGAACCCAATTGCAATGGGGACTTGAGAGAGAGTTATCAACCAGTAGCTGACACCACACGGCTTTATGCTTATCACTCCCTGGAAAAGTTTGAAATATATTAGCTGAGTTTAGAAACAATGAGAAAAAGCATCTGGGGATCAAATTTTGCTTTCATATTTTGTGAGAGAATTTTAAATCAAATTTCCATGCTCAATTATTATTATTTTTTAAATTAGCCAATAACAGCAATATCCCTGTTATATCTTGGGCTAGCATTTATAATTGAGGAGGGTTCAAATGCCTCCATGTTTTTGTGCCTCCATCATGCTTCCGTCTCTCTCCATCATTTTTAAAGTACAAATAGTCAATCCGAACTGTTCAACCTAACCTCCATACTAAAATATGTTTGGAGACCAAATTTTATATTTTTAGAAATTTTTTTACTATTTTCTTAGATAGGTACAAAATCAGTAAATCTGAATCATCTAAAAACAATATTTTTTTACCTATCTAAAAAAATAGTAAAAAAATTCCTAAAAATATAAAATTTGGTCTCCAAACATATTTTAGTATGGAGGTTAGGTTGAGCGGTTCGGATCGACTGTTTGAACTTTGAAAATGATGGAGAGAGATGGAAGCATGATGAAGGCATTTGAACCCTCCTCTTTATAATTTTATACATATAAATTCAGTGTGATAAATAGACTCAAATTAAGCAACAAATTGGCGCAAACGTGGCTACAATTAATTCAAAGTGAAAATGAAAATAAAAATATAACTAACCTTGCCATATTCATCTCCAATAAGAGCATGTAGCACAAAAAAACACATCCAAACCATGACAAGTACCACCAAATCCTTCCATGGGATTGAATTTGGTGCCCCATTTCCCTTTTCCTCTCTCCTGTCCTTTAAAAGTGGCACCTCTATTCCACTTTCTCTCTCCTCAACCCTAAGTTCCCTAACTGACCTCTCCTTCTCTGTTTCTTTGCTCCAAATCTTGCACCCAGATTGCACAGTCTTAACAGTGCTAATTGCAAGAAATACAGCAAATAATGCTGTAGTAAGCCACCCAGGAAACATGAGGTTGCACATAACACCTATGCTTACACCTAATAACATGCATGGCTCTGACAGAAGGGTGATTTCGTAATTTATCAGAGATTTATCCATGAAGCACAGAGTGTATATAACTTTGGAAAGAGTCACAGCAGTCACCATGAAAGTAGAGAAACCTGTGGCCGATTGGAGACTAAGTCCAGTGATTATCGTTAGAATCGGGAGGAAAAGGGAACCGCCACCGACCCCACCGGCGCTCGAGGCAGCAGAGGCGATAAAACAGAGGATCCATGCTATGATAGTGTTTAAACTAGGATCCATGCTATCTCATACAGGAAGTGACAAGACCTTAAATGTACAAAAATAAAACTTTTTTTTCTCTGTGGATTGAACTGTGAACAATATATAGATGGCAATTGTTCAAGTTGTGAGTTAATTCTTATATATAAGATCTACTCAGGGAATTCAAGACAATTAAATTTAGCTTAATTGAGGTAAAAGATATTGACAGAGCTCATTTGCTTTATGCAGCGCACCAGTCATATATTTTTTCCATTTTCTCTATTGATCATGCACTGCATGATACCAAACTAGTTCTGTCAATATCTTTGTCCTTAATTGAGACTAGGACGAGGTTATATCCTAAAGATTTCAGAGCGATTTATTTATTTTTGCATATATGTACATAAATTAATGAGAACAGGTCAAGTTAATGTCCTACTATTTTATTTTATTTTTCCAGTCCAGCTTTCATCTGTGTTCAAGTTGTGTTTTTTTTTTATTCAGTGAATTGCATTTTCATGTAACATCCTTGGACTTTGATTATATAGTTTTATAACTACCAATTTAAATGTAACTTATATATTATTTGTTGTTTTATCAAGTTTCGTTCAATACAAACTGTTATTAATATTGTGAATTATTTAATAAACAATGAAACTTAGAACAGTTAATCCATTGCCAAAAAAAGGAAGCTCAATTATATTCTATCCATACGCAAAAGGAAATTTCCCCTCCGCAAAACATTATGTTTATATCTTTTTTTCTTTTTTTTTTAATCAAGAGCGTTATTGAAAGTTAAAAAAAAAAAAAAAAACTATTGAAGGTAATAAGGCCAGAGACTATCCAACAGCTTTTTTTTTTTTTTTTTTTTTTTTTTTTAAAGTAAAGGTCAAAGGTTACCACCAAACCATTTAATAAAATCTCAAAGAATTGTTCTATTCGGATTTCGAACATGCTATCTTTTACACGAAGAACATTGCATTTGCTACTAGACCAAAAATAAATTCCCACTATCCAATAAAATTAATTGAGAAAATAATAAAAACTTGCATAAATGACAAATAAGAATTGCCTTTGAATAATCGTACCAATGTATAATTAACCCAGATGCTACAATATTTATGCTGAACTTAGAAATAAGAATTTCTTTCAGATATCAGGTGAGAAATTTAGAAATAGTTCTCACGCGGAATGGAAAAATACAATTAATATAGACAGTCGATTTTTCAAATAGATAATAATAAAATTACTGTATAATAATTTTCCAAATATATTTTCAAGGAAAAAGTAAAAAGAGAAACACACATTGATAAAATTAGAAAAGGGGGACAAAACCGGCCAGCTTTAAACTATGTTTCTTTTTATTTATTTTGCCAGAATGAAAATGCATGTCTATGGGAGAAATATTATTAGATTTTTAACAATAAGTGAAACAACTCACACTGAAAAGAAAAGCATGAAAAAATCAAGGGGCTAAATTGAAAAACTGGAGACTATAAAATTAACTCTGTTCTACTTAATTAGCTCAGACATTCCAGCTGGCAACTGCATAATGGATTGCCTCTTTCAATATTTTTGGAGATGATATCATTTATTTAAGTAATCAAAATAAGTTATATATTACTTTTTTTTATATGCATATGGTATATGAATACTAGTTTGTAGACCAAAAAGAGGAGATTGGTCATGAGGTGTGTTCTGTATATTTACGGTTATGCATCCATATACATAATCCAGTCCAGGTCGAGGAAAGCACATTGATACCATTTGGCAATAATATAAAATAAAAATGAAGTCTCCCATTTTTTTTTCCCTTCCAAAGTCAACTACTTGTCTACTTTTCACCAAATAAACCTCTTTTCTCTAATTTTATAGATTCATTGGATCGTCAATTTCAATTCATAAGCGTAAATTATATACACATTCAATCTAAATTTTGACATGAAACAATATCTAATATCATATATTTTGAATAAAAATTAATTAAAATACACATAGAATCAAATTACTACGGTAATTTAATTTTAAAACGCATGAAAAGATGAAAACTGAAGAAAATATCCCTCAGTGCAGGTCAACCACCCACACTCACATACAGTGTGGACACACTCAATACTTAGCCGATTTCAAGAACTTCAGAATAACACAAAAAATTCACTAGTGTGGTCCAGCCATCCGCACTCATATCCAGTGTGGACGCACTAAGAAGAATACGCAGAATTTTCTAGGAAGTTAAATAAGGAAACTTAGATCCAGTGCAGGTCAGCCACCCGCACTCACCACCAGTGCAGACGCACTAGACCCGTAGAAATCCAAAATTACACGGTTTAACAGTTTTTCAATTTTGGTGCATCATGGATGCATTTTTACAGTCAAACCTGAACAAGGCATTATAAAAAACAATCCAAATACTGCACCCACTCACCCCACAACTATGCATCTTGGTTGGACATAGTCTTTTGCTATTAAAGGGGGGGGGGGGGGGGGGGGGGGGGGGGAGTCATTCCCATTCAAAATCACATCTATTCTCATCTCTGTCTCCCTTGGTGCATGTCCATTTTCGTAAGGTATAGCAATAAATCTGTAGCAATCCTTAGAGTTCCAGAAGCTTTTCTAGGAAGGAGAAGAAGGTCTAAGCAAGATTTCGGCAAATTTGAGGTTTTTGATTTGATAAAGAATGTAATCATTTCTTTATTTCATTTATTCTTATTTTTGCCAAACTTTGTAATTGATCTCTCAAAAAAGAGGTAAATCTCTCTTTAGAGATTTAGGTCAATGCATGAACTTGTTTAATTCTATTTTATTCGGATATTTATTTTTATTATGATTACTTTATGGGATTTGATTGTTAATTTCTGTGATTTATCATTTGTGTTAATTACATAATTAGTACTTGAATTATAGTTACCCCGTTTTGGATTCAAAAAAAATCAAAATTGACTAGGATCAATAGGATAGTATCAAATTATGCAAATACTCTAGGTTTGGATTAGAATCTAACCAATTTATAATCTAAGCTGGAACTACAGAAATTAAGATTAGGAACTTGATGAAGGACCTAATCGTGAAGTCAAATCCTAATTATGACATCTCAAATCGAATCGGATATTGGTATGATGGATTTAATCGTGAAGTACCAATATTTGAGGAGATGAGAGACTAACAAGAGCTTGTGGTCTAGGTAGCTAGGATGATGGACCTAATCGTGAAGTCTGAATTACTTAAACACGTTATTAATTTACGAAAGTGACTCTTAATGACATATTAAATTAGAACCTCGTCAAATTGAAAAATTGGATACTATAAAATTAACTCTGTTCTACTTAATTAGCTCAAACATTCTAGCTGGCAACTGCATAGTGGATTGCCTCTTTCAATATTTTTGGAGATGATATCATTTATTTAAGTAATCAAAATAAGTTATATATTACTTTCTTTTATATAGATATGGTATATGAATACTAATTTCTAGACCAAAAATGGGTAAAGAGTTTAACAGCGGAGTTTTGGCTGCATGCAGCGCACTAACTATTAGGGTTGTCAAAAAAGCTCGCAACTCGTGGCTTGCCTCTAGCTCGCTTGGTAGTGAACTGAGTTGTTAACGAGCCAGCTCGGCTCAGGCTCGGGCCAAAATAAACGAGCTGAGCCAGGAGTCAGCTCGGCTCATTAAGCTACAGTGAATTTAGGGTTTAGTCCTGTATAATTTTAAGTTCAGTCCCATTTTTAAAGGGCAATTATGCAAAATTGATATATTTTCGGTTTGGAAAGAAGGGATATGGCTTTAGTTGCTTGAAAATGTATCTGCTGGACAATTTTTAAAATTTTTTAAATGAGATTTCTTATTTTTTTTTATTTTTGAATTTGTATAATAACAACCCAATAAAGCCCAGCGAGCCAGCTCGTTAGCTCACGAGCTAACTTGGGCTGGCTTGTCACAAGTTGAGTCAGGAGTTTTGACTCGAGTGACCTAGGTCCAGCTTGCTTGGTCCAGGTTCGGGCCAAAATAAACGAGCTAAGCTAAGGCCCAGCTCGGCCCGAGCCAGCTTGTTTACAGTCCTACTAACTATAGAATTAAAACAGCGTGACAAATGGTTCCTACGCTGCATGAAGCCAAAACTGCTCTGTTAAAATCTTTACCCCCAAAAATAGGAGATTGGTCATGAGGTGTGGTCTGTATATTTACGGTTATACATCCATATACATAATCCAGACCAGGTCGAGGAAAGCACATTAATACCATTTGGCAATAATATAAAATAAAAATGAAGTCTCCCATATTTTTCTTCCCCTTCCAAAGTCAACTTCTTGTCTACTTATTTTTCACCAAATAAACCTCTTTTCTCTAATTTTATAGATATATTGGATTGTCTATTTCAATTAGGGTCTGTTCGGCAGCATGGAAATTTTAATATGGGAATGAGAATTTTAATTTGTCAAGACCATAGGTATTTAACCCGTAGGAAATTTGCAAATGTAGGTGTTCGGCAAATGCATGGAAAATTTGTTAGGATGTTTTTTTTTTTTTTTTTTTTATAGAAGATGTAATAATAATATTAAACTATATTAAGTGTATTAATACTAATCACTGATTATGATCAATACAATTGTGCATATCAGATTCTAAAAAAAGTTTAAATGAGTGAATTGACTATACAATGCAAATGATATCAGAGTGAATTGACCACACACTGCAAAGTGATAAAATGAGTGAATTGATCACACACTGAAAAGTGATATTAGAGTAAACTGACCACACACTGTAAAGTGATAAATGAGTGAACTGACTACACATTGAAAAGTAATATTATGATTGACCATACACTACAGGATGACAAAAGAGTGATCATGACCATTTTTATTTAAAAAAAAAATCTAAATTGTTTATATATAGAGCTATTGCAGCAAATGCTTCTTCCCCTATTTCATAGCAAAATAATGGATCATCTTCTTCAATGGAAAATGAATAATGATGATGAAGATTATACAAATCTCATCATGCCATACATAGAGAGAAATATAATGGAACCAACTCCATGCCATACTTCAATCTTAACTGGAATGATGTATGTCAATGAAGTTTTAGATGGTCATGAGTGTCGTTGTAAGCGAGAATTTCGTATGGAAACTTTTGTTTTTCGTGCATTTGTCAAGCTGTTGAGAGACAAAGAGTTGCTCCAAGATGGACAAATGTTGATTGAAGAACAAGTTGCGATGTTCTTATAAACACTTGCTAAAAATGCAAGCAATCGCACTGTGCAATAACGATTCCAATGGTCGGGTGATACAGTAAGCCGTTACTTCCATATTGTAATTAAGGCTATTACTCGACTATATGCAGAAATCATAATGCCCCCTCGACTTCATACGCCCGAACTTATCCAATCCAGAACAATATTTAATCATTTCTTTAAGGTAAATTTAATTTCAATTATTCTCAAATTAATGGGTTTTTTTTAAATTAAGGTAAGTTTAATTATTCACTATTTTTAATATACAGGATTGTATTGGTGCCATTGACAGTACACATGTTCCTATAACTATTGCTTACATAGATCAAGCTCCATATCGTAATAGAAAACAGACATTGTCACAGAATGTTATGCGCATTTGTGATTTCGACTATCGATTTACATATGTAATGGCCGGATGGGAAGGATCTGCTTCAGATGCAAATGTACTAAAGAGTGCACTCGACGACGGATTCACAGTACCACGAGGCAAATTTTTTTTGGTTGATGCTGGTTATGCCAATACACCGCAATTTATTGCTCCTTATAGGAGTGTGAGATATCACGTACGTGAGCAAGGTGCAGCTAATGAACAGCCACGAAATTACAAAGAGCTCTTTAATCTCCGTCATGCACAACTTAGAAACCATATTGAAAAACTTATTGGTATTTTAAAAATGTTGTTTCCCATTTTAAAGGTTGCAACATATGACGCAATTGATAAACAAGCGGACATAGTTCAAGCAGCATGAATTATACACAATTTTATTATATATCATAATGGCGATGCCGCTTGGACTAGGAACGCTAATTTGGAAATTGATCCAAATGATATTGTGGATGTACCAGATGGAGATGAAGAGTACGGCAAAGATGTTGAAAGATTTAACAATCAACGTCAGGCAGGGAATGAAAAAAGAGATGAAATTGTAAGAAAATATAATTATGTGGCCCAAAAATAAAACATTAATGGGCTGATTTAATTAATGGCTCAATTAATGATGCTGTTTATATGGCCTGCTTTATATATAATCGTTAAAGGGTGCATGCTGACTAAAGGCGCTATTATCCTTTATTTAATTAAAAGGAGCATTTATCTTTAATTGGATAAATTCATCCTGACATAGCATATTTTAAAGGTGCGCTATTAAATGGGTGCTATTAAAAGATGCATACATGGCTATCTGATGAAATGGCTTCAAGGTGCGCATCCAGTGGTCAACAGATGCTTTGACTAAGCTTCTAAAGGATGCATTATTATCCACATATTGTCAGACAGAGAATTAAAGAGTGCGCTATTAATTGAACAGATGCATACTGACAGATTTGATTAAAGGGTCTATCTCCTCTATAAATATTGCGATAATGACAAGCAATAGAAAAAAAAAATTCTAATAGTAAGGTTGATCCTCTCTTCATCTATATTCATAAAGAACAAGTTGTCATTGCTTAGAAAGAGAAAGAGGAGAGAAATCGCTTTGCAGTTCTTCTGACGGTTTGCGAAGAACAATTCAAGTGTTGTTCTAAAGAATACTATGGACAAAGGTATGTAATATATTTGATTGATTCTTACGTGGAGATTTTGATTTCTAAGATCTTTGATTTGCTTTTGACGATTTTTAATTCCGCTATCGAAACTTTAAAGATGATTAGTTGTACTCATGATAATGATTGTGTGTAAATATTTAAACATGAAATAAAGACCATTTACATGTGGTATCAGAGCAAGGTTTTGGATTTCATAATCTCTCGATTAAGTTACTTGTCTTATAAATTTTTATTTTATTTTATTTTCTTTTAATGATTTGTGAATGAAATTTAAAGTAACTTTGAATTATGACGGTATTGCTAGACACCGAAGTGTCCTTACCCTAAAGAAATCAAAGTATACTAAATTTGATGGTTAAAAAATTAATTAATCATTTATTAAGATTATATGATATTAAAATATGTCATATAATAAATTTAATGATTTAATTAATTAAGTAGATTATGAGATTTTATGAATTGCCCAAAGGTTGATTGTGATCTCATAATTTACACAACTTAAGTTGATAATTTACGTTATTCCTCAATTGTTAGTTACCCAAAGGCAACAACATGCATTGAAACAATAAAATTATCATATTAAAGTATTTTCTAGTAAAATATTATGTTTAATATATCTTAATAAATCCCAAAGGATAATTAGGATATATTAATTAAGTTATTGCTCCGAAAATCTGAAGTTATAAATTATTGCGTTATGTCTCCTATCTTCTGATCTTATCTTGAATTAAGTTATATTATGTATTTTTAATTTAAATATTTAAGTTATGAAATTTCGAAATTATTTAAAGATGGAAAAATCAAAGTATAATATATTATGTTTTCTAATTTTCTTTTCATTGATATTTCTTCTGTAAATTTCAGAAAAATTTATTTATCTTAATTTTCCTTATAATCTCCTCTAATTTATTTTTTTAATTTTTCCTTCTTATCTTCTTTATTAAAATTACAGTTAATGTACCTGTATCGATGCAATCGCATGCGTCATCTGTGACGGTCTTTAATGGTCTTAACTTTGCTGAATGGAATGAACAAGTCCAATTTCACTTAGGTGCACAGGACTTGGACATAGCATTATTAGTCGATAAGCCCGATGCTATAACTGATGAAAGCAGCGAGGAAGATAAGGCCTTTATGGCAGAATGGGAACGTTCTAACAGGTTATGCCTTATGTTTTTGCGAATGACGGTTGATGGAAACATTAAGGTTGCTCTTCCGGACACGGATAATGCTCAAGAGTTTCTAGAAAATGTCAAGGCACACTCACAAACAGCCGATAAGTCGCTTGCTGGTGCGCTTATGGCAAAACTTACCACCATGAAGTATGATGGTAGTCGCACTATGCATGCACATATCATAGAAATGACATCTCTCTCCGCAAAACTTAAGAGTTTGGGAATGACAGTTGATGAAGGGTTTCTAGTTCAATTTATTTTGAACTCTCTGCCGAATGATGTTTATAGTCCGTTCCAAATTAATTATAATGCTCAAGAAAAGAAATGGAACATAAATGAATTGACTAGTAAACTTGTTCAGGAAGAGGCAAGGCTTAAGGAAATGAAACCTAACACTGTTCATTTTTCAAACCTAGAAGCTGGGTCGGGTTCTAATGCTAAACCAGGGAAAGCTAAGACTAAGAAGAAGGGGAAAGCCTTTCAAGTGTCTTCTAATGCAAGCTTCAAGAAAGAAGGGAACAAACTAAAGTGCCATTTTTGTCGTAAGATGGGTCACTTTCAGAAGGATTGTCTGAAAAGGAAGGTTTGGTTCGAAAAGAAAGGTATGAATCATACTTTTGTTACTTTTGAATCAAATTTTATTGATGTTCCTAATAATACTTGGTGGATTGACTCGGGCTCTACAACTCATATTTCAAACAACTTACAGGGATTTCTTACGATCCAAACCACAAGCCAAAGACAACAAAGTGAAAGATATGTAATTATGGGCAATAAAGACAAGGTGCCAGTCGAAGGAGTCGGTACATACCGACTTATATTAAGTTCTGGCAATATTGTCGATTTGTATGATACATTATATGTACCTTTGTTTTCTCGCAACTTATTATCTGTATCTAAGTTGGATGATTGTGGCTATGTATTTAAATTTGGATCTAAATGATTTAGTTTATATAAAAATAATTGCATGATTGGTTGTGGCAATTTGATTGATGGATTATATAAATTAGAGTTAGATAATTCTTATGTAGAATCTCTGATTACCGTGAACAATATTATTGGAATGAAAAGAAATATGAATGATGAAAAGTCAGCGTACTTGTGGCACAAAAGATTGGGTCATATATCCAAAGAAAGAATACAACGTTTAGTAAAGTCTGAAGTTCTTCCAAACTTGGATTTTACTGACTTAGGTGTATGTATCGACTGTATAAAAAGAAAACAGACGAAACATACAAAGAAAGGTGCCACTCGTAGCTCTCAACTTCTAGAAATAATTCATACGGATATTTGTGGACCATTTGATGTTCCCTCCTTTAATAAAGAAAAGTATTTCATCACCTTCATCGATGATTTTTCACGTTATGGGTTTGTTTATCTTCTAAATGAGAAGTCACAATCTATTGATGCACTTGAGGTGTTTATAAATGAGGTTGAAAGACAGTTAGAAAAACAAGTGAAAATCATTCGATCTGATCGCGGTGGGGAATTTTATGGTAGATATGATGAATCAGGACAAAATCCTGGACCTTTTGCTAAGTTCTTAGAAAAACGTGGTATATGTGCGCAATACACTATGCCCGGCACACCACAACAAAATGGTGTTGCTGAACGTCGTAACAGAACACTTATGGATATGGTTCGGAGTATGATCAGTCACTCAACTGTGCCTAAATCCTTGTGGATGTATGCACTTAAGACCGCCATGTATTTACTAAACCGGGTTCCAAGTAAGGCAATAGAAAGGACTCCTTTCGAACTGTGGACGGGAAGGAAACCTAGTTTGCGTCATATACATGTATGGGGTTGCCCTGCGGAGGTACATTTGTATAACCCACACGAAAAGAAATTGGATTTCAGAACTGTTAGTGGATTCTTTATTGGATATCCAGAGAAATCCAAAGGTTTCAGATTTTACTGTCCGAATCATAGCACGAGAATTGTTGAATCCGGAAATGCACGTTTCATCGAGAATGCTGAAGTCAGTGCAAGTAGTTTTGATCAGTGTAATTCTGATCTTCAAGAAATTACAGAACAAGTTACTGTTCCTTTGTCTGTTATTTCGAAAGTAGTTGTTCCGACAGTTGTTTCGAAAGTACTTCATCCGATTGTTCCAGAACAACCAACTGCTGCTGAGAACATTCCGATTGATAACATCGTTGTTGATGATGTAGTTGAACCAAATGATATGCCATTAAGAAGGTCTACCTGTGAACGGAGATCGGCTATATCTGACGATTATTTAGTTTATCTACAAGAATCTGAAATTGATTCTGCAATTGATGATCCGGTTTCATACAAGAAAGCTATTGAATGTGAAGAATCCAATAAATGGATTGATGCCATGAAAGACGAGTTAAAATCAATGGAACAAAATCAAGTCTGGGATCTCGTCAAATTGCCTCACGATTTCAAACGAGTTGGATGTAAATGGATCTTTAAGATCAAACGTGACTCAAAAGGCAAAATTGAACGATATAAAGCTAGACTGGTTGTCAAAGGTTTCACTCAGAAAGACGGCATTGATTATAAAGAGACATTTTCGCCCGTCTCTAAGAAAGATTCTTTGCGTATCATCATGGCTTTAGTGGCTCATTACGATCTTGAGTTACACCAAATGGACGTTAAAACTGCTTTTCTGAATGGAGAACTCGAAAAGGAAGTCTACATGGATCAGCCCGAGGGCTTTTCAATTGGGGGAAAGGATATGGTTTGCAAATTGAAAAAGTCGATATATGGGCTGAAACAAGCATCACGACAATGGTATCTCAAGTTCAATGATGTGATTACTTCTTTTGGTTTTAAGGAAAACATTGTTGATCGTTGTATATACTTGAAGGTCAGTGGGAGTAAGATAATGTTTCTAGTTCTATATGTTGATGACATTTTACTTGCGACTAACGATCTTGGTATGATGAAAAGCACCAAGAATTTTCTCTCAAAAAATTTTGAAATGAAAGATATGGGTGAGGCGAACTATGTGATTGGAATAGAAATATTTCGTGATCGATCACAAAGTTTGTTAGGTTTGTCTCAGAAAACATATATTAACAAGATTCTCGAGAGATTTAAGATGGAGAAATGTTCAGCTGGTAAGGTACCGATTCAGAAAGGGGATAAATTTGGTTTATATCAATGTCCTAAAAACGAATTGGAAAAGGAAGAAATGAATAATATCTCTTATGCTTCCATTGTGGGTAGTTTAATGTATGCACAGACTTGTACAAGACCAGATATCAGTTTTGCTGTAGGAATGCTTGGACGTTATCAAAGTAATCCTGAAATAGAACATTGGAAGGCAGCAAAGAAAGTTTTACGATATCTTCAAGGTACTAAAGATCACATGTTGACGTATAGGAGATCAAACTACTTAGAGACAGTCGGTTATTCAGATTCAGACTATGCCGGGTGTTGTGATACACGAAAATCCACTTGTGGATATGTGTATCTTCTAGCCGGCGGAGCAATCTCATGGAAAAGTGCGAAGCAGACAGTAATCGCTGCATCCACTATGGAAGCCGAGTTCGTGGCATGTTTTGAAGCCATGGTACAAGGATTATGGCTGCGGAACTTTATTTCAGGACTTGGAATTGTCGACAGTATTGCCAAGCCGCTGAAAATTTATTGCGATAATTCTGCAGCAGTCTTCTTCAGCAAAAACGACAAGTACTCCAAAGGTGCCAAGCACATGGAGATTAAGTACTTTGCCGTGAAAGAAGAAGTACAGAAACAAATAATAACAATACAGCATGTAAGCACAGAGATGATGATAGCTGATCCTTTGACGAAAGGATTACCACCCAAGATATTTCATGAACATGTCGAAAGAATGGGAATAGTTATCTGTGATAAATGATTGTTGTAATTAAGCTTATATTATAGATGAATGATTATTTATGATATTATTATTGATTGATTGTTTCAAAAATAATTCCTATTTATTTAAGTATATATATATTATTGTTTCTATTAATAGGAATTTGTCTAATATAAATTAGACAATTAACGTGGATCCTAAAGTATACCATTATGATTTATGTTTAAGTTAGAATTGATATTGTAGTACATGGAAGGAAGTTAGTAACATATAATATTAGCAACCGCCATGACTCGTATTAATTTTGCTTAAGTATAAATATTATGATTTTAGAATTATAAAATATAAAGACATACAATATTATTGTGCACTTTATGAATGTTGTAATGTCATAAAGTTTTATAATGGACCAAGTGGGAGAATGTAAGAAAATATAATTATGTGGCCCAAAAATAAAACATTAATGGGCTGATTTAATTAATGGCTCAATTAATGATGCTGTTTATATGGCCTGCTTTATATATAATCGTTAAAGGGTGCATGCTGACTAAAGGCGCTATTATCCTTTATTTAATTAAAAGGAGCATTTATCTTTAATTGGATAAATTCATCCTGACATAGCATATTTTAAAGGTGCGCTATTAAATGGGTGCTATTAAAAGATGCATACATGGCTATCTGATGAAATGGCTTCAAGGTGCGCATCCAGTGGTCAACAGATGCTTTGACTAAGCTTCTAAAGGATGCATTATTATCCACATATTGTCAGACAGAGAATTAAAGAGTGCGCTATTAATTGAACAGATGCATACTGACAGATTTGATTAAAGGGTCTATCTCCTCTATAAATATTGCGATAATGACAAGCAATAGAAAAAAAAAAATTCTAATAGTAAGGTTGATCCTCTCTTCATCTATATTCATAAAGAACAAGTTGTCATTGCTTAGAAAGAGAAAGAGGAGAGAAATCGCTTTGCAGTTCTTCTGACGGTTTGCGAAGAACAATTCAAGTGTTGTTCTAAAGAATACTATGGACAAAGATATGTAATATATTTGATTGATTCTTACGTGGAGATTTTGATTTCTAAGATCTTTGATTTGCTTTTGACGATTTTTAATTCCGCTATCGAAACTTTAAAGATGATTAGTTGTACTCATGATAATGATTGTGTGTAAATATTTAAACATGAAATAAAGACCATTTACAGAAATTGCTAAACTTATGTGGGATGATTATGTTAGACGTCAGAATAGAAACTTAACCTAAAATTAGCTTAATCTATTAAAATTAAGTGTTGCTAGTTTTATTATGCTTGTTTAATAATTTCTTGTATTATTAAATTATGCTTGTTTAATTAATTTTAGTCTTTGTATTATACTTTTAAATTATGTTTTGTTTAATGCTGAAAAAATCATATTCAAATAAACTTTATAAAAAATATATCGATGATGAAATAACAAATATTTATGTCAGCTCACGAATAAAAAAATTAAATTCCAAGATTTGAAGTATTTTAGTTGCTCAATATTTTCTTATGTTAATATAAAATTTTGAGAGTTGAGATAGCGGCTCCAGCTTTTGGGAAAAAAAAACCAGAGCTTTGAGTCAATTTATTTTTCCCACAAGTTAGAAGACAAAAAGTTAGGAAAAAAAACCTATTAGGAATTGCAGAATGGAATTATTACAACATCTCCGAACGGGGCAAAAGGAATAATTCCTATTACCTAACTTTTTCCCAAAAATACCACAGGAACTGGTGGCTCCGAACAGGCCCTTAATAAGATTCAGATCCACCCTAATTTAATATTGGATCGTCTGTCTATTTTTAAACTGAATTCCTAGTCAGGGACAGATTTAGCATACTGTAGAGTATGACAGTTGTTCTATTCTGAAATTTCAAAATTAGTTTCCATATACTTGTTTTTGGAATTTCAAAATTTGTTTCATAAGGATTATATATATTTATATAAAGTTATTGAAGACTGTTATGTAAAGTCGAAGGAAAAAAAAAATAACATGTTTGTGTGCAGTTTTTAATGTACTCGCAGGCTATATATATCTATATATATATATATATATATATATATATAGAGATGGACTTGGGTGAGACGCGGAGTATACGCGTTTGGTGCTCCACGGTACGGTTTAGCCATTTTGAAAATTCAAACAACCGATCCGAACCGTTCATCTTGTTCTCCATATTGAAATGTGCTTGGAGACCAAATTTTACATTTTTTGGAATTTTTTTACTATTTATTAAGCAATTTTGAATGCCGCTGATCTGATGGTTCAGAAAATTTTACTGTTTTTTACTGTTCACAGCAAAACAGCAACTTTCAAAAATGCTTAATAAATAGTAAAAAATTTCCAAAAAATGTAAAAATTAGTCTCCAAGCACATTTCATTATGGATTAAACATCTAACGGTTCGGATCGGTCGTTTGGACTTTCAAAATGAAAATACGGCGTGAAGTACAAACGGCGTATACACCGCGTCTCACCCAAGTCCATCTCTATATATATATATATATATATATATATATATATATATATGTATGTATAATATATATATATATATGTATGTATAATATATATATATATGTATGTATATTTGTTGCATGATTTGAATTTACTTTATAAATTATGACAGAGAATGATGAAACCAATGATAATTCTTGATCACCTGAGCCGAAATCAGAACCTGACACGGGAACCGTATACAAGAGTAGAATGCCAGGTTCTATTTTCTTTATTTTTTGTTTTATTTTCTTCTAGGCTCGAAAAGTTAGGGGTTTTGTTTTTGTTTTGTTTTGTTTTAATTAGTAGCTCTCAGAGATTCTCTTGATATATATGTGTATGTTGAATGTGAATATTGTTTGATGTGTGTTGAAATGTTGAAGAAATGAATATTGATTTTCGCATGATTTTGATGTTGAATATTTCTTGAATTTTATATGAATGTGTAATTGTATGTATAATGACTAGTATATATGGATGTATAATATTGTATGTTTAATGGCTAGTAAATATACTAGCTAATTATATACCATTTAAAAAAAATTAAAACATACATGGTTCAAAACAACAAATCATATTAACGCGTGTATATACATGTTAGTACTATATAGACGTTGTTCAATAACTGTGTACAATAAATCTACCTATTCATACACAACGCTTGCTGACACGATTAAACTGCATATCATTAGCTTTTCTGACTATGTATAATCACATCTTTTGTACTGGTGGATGAACACGGAGCTATGTGCTATCCAGCCTCCTTTCTACAATTTAATATATTTCCTTACGTTCTAACTAAATTGAGTTTTGAAATATCTTTTGTATATCTTCACCGATCTCAATTTTATTTAAAAAATATAAAACTGTACACGTCCGATACGTGTTATTTTTTCCTTGACAATTAGCAGCTTTTATATATCTTTCATTTGATAGATGATTGGAAGATTTTAAGTTAGCCTAAATATATACATATTTTATTGATAAAGAATATAAATATAACTTTATTAAATGGATATACATAAATATTAACATAAATTAGAAGTGAATTATACTATTATAATATAAAAATGCTATTGTAAGTACGAATATATATGAATATGTGTGCGAAATTTAGAGGTGGTTTGCTCTAAATTTTTCACTGTTATTTCTGAATATTTTTATTGATAAAGAACATAAATATAATTTTATTAAATGGATATACATAAATTAGAAGTGAATTATACTATTATAATATAAAAATGCTATTGTAAGTACGAATATATATGAATATGTGTGCGAAATTTAGAGGTGGTTTGCTCTAAATTTTTCTCTGTTATTTCTAAAAAATGTTATTTGTGCTAATTATACTACTATGTTTATTTTGAGAATTCACTCTCTCCGCTCTTTCTATTTTCTCTCTGTTATTATTGGAAATGCAATTTTTAGCAAATTGCTTGAAGGTTATTTAAAAGACGAAATGATGGAATGAGTACCCATCAATTGCTATGCGCATTCATAAATGCAAAAAGATAGAAGAAGCAAATCTTAACTCTTATTTCATAAACTACTAGAGAGAGAAAGAGAGTCTAGGAGGGGGCTGCTACTACGTAGAAAAAACATTTGCTGTTGTTGTGGAATTTCGACCATCTTCTCAACCTTCAAACAAGAAGAGGAGAGAGGAAGCCTCACGCTCTTCCGTTGCATTACTTCTTTACACTTTTAGTGGTAAATTTTATAATATCTAATTTACAATTGAATTTTGCTTCAAATACATATTAAATTAATTACAACCTATTCAATTTTCAACAGATGTATGTTAATTTTATGTTCCAAGTAACATGCAGGTTCATAATCATACCATAATTATAAAATATATGACTTTAAACAAATACAATTATGGAATTCATTTCTTTCAATACAGTGAAACTCAGGTATTTAGTATGGTAATTTTGGTTTCACATATAAATACGAAATATATAGAAGTGGATCGAAATCCAAGGCGAATTAAATTGACTGTCACCAAATCGAAAATCAATCTTCGAAATCCAAGGCGAATTGAAATTTTTTACTATTTTTTTAGAATTTTTTAAAATTAGTGTTTTTCTGAATTTTTTTTATTATTTTTTATTTAATGAAAAATAATAATTTTGAAAAATTCTAAAAAAATAGTAAAAAATTTCCAAAAAAATATAAAATTTGGTCTCCAAGCACATTTCAATATTAAGAACAAGTTGAGAAGTTCGGATTAATTATTTAAACTTTCAAACTAGAGATATGAACACAAATTAAAATGTCCACTTTAATTTGCAAAGCATGGTAGCCTTACTCTAGACATAGGCTACCATAGTTTGCAAATTAAAGTGGGTATTTTAATTTACGCTCATATCTTTAGTTTCAAAGTTCAATAGTCAATTTGAACTTATCAACATATTCTTCATATTGAAATGTGCTTGGAGACCAAATTTTACATTTTTCAGAAATTTTTTTACTATTTTATTAGAAATTTTCAAAATCAGTGTTTTTTAGAATTGGTAGCACCAAGGCTTAGGAACTACCATTTTGATCTTAGCCAACCTATATATATATATATATCAAAAGGTATATCAGATGGACTTCAAACGTCAAATCCATGCATGTACTTCATGAGTGATGTATGTACATGCAAAATTATAAAAGTTTCGAGCTTATTTGCTACAAGGTCAACAGGTCAAATAAATGAACATTTTATAAGTTAATTTATAAGTTTTTTATATATTCAATTTTTATCATTTCTTTGACCGCTTGACCTTATAGCAAATAAATTCAAAACTTTCAAAATTTTGCATGTGTATGCATCACTCATGAAATAGAAGGATTTGAATAGCTTGGATTCGACGTTTGAAGCCGATTCGATATACTTTTGGAGTTGTGCTCACCAAACTCTTTTGGTGAGCATATCACACTCTAGCTTTACTCATATATATATATATATCGAAACATATAACTAGCTTGTTAATTAATGGTCTCAAGTCATTAGTTTGTTCTTGCCTTAACAACTTAATTATTATATTGATCAGGAAGGTAGTAAATATGGTCTCATGTGGTTTGGACGATCAAGTTTGGTTGATTAGAGCATCGGGATCAGATAAAAAAACTCAGACCTTGATTAATCCCTTGAATGGAAGCATTGAAGAAAGAAAAATTCCTGAAATGGAGGGGCAGCTGTGCTTAGCTCAGTTTGAAGAGTGGCTATTTTTAGTTAGCGATGTAATCGATGATTGTTTCTTGTTGAACATCTACTCGTTTAAGAAGATTCATCTTCCATCTATTGATGAGGAGTTGTTTGAATCCCTTGGAATGTGCATTTTAACATCATCACCAACTTCTCTTGACTGCACCATCATATTTTTTGGCGAAGAAGATCATTTTCTTTTGTTTTGCCATCCGGGTGACAAAGAATGGACTAAGTTTCCTGTCGACCTAGATGTCACTCATATAAGAACGATGCTCAAGTACAAAAAAAAATTATATATTGTGCTTCTAAACAGTATAGAGATAATCAACATAGTATCTCTTTCGACGAGTGCTGAAACTACTAATGTGAAAACTATAAGCATAGATAAACCTGGACACTTTTTTTCCTTTGGAACTGGACAGGTCGCGAACTTGGTGGAGTCATGTGGAGATCTTTTCTTTGTCAGAACATGTTTTTATGGTACAACACAAGCTGTTATAGATCTTGATATTTTCAAGTTCGAAGAAACAAAAACTGATTGGGTAAGAGTTGACAGCATTGGTGATTGTGCATTTTTCCTCGGTTCACATGGTAATGGTGGACAGTCATTTTGTGCACATGATGTTCGAATGGACCGGAATTGTATTTATCATATGTTGTCATGCTATGATGGAAAAAGGCTCTACAAAATATGTTTGGAAAATCAAACCATCTGTTTCAAATTACTACCTGAAGAGGCAATACAGGACCAATATTATGGTTCTTTCAATTGGTTACTACCTATGAGGTATATATATTAAAGATTGCATGCATAATTTATTTTCCTTTAATTCTAATTTGGTGTTATTTTAATTTTATTACATGATACATAAACAAACTAATTATAATTTTAATTATAGGCGATCTATCCTCAAGCCTGAACTTTGTATTTCATCCAAGACTAATGCGTGCAGTATTAAGGTACGTTTAATTATTTTTCCCATATTTAGTTAGTAAATAAGATATTATTATTCTTATCTTAATTAATGAATTAATACCATCTTAATTTATTATATTCTAACAGGTTTCTAAAAGAAGCTCACACCCACAAGTAAAGGAACATGAAAACAAGAAATATGTTCTTTCTTTGCAATCGGTTAATTACCTACCCATACACATAATGCAGTTAATTTCAAAAAAATTACCTTTTAAGGATTCTGGTCGCCTTCGAACTGTTTGCAAGTCATGGATGAACCTATCTAATCCGATCAAAGATGAACGAGTGTGGCTTATGTATTGCCCAAATAAATCGGGTACATGTAGAATGTACAATCCTTTCAAAGGCAAACAATTTACGCTAAATGTGAAGAACCTTAATTCCAATGAGCCAAGCCGCTTGCTCTCCTCCAAAGACGGGTGGATTCTAGCACTACAAGGTTACAGTCAACTTTGTTTGCTAAATCCGTTCACTAATGATTTTCATCATCTCCCGATATTAGAGTATCCTTATTCATATAATGGTATCGCAATATCTTGTGCGCCAAACTCTTTGAGTTGTGTGGTATTTGCACTTGTCGGTCAACCTAGAGGTGAATTTACGAAAATTATCACATGGCACTATGGACAAGATGAATGGTATCATATGGAATTTCACAACAATTGCCCATTCCTTGTGGCTGACAACAATCCTGTTTTTATTGATGGAGAATTCTATTGTTTGGGTAGATTGGGTAACCTTGGTGTTTTTAATCCAAAAAACAACACATGGAGAATTCTCGATAAATTGTTGCCTATTTATTCCGATATAGATCATGCGCTTGAGATTTGCTCAGAATATTGCTATTTGTTAGAGTGCAACGGCTACTTAATCTCCGTATTTCGAGCAGTTAACATGGATTATGTCCGAGTTTACAAATTGGATAGATCAAAGAAGTTTTGGACTCAGCTCGAAGATTTAGGAGACCTTACACTATTTTTAGATTTTAGAACTTCTATTGCAAGAGCATTATCATGTAAGAATTATAGTAACAGACTATACTTGCCAGGACTTCGCAATGAAACTAACACGGCAACATTTTACTACAACATGAAAACCAAAATACATAATCCTGATTTTAAGTGTTTGAAAGAACCGTATAATTGCATTTGGCTGGAACCCAATCTTAGTAGCTAGTCATAAATAAATTTCCAATTTATGTGTATTTTTTTTAATTATGTTATGTTGGTTGGGCTCCAATTAATTATATTGGAGGTTTGTATCGGAAATTGTTTATGGAGTGTAACGCTGTAATTAGGATTTCTTATAAAATTTTTTTTATTTTACACAGTTTTTGAGTTATAAGTAGGTGTTTGAGAATCAAGGGAAGAGATTAAATATTAGTTTTGGCATTTTAACTTGTTGTTTAAATAGATTAACCACAATTAGTGACAAAAAATATTTCAAATTTTAAGCCTTCTAAAAATTGGTCACAAAATATTTGATCTAATATTTCAAAATAAAACTGCTAGATGTAATATATATTAGTTTTTTTTCTATATGTACATAAAAAAATTATCACTTTTTATTTTGTTTTTATAGAAATCAATAAGTTAAAAATTCAACGTTCCAAATATATTCATATCAATATATTTTTACAAGCTCTTGATACAAATTAAAACAAAGTCAAAATATTGTAAATCTTTTATATGTGTATTAATGGTGTAAATCAAATCTAACTATTTTATTTTGAAATCTGAGTTTTAAATTTCAAATTATTATATTTTGTAAAAATAGAGGCACAGTAAAAACATAAAAATGAAAATATTTGAATCCTTCTCATTTTAAAAATATACATACAAATGTTGATGTAGATTGAATAACTCTGATCGTATATCGGACTGACCGAATTACATCAAACGAACCGACTTTGGTTAAATGTCCATCGAACCGAATTTGGTTAATTAAAATACTATTCCTGATAAGGTATGCAGACATTCTGATGTTCATCTACTTTGAAGCTTCTATTGGTTGAGCTTTTTTATAGATCTTGTTAATCCGACGAATTTTATTGAAAACGTGATAGCTTCCTTTGCTTCTTGTAATCTAACCTTTAGATTTGCTCAACTTCAAAGTTCAAATAGACTTATTTTGTCTGTATCACCAGTCTGATTTCCTGTCAAGCGGCGAGAAAACTAACTAATTAAATACTTCAATCAGTCCATCCACCTTAAGATCCGTGCTATGTATGGATTTTTTTGAGTAAAGGTTGGAGGTCAAGCCACCTAACTATTTAATATCTTTGTTATTATAACAAATGATTTCTTCTATTTGGATATCAAACCCATAACCTCTCACACGAAGACTATGTGTCTTTGTCATTAAATTAAAAGTTAGCTCTCTGCTGTGTATGGATTTAGTCTATATCCGTTAACTTTTCACTGTTTTCAGATATTCCCCTCTTTTCACCATTAACTTGGCACAAATCTCAAAGCTCAAAAATAATGTCCCATATGCTAGTTCAAATTCTAAACCAGCTGAAATTTAATCTTAAACCATAAAATGAGAATAATCTTCTACAATACATACGAATCCGGGGGTAGGAACATAGTATTTAAAGTAAGGGTAACCTGTGATACGGTGCAGCACACAACATCTTTGAGTTTCACTGCTAAGTTAATTACACGGTTATATATATCCATGTTTCACATTTTTTCAGTTATTTTCTTCATATTTTATATCAAATTTTATTTTTAATTGATTAAATAGCGAATAGGCATATTAATAAATTAAGTGAGTTTAGACTTTAGATAGAGAATTAGATAACTAATTTTAATTTTTTTTTATGGAAAAATATCTAATAAATCAAGAAGTTATGATGGGTGTATATATAAATTTCTCTTGATAAATTGAATTTCGAGAAGATTATAAAAGGACATGTACCACTGGAAAAAGAATTATCACATCCAATACACAAGATACTAACAGGAACAAAAAAAAAAGTGTACATTGATAGATAACAGTGATGATAGATAACATCACTGTTATGTATTATCTGACAAGTATTCAAGAAATCGGGTCACACACCTCTGATTCATCTCCTCATCTCCAAAAATCTTCTTATACTCTTGCACTTTGCACCTTAATTCTTCACCTAATTCTTTTTCCACCATAACCAATTGCAAGCTCTTTGCTATATCCCGACCCGTGAACGACCCGTCAGTCTCATCTCGATCCACCTCGATACCAATCCCTCTGTCAACCATATCTCTCGCATTTAAGCCTTGATCAAACATCAAAGGTAACAGTACCAGTTTCAATCCATATGCAAGCCCCTCTACAATCGAAATTGACGATTATTCTAAAAAATCAAATAATTAAATAAATTATAAATAAAAAAAGAATACCTTAAATGTTGAAAGGAGAGGAGAGAACCGGGTGGGGAAGAAGAGGACCCCGGGGGTCCTTATGTAGGGCAATTCCGAGTCCGGAAAAAAAAAATTTCAGATTCTAAAACCAGAATTTTTTTTTTCGGTTTTAGAATAGAGATTTCAGAAAGAAAAAAGTTCCAGTTTTAGGGGTTAATTCCGGAAAATAATTTCCGGTTTGGCTATTTTTGGAAAAAAAAACATATGAAATGGATATTTTTTTAAATTTCATTTTCATTTTGGATATAAATAAAAAAATCGGGTTACGTATTCTTAAAACTAAAACATTAATAACTCAAAATTTAAATCATAAATGTTAAAATAAAACAGTTAGATGTGATCTATGTTATTTTCTTTATGTACTCATAAGATCACATTTCAAAAAAAATTTAATGTAAATCAATAAGTTCTGAAATTAACATCTAGAAATTATCCACACTATAATATTTTACAAGTCATTAATAACAACTAAAACAAAGTTAAAATGATATAATTTTTTACACATGCATAGATAAAATGATGTTTAACATATCCAAGGGTTTTAGTTTGACCTTTAAGTGTTTAAATTTTGAGTTATTAATTTTTTTTTTAAAATAGAGATGTGATAGAGGTACAAAAATGAAGGTATTTGAACCCTTTCTCCTAAAATATACTTTGCGTTGCATAATGTATGGATTATTTAAGAATTGGAGACAGAGAACAGAAGAGATAAAATGGAATTTATATTCTCATTCTTGTTTTCTTTAATACAGTTACACGGCTTATATAAGCTATGTATTCATCTATTCTATAACCAACTGCTGCTATGAGTCTATGATTTCTCTGTAACTAATTCTAATTACAACATAACAGTATTTTAACAAACTGTCTAATCTCAATTCCTTCAGTTGATTTGGTCCGTTAGTCCACTAAAGGTGTCAAATATAGCTCTATTAATTAATTATTTTGACTTAGGAAATAATTGTACAACTATCACAATTCATCCAACCATGGTTACAACTAAAAAAACATAAATTATATTCTTTATGATTAAATTTAGGATAGGCATTGAAACTTTATCCAATTTGAAAATTAGTTGATCATACATCAAGTGATTTGAAAAAGAAATTACAGTTTATTACTTGTATTAATATTTGGTTGGTGACTATAATTTTCAATGTATCAAATTTACTACATGACCTACTAATTGAACGATACATAATAATTTGTTACTTATCTTTTGTTACTTGTTGAATTTGTAGTTATGTTTATTGAAGGAACACAACTTTTTTCCTTTCCATGCTCAATTATTGTTTGTTTTCAAAAAAAAAAAAAAAATGCCCAGTAACACAAATATCCGCGTTATCTCTTGGGCTAGCATTTTATACATATAAATTCAGTGTGATAATTAATCTCAAAGAATTAATAATGTGCAACTTGGCTACAATAAGAAATTAAAATAAATTAAATTAAAAAAATAACTAACCTTGCCATATTCATCCTCAGTTAGAGCATTTAACACAAAAATACACATCCAAGCCATGACAAATACCACCAAATCCTTCTACGGTATTGAATTTGGTTCCCCATTTTCCGTTTCCTCTCTCTTGTCCTTTAAAATATAATAAATTAATTATTATATTTGTAAAATGTAATAAAATATTTTGATGTTTTAATGAAATGAATGAGTTTTGATATTCTATATAATTATAAAATATAATAAAATTAATTATTATATAAATATTATTTGTTATTTATCCGTTATCGTTTTGTTACTCAATAATTTGAATGGGTAAAGATAAAATAATATCAATTCTTAACGGATTAGGGTGAGATATAAGCAAAATTAATTCTTAATGGATGTGAGTATAAAAATGCTTTCATCATATCCATTAACACTCCTATTTAACAAATCCCATATTAAACTTCAAACGTAAAACACTGTTGTGAGTTAATTTATTACTAATCCAATTAAGCCAGCCAAATTATTAAAATGGTTAAACGAAATCAACACAGGAGGGGGCTGCCAGCATCAAAGAAAAAAGCGTCCACTTCCACTGCAAACGAGTAAGAACATTTGTCTAAATTAAAAAAAAAAAATCGTATTATTTGAAGAAGATATACTAATTTGTACTTTTTTTTTAAGAGTTATCAAGAACTGTGGAAGCATAGTGGGTGTCCCCCGATTATTGTCATAAAAAAGGGGACACAGAATAAATAGATGGCCTGCTTAATTCTTGATTTTGTTGTTTTTTTATCGTTTCAAACTCGGATCTTGGGGAAGAAATGTTGTCGGTTATATGTTCAGAATTTTTTGTACGTTGTCATGTGATCTTTATACATAGTGTTTGTGTAAGAATGAATGAACCACTTATTTGCATGTCAGCATGTGCTCTTGTCATTGTCGTGTGAAATGTGAATTGCTGTGGTTGTTATTAGTTAAATGTCGTTTTTTTTTTTTTTTTTAATTCACTTGCAAAGGTAATTTCTTGTATTTTCCGGCGTTAAAAAGAAAATGTGCAAGAAAATTTGATCACGCTTTTGTTAAAAACAAAAAAACGCCGACTGCCTCCGCCTTTCTCTTGCGCTCCACCGTTCGCTCTATTAGAGGAGTCTGTACCAGCTGAGCAAGGTTACCATTGCTCCTCTCTCCTCTTCCATTCGAACTCCCAATCTCTCATCCATAAAACTCCTCTGCAATTTGAAGAAAAAAGACAAACTTCTCTGACAGAGCTCTCGAGTAAGCATCAAAACATTTTTTTTTTCTCAGTAAATTGATAAACTGTGTACTAATTATGAGATAGTGCTCCTCAGGTTAGCTACTTGGTTGAGAGAAGAAAGCAAGGGTGGTGATTCATGGCAGAAGCGACGAAACAGGAACGAGCGTTAGCTCAGTCTTAGTATTGATTTAGGCCAGGAACGAAACAGGAACGAAGCGTTCCGCTTCCTCAGGTTAGTTGAGTCTCTTTTTTATCTTTTCTGGAGGAGCATGGTGGGAGGAGGAGGCAGTTGTTTTACTAAACTAACATTGGTTTTGGTTAATATTGATTTAGGCCACTTCTTCTGTTTAATTTGATTGCTGAAAACCATTGAAGCTAACTGATTAGATGAACTGGATACTAGGAATACTTCCTGTATATGCAGAAATGTGCATTACAAAGTAATTAATGGCATGTAATTAAAAAACAAAATTAAAATTGTAAATTTGCATTTTATAAAGTTCATTTAGATGAACCACACAAACTGAAATCAGTGTATTTGTTTCAGTTTAGTTCACAGATACAAACCAAACTCGGTATCAGGGCTTAATTAAGGTACCAAAAGTTTAGTTACAGACTTAGATATGAACTCTCAATTAGAAAACTATTCACAGCATAGATACAGTACAAGTTTGGTCCAGTATCGGTATCAATAAGCTGGTATGAAAATGTGGTAGTAGAGATCTTTCTTTTGGTGCTTACTGAAGTGTAAATGAACTGGAGAACTAGTGTGAATTCTTTGTTGGAAAGCTTATGCTTTGGATGTTACAACTGATCAAATTCTTTTTATCGCTTTTGTTTTCAGTTCTGTCCTCCATTTCTGGGCTGCAACTCTGAAGGGGCTACAGGACAGTATGTGTTTCCATTTTATATCTGCTATTCTTATATTGATTATTTCTCTATTGGTTTGCCAACACTAGAACCAATTGACCACAAATTGAGCTTAGCCATCTGAGAAAAAAAAAGAGAGCCAAAGTTGGTACCTGTTTATTATTGTTTATTTGACACATGTTCACTAACTTCATTGAAAAAGGTGTTACTTTTTAAGAGGCCACTGCAATAGAAATTCATTCAATTTGTTTATTGAAAAGAACAGAGCAGTGATCAGATTAAGAAAATGTAGATGCTAACTAACCAAACAAGAGGATGGAATATAATAGCAGCTGTCTTTTTCATTCCTTTCCATTCCCTTTTGATTCTTCAACTTCTTTACCCTTCACCTCCTGTCAAACAAATGCGGTATTAAGGAGAAGGGTCAAATGGAAAATTGTTAAAAACATAAATAAGCACCACACTGACCAAGATAGTGACTATCCTGTGCTGTGAAATGTTAAGCTATGCTGTGAACAATTCACCACTTCTTGTTCTCTTGCACAAGTAAGAAGTACTTTATCATTTTTTTTTTAATGAAGAAAATTTTTAGGATAGAGAGGGCATATTTGATATTTCTCATGTTTTTTAGAGATAAGGTACTATTTTAAATAGTCCAAGAATTGCAAAGCAGATGTAAAGTTTCTCATTTATTGGGTACTTTTTATGGTTCCATAAGTTGGCTTGGTGTGCAGGTAAGGGATGAGCTGAATGCACTGATTGATGCAAAGCATGCAGGTGTGGCATACATAATGGATCACTCATACGTCAAGGCAAGGAGAAATTCATCATTTCTCAAGAAATTTGTCATTGATGTGGCATACTCTTTTGTGCGCAAGAATTGCCGAGGTCCCTCAGTGGCACTACATACCCCCCACATTAGTCTAATTGAGGTCGGCATGATCTACTATGTCTAGAACAGCTGTCAGTGGTGCTTTTGTTGCATAAACATGAAAGATGAAATCATGTTATATGGCCATGATGTTTTTTCTCTTTTGGTCGAGCTGTGAATAGTTTGTAGCATAGCTTGAGTAATAAAATGTTCAAGCTTTCTCTTGCAAATTTTAATTATATTTTAGCACATGCCAGATCAAATTTTTGTCCCGTGATTTCTCATATAGATTATGTCATTCTGACCAGTGTGTGCATCTTTTTATTTTATTTTTCTTATATTGTACATTATCTAACATAAATTTCTTTGAAAAGCTTATATAGATACTTTCAATAAACCTTGGTTAATGCTTATTACATCAATAAGAACTACAATACAGTTTGAGCCTTTTTTAAGCGAGTCCATATCCTCTGAGGTAACAGAATATTTCTGTTTTAGACCCCGTCTAATCAAAATCCAAGCTAATCTGACCTGAGGTGAAATGCACAAAACCCCTTTAATATTCCTGCAGATTCGTCCGAATCTAAACTGAAATATTCTGTTACGTTGGGCGATATGACAAGCCGCGTTATCTTTTAACTTGCCATTCATCTTATCGAGTGTGCTATGGAAATTCAACAAGGTGCTAATGCCAAACCGGTTCTATAGCCCCCACATATTAAAACAATAGGGAAAAATATACAAATTCATCAGTTTCGATCCAATCCAACCCTAAACCATGCCAAGTTGTATGAAGGTATAATCGGAAATACAGAAATACGTATATCAAAACAATATCTTTTAGTTAATTTTTAATAAAAATAATATAAGAATACAGTATAAATGGCAAATTTAGGGATTAATGAAGTTTAGAGTGGCATTTTCACAATTTCAAAGTTCGGAATAACATTTTCACAATTTCAAAATTTTAAAGTGGCATTTTTGCAATTTTTCCTGCAATTAAATGTCAAGCCAAATGTCCCTCTGATAAATGCTGCACCAGATTAGCACGGTACTAGTTTTCCCAAATTCCAATTGAGAAACTTGCAGCAATTTATTGAAGTTCAAGCAGGGAAATAAGCTTGAAAGATCCGAATTAACCTCTGTAAACCCTTGGTTCTTTTAATCAAGTGTCGATTTAATCCAAGTAGCCTTGCATACCCTCAATTGTAATTTGTGATTTAAACTAGGGATGTTTCTGGAAATGTAGGCACGAGGGCTCTTACCAGATTCACTGCTGAAGGAAACTAAAATTTTGAACAGCCTCGATATAGAATTGTACAGGCATGCAGAGCCAATTTTCTTGCAACAGCAAATCCTCATGAATGATTTTGAGAAGCAAAACCAACAAGTAGTAAATCGTACTGTTGGAAAATTAATTTTACCCTATAAACATAAAAAAAAAAAAAGGTATTTAACTTAAGAAATGGTAAATTAGTATATAGTATGGAAACTAACAAAAAAAAGGAGAATGAACGGCAAACTGAATATTGTTTAGCCATATTTATGAATTTTTTTGACATATCATTGAAAAACACCCTGTTTCTGGATAAGGGATGCATTTTGGGGAGTGGGGGGGCGAACACCTCTTTTTTTTTATTGCCGAATATCTCTATTTAAGAAGGTAAGCATGCATTTTTTTAACTTTTTATTGTCAAACACCTTTTCTTTAGCATAGCTTAAAAATTTAATCCTATCCATCTTGCCGAACACTGTCTATGAACTTTGGGTTGAGCCCGTTATATAATTAGGAGAATTAGGAGGTCAGTTATTTAAGGGGTATTTAATGCATGGTATCCGTGAGTTAAAAAAAAAAATGAAAATGAATATAGTGGACTGGCAAAGTAATTGGAAAAAAAAAAAAGATAATGGAAATAAATTTGATCAAATTAATTATTTAGAAAATCAAACAAAAAATGACAAGTTTACTATTTTATTATCTTTTTTATTAGTAGAAAAGTATAGAGCAGTGTTGTAAAAAACATCTATTTAAGCCGATTAATCGGCTCATTAGTCGTTGGCATTAATCAAACCATCACGGATTTTCTTGATTAATCGACCGATTATTTTTTATTATGGTTGATTATTCTCAATTATTCTAATTAATCGCTTGATAGTACCATGTCCATCCGATAACTGCATAGCGCACACCATTGTTTATAACACTGGTATAGAATGGTTTCAATATTATATAAAAATAATATATTTTTTTTTAATAACCAGGTAGTGACTACCTATAAAAATAATATTTAAGCGTAAATAATAGTAACTCAAATTTTTCGAAATGTTACAATTTTGCCCTTCTTAAATTTGCCACCAAGGTTAGCGGTATAGTCATCCACTTGCACGGACATCCTCTCCGCATTTTAATAAACAATTTAATATATTTGTTACGTGCTAATAAATTGAGTTTTGAAATATCTTTTGTATATCTTCATCAATCTCTATTTTTATTAGAATGTATAAAACAGTACTGGTCCGGTACGTGTTAGTTTTTCCTTGACAATTAACAGCTTTTATATATCTTTCATTTGATAGACAATTAAATTAAGTTAGGCAAATTTTAGACATATTTTATTGATAAAGAACATAAATACAATTTTATTAAATGAATACGCATAAATATTGACGGAAATTAGATGTCAATTGTACTATTATAATATAAAAATGTTATTGTAAGTACGAATATGTGTGCGAATTTTAGAGATGGTTTGTTCTAAATTTCTCTTAGTTATTTATGAAAAATGCTATTTGTATGAAGAGGAGGGTTCAAATGTCTCCATGTTTTTGTGTCTCCATCATGCCTTCATCTCTCTATTATTTTCAAAGTTCAAACAGTCGATCCGAACTACTCAACCTAACCTTCATACTAAAATATGTTTAGAGACCAAATTTTATATTTTTAGGAATTTTTTTACTATTTCTTTAGATAGGTACAAAAATACTGTTTTTAGATGGTTCAGATTTACTGATTTTGTACCTATCTAAAAAAATAGTAAAAAAATTCCTAAAAATATAAAATTTGGTCTCCAAACATATTTTAGTATGGAGATTATATTAAGCAGTTTGGATCGACTATTTAAACTTTGAAAATGATGGAGAGAGATGGAGACATGATAGAGACACAAAAACATGGAGGCATTTGAACCCTCCTCTTGTATGAATTATACTATTATATGTCTATTTTGAGAATTCAATCCCTCCGGTCTTTTTAATTTTCTCTGTTATTTTTGGAAATGCAGATTTTAGAAAATTGCTTGAAGGTCCTTTAAAAGACAGGATATGGAATGAGCATCCATCAATTGCTTGTGCATTCATAAATGTAAAAAAGCAAATTCTAACTCTTATCTTTCATAAACTACTGGAGAGAGAAAGTGAGAAGGAATTCTAAGAAACTAGGAGGAGACTGCTACTACTAGCGTTTGTGTAGATACTACCAGTAAAAGAACGGTTGCCGTTGTTGTGGAAATTCGATCAGCTTCAAACGAGAAGAGGAGAGAGGAAGTCTCACGCTCTTTCGTTGTATTACCTCTTTACACTAGAAGGTAAATTCTATAATATTTAATTTACAATTGAATTTTGCTTCAAATTAATACATATTAAATTACAACCTATTCAGTTTTCAATAGATATATGTATGTTAAATTTATGTTTCAAGTAACATGCAGATGCACGGTCATACCAGTTTGCATAATTATAAAATATATGACTTCAAACAAATACTATTCTGAAATCCATTTCTTTCAATAAAGTGAAAATCAGGTATTTATAATTATGTTAATTTTTTATTTCAAAATAAATAAGAAATATACAGAAGTGGATCGAAAATCCAAGGCCAATTAAATTGATTATCACCGAATCAAAAATCAACCTTTAAATCGATAATTTAAAATATCTTTAATGTCGCGTGGTAATTAAATTCCTTCCTTACCCCCAATTTAGAACTTGCGGCAACTCGTAAGGAAATTGATGATAAGGTGAACATCTATCTGTCCGAAAATAAGATTCAATTAATAAGAAGTATTTTAATTTAGTGGCAAAATACATATTCAATAGTATAAGAGGTCAAGTTCGAAAACTCAAAAAAAAAAATATTTATTAATAATATAGGTATGGAATTTAGAAACTTGACATCTCTTTTTGTTTAAAAAAGATTTAATCCTTAAATAGACCGCTTTAAAATCTTCACAATTTTATATGTGATACTTTTCTTTATTCTGATCTATTAAAAAGTGGCTAAAACTTTAAAAAATTAATTTTAGATAGATAGATAGATATAATTAGGCTATTGTCCTATATGTAAAAGGCGTATTTTACTTCACATTCATATTTTATGATTTTAAAGTTTAAACGGTCTATTCGAATTGTTCGACTTAATATCTATATTAAATTATGCTTGGAGGCCAAATTTTACCTTTCTTTCAAATTATTTACTATTTTTTATGGTCCACAATTTTCTGAAAAATAATAATTTTCAATCATTCCAAAAGAAAATAGTAATACATTTTCAAAAATAGTAAAATTTAGTCTCCAGTCACATTTTTAATATGAAGATTGTATTGAATTGTTTGAATTGAGTCTTTAAATTTCAAAATTGAAAATATAAATCTAAAGTAAAACTCACACCATGAAGTACAATAGCCCAACACATATAACTCGTTTGTAAATTAATGAATTAATGGCCTTAAGTCATTAGTTTGTTCTTGTCTTTAACAACTTAATTATTATATTGATTGTAGTAAACATGGTCTCGTGTGGTTTTGATGATCAAGTTTGGCTGATTAGAGCATCAGGATCAGATAAAGAAACCCAGACCTTGATCAATCCCTTAAATGGAAGTATTGAAGAAAGAAAAATCCCTGAAATGGAGGGGCAAATGTGCTTGGCTCACTTTGAAGAGTGGCTATTTTTAGTTAGCGATGTAACTGATGATTGTTTTTTGTTGAACATTTACTAGCTTAAGAAGATTTCTCTTCCGTCTATTGATGAGGAATCGTTTCAATCTCTTGGATTGTGTACTTTAACATCATCACCAACTTCTCCTGACTGCACCATCATATTCTTTGGCGAAGAAGATAATTTTCTTTTCTTTTGCCATCCGGGTGATAAAGAATGGACTGAGTTGCCTGTCGATCTAGATGTCACTCATGTAAAAACGATACTCAAGTACAAAGAAAAGTTATATGTCGTGCTTCTAAATAGTATAGAGATAATCGACATGGCATCCCTTTCGACGGGCGTTGGTACTACTCATGTGAAAACTAGAAGTACGGATAAACCTGAACACTTTTTTTCATTTGGAATTGGACGGCTTGGGAATTTGGTGGAGTCATGCGGAGATCTTTTCTTTGTGAGAACATGTTTTCCTTGTAGGACACAAACTGTTATTGATCTTGATATTTTCAAGTTTGAAGAAACAAAAAATGATTGGGAGAGAGTGGAGAGCATCGGCGATTATGCATTTTTTCTCGATTCACATGGTAAAGGTGGACAATCATTTCATGCACAAGATGCTCGAGTGGACCGAAATTGTGTTTATCAGATGTTGTCGTCCTATGATGGAAAAAGGCTCTACAAAATATACTTCGATGATCAAACTATAAGTTTTAAATTACTATCTGAAAAGGCAATACAGGACCAATATTATGGCTCTTTCAGTTGGTTACTACCTGTGAGGTATGTATATATGTCAGAATATATATTAAAGACTGCATGCATAATTTATTTTCCTTTTTAAATTTGATGTTATTTTAATTTTATTGCATCAAACAAACTAATTATAATTTTAATTATAGGCGACCTGTCTCCAAACCTGAGCTTTGTATTTCATCTTATACTAATGCATGCAATACTGAGGTATGTTTAATTATATTTGTCCCTATTTTGATATTAAAGAAGAAATTATTATTCTTATCTTAATTAATTAATTAATTACCAACTTATTTTATATTCCAGCAGGTTTCTAAAAGAAGCTCAAACTCACATGAAAAAGAACATGAAGACAAGGAATATGCTATCTCTTTGAAATTGGCTAATAATCTACCCATACACATGGTGCAGTTAATTTCAGAAAAATTACCTTTGAATGATTCTGGACGCCTTCGAGCTGTTTGCAAGCCATGGATGAACTTATCCAATCCGATCAAAGAAGAACAAGTGTGGCTTATGTATAGTCCAAAAAAATCAGGTACATGTCGAATGTACAATCCTTTCAAAGGCAAACAATTTACACTAAATTTAAAGAACCTTAATTCCAATGAGTCAAGCCGCTTGCTCTTCTCCAAAGACGGATGGGTTCTAGCACTACAAGGTTGCAATCAACTTTGTTTGCTAAATCCATTAATTCACCAATGATTTTCATCACCTCCCGATATTAGAGGATCCTTATTCCTATGATGGTATTGCAATGTCATGTGTGCCAAACTCATTGAGTTGTGTGGTATTTGCACTTGTCGGTCAACCTAGAGGTGAATTTACAAAAATTATCACGTGGCACTACGGACAAGATGAATGGTACCAAATGGTATTCCACAACAATTGCCCATTCCCTGTGGCTGACAACAATCCTATTTTCATCGATGGGAAATTCTATTGTTTGAGTAGATTGGGTAACATTGGCGTTTTTAATCCAGAATACAACACATGGAGAATACTCGATAAGCTATTGCCTATTTATTCTGATCTAGATGTGGCGCCTGAGATTTGCTCAGAATATTGTTATTTGCTAGAGTGCAACGGTGACTTAATCTCTGTGTTTCAAGCAGTTAACATGGATAATGTCCGAGTTTACAAGTTGGATAGATCAAAGATGGCTTGGACTCAGCTCGAAGATTTAGGTGATCTGACACTATTTTTAGATTTTAGAACTTCTATTGCAAGAGCATTGCTATGTAAGAGTTACAATAACAAACTATACTTGCCACGACTTCAAGACGAAACTAGCACGATGATATTTTACTATAACATGAAAACCAAAATGCATAATTCTGATTTCAAGTGTTTGAAGGAACCCTACAATTGTGTCTGGCTCGAGCCCAATTTAAGTAGCTAGTCATAAATACCAATTTAATTTTTTTTTTCTGTTGTTGGGCTTCAATTAATTACCTGAAATTATTTATGAAAAGTGTAATCCTGTAACTTTGTGATTTGGATTCTCTTTGATAAATTTTTAATTTAAGACAGTTTGAGTTATATGTAGGTGTTTGGAAATCAAGGAAAGAGATTAAATATTGATTTTGGCTTTTGTTGTTGTTTAAATAGATAAAACACAATTAGTAACAAAAGATATTTAAACTTTTAAGCCCTCGAAACAGTTGGTCATGATAATCGATAATAGATTTGATCCAATGTTCCAACCAACCTGTGATACGGTGCAGCACACATCATCTTGAGTTTCACTGCTAAAGTTAATTACACGGTTATATATATCCATGTTTCACATTTTTTCAGTTATTTTCTTCATATTTTATATCAAACTTTATTTTTAATTGATTAAATAGCGAATAGGCATATTAATAAATTGAGTGAGTTTAGACTTTAGATAGAGAATTAGATAACTAATTTTAATTTTTTTTATGGGAAAATATCTAAATCAAGAAGTTATGATGAAGTTATATATAATGGGTGTATATATAAATTTCTCTTGATAAATTCAATTTCAAGAAGATTATAAAAAGACATGTACCACTGGAAAAAGAATTATCACATCCAACACACAAGATACTAACAGGAACAAAAAAAAAAGTGTACATTGATAGATAACATCACTGTTATGTATTATCTGACAAGTATTCAAGAAATCGGGTCACACACCTCTGATTCATCTCCTCATCTCCAAAAATCTTCTTATACTCTTGCACTTTGCACCTTAATTCTTCACCTAATTCTTTTTCCACCATAACCAATTGCAAGCTCTTTGCTATATCCCGACCCGTGAATGACCCGTCAGTCTCATCTCGATCCACCTCGATACCAATCCCTCTATCGACCATATCTCTAGCATTTAAGCCTTGATCAAACATCAAAGGTAACAGTACCAGTTTCAATCCATATGCAAGCCCCTCTACAATCGAATTCCAACCACCGTGGGTTAAAAATCCTCCGACCAACGGATGCGCTAAGATACTGACTTGTGGGGCCCATCCTTTGCATATAATTCCTTGACCTTTTATCCTCTCCTCAAAATGTTCAGGTAAACCGTTGGTGTCTCTTAGTGCCCAAATAAATGGCAATTGAGACATTTGCAAACCAAGTGCAATCTCATGCACTTGTGTGCTTTTAAGCTTGGCCTCACTACCAAATGCAGCATAAACCACTGAATTTTGTTTTTGTTTATCTAACCAATCTGTAATATCATGTCGTAAAAATGGAATGTCTCGTTCCGGTAACGGTGCAAAGGCGCCGACTGGTATGATCGGTTTTTGGTAAATATTGTCGCAGAGAAGTTTCAACCAACGTTCCTCGAATTCTATGCAGCTGCGTATAGCCACTACCTTGCAATCCTCTATCACCTTGGCAAACCGATACGCTTCCGACACGCCCGACTCGTCAGGTAAAAGTCCTGGTTCAAATATTTCGCGCGCCTCATGGCCACGGTAATAAATTGAACTGTCAAATGGGACCCACTCAGGCACCTTAGTGAAATCCTCGGGTGCTTTCCGGGCCAAAGTACTTCCATTTAAAACTGACGGAGGTCCAAAAAAGGAGAGGGATGCACTGCTAAATAGACTGAGAAATGCACATGGGATCCCGAACTCGGCCGCCACTCGCGGGACCCAATAAGGTGCATAGTCGACAATTATCCAATCTGGCTTAGCCATTTGAAGAAATTCTGACAACTGGCTCTCCAAACCATCGTAGGCTATCCTTAGATATGGCCTCAAATCATCGGATGGCAAGTCGATGCTTGCCTCAGCATCGGCCGGTAAGTTCTTGGTAGGAGGTAAGGGAAGGTGTATGAATTGAATGAGATGTGATAAACTTGGGTGCACTTTTGGGAGTCTTGTAAGGTTTCTTGGAGTAGAGAGAAAAGATATTTTGTGGCCTTGTTGAGCTATGCGTTTGGATAATTCCATGAATGGTATGAGGTGACCCATGGCAAGCCATGGCACCATAGCTATGTGAAGTTTCCCCTTTCCCATTAGAACTTAGGACATAGGAGAAAGAAAAGAATTCAAAGTTAATACTCCATAGGCAGCGACTAATTAAGAAGGAGAGATGAATTTTAAAGTTTAAATCTGCTGCTATGGTATAAAAGTCCAATTTGGGGACCTAAAAGTCCACATCGTCGTCAGAATTTCCGTCCCTTTTTATATTTGATTAGATAAGTTCAAACTTGGGATTTAAAAAAAGTATGACCGGATACATACGTCATGGTACTGAGTTGGGTAACAAATCTGCTGTGATTCGTGAGAAGAACAGTACGCTGCTTTTCTAAATCCATTCATTCATCTGTTTTAAAATGTATGCATATACATTAACAGATTTTGAAATTTTTGCATTTAAAAAATAGATCCATATCCGCTGTTTTTCGAGAAAAGCAAACGGCTGTTATTCTTTACTCTCTGTAGCTCTCTTTAAAGAAGAGTAGAAAAAGAAAGAAAATCAAGTGAGAAGAAGAGAAGAGAAGTAGAAAGAATAGCATGAGAAAAACAGCGGATATAGATTCTTAAAAAATTGAGAGGTGAATTTGAAAAGGCAGAATTCTGTGATTCTTTTGAGAATCATAATAGATTTATTTCCACAGGTTTGCATGGCATAAGACAATAGATACGATACAGTTTCCAATTACATACGCTGATTTGCATATTTTGTATTGTGATTGTCTGCATAACTTTGATCATTATTCGAAAAAATTTATGTCATATGGCACACAAATTGCTCCGGTTCATAGCAAAATAAATAGTCATGCATGATTAGGATCCTTAGATTTTAATTAAATAGTCATGCATGATCAGGATCATTATTGAACAATTCAAAAGTCACTTCTAGGTAATACCGAAAATATTATGATTCTTCTAATTTAATTTCTAAAAAATTGTATTTATTTTGAGAATTCTTTTTGAGTAACAATCATTAAATAACTTAAAGTTTTTTTTTTAAATCCATACAATTTTAAAAAAATTAAATATACTAGAAGGATCACAATATTTTCAGTATTTATCTAGAAGTGATTTTTTTTTAAAGAAAAAACAATTAAAAGAAAAAAAGTGTTTTTAAATCGGTGATGAAGAAAGTGAAGAGTGATGACAGCGAGATCTCTGTGGCCTTTGGATCATCCGATTCAATAATGAGTTGATTTTTTATGACACAAAAAGTCTCTGTCTGTGTAAAATAGAAAAAATAAAAATATCTGATACATTTAAAAATACTGTAATCTAATCTTTCTATTTTCCTACCTTTGTTTACATTTCTTGATTCTTTAATTGTCGTTCATTCTCTTATTTGACCCTGCTCAAGTATAGTCTAGTAAGTCGATTAAATTTATATCAATTTAGATGCAATTGAATCAATTTAGAATAGTGAGGCCGACAGGCGTTCCACTGTCAACACAGTATAGATGTTGGTGGTGTTGAAAATTATTTCAAACTAGCTATGGCCATAGCAATTTTATTAGCTAGAATCTTAGTAATTTATTGAAAATTAAAAATAATAATTATTTGAAAAAAATGAAATATCAAATCTTTAAGAAAATAATTTTTAATTTTTTTGTTTGTTGATTTTCTCTAATCTCTCAAAAATATTAAAAAAAATATGAATAGATAATATTCTATTTATAAATGTTTTTTCATTGTTTTTATTTTATTTTTGACAATATTATTATAAGCTCCGTTATTGAGATATTTTTTTCTACTGAGTTTAAAAAATGAGTTCAAGTCTCCAAGGTTGTTATTATATAATTAGATTTTAAATCTAGATTATATTTTATACCTACGGTCTTCATTTTTTTCTAACACGTTTTGTATGTATCTAAAAAATAATGAAAACGTGATAAAAACATGCATCTCTAATGATGAATGATGATAAAATTACAAAACACCCTTTTTTTTATCTATGATGTGACAAAAATATACTAAAAACATGTATCCTGAATGATTAATGGTGATGAAATATTAAGAATGTGTTGCTAGATTAATTATGAATCTAGCCAATCAAATTAAATATTTGTTTAATCCAAAATAAAAACATTTTATTAAATTTATGGAAATATATGAAGCTATCTAGAGACTTAACAATCTGGTCAACTATCATAATTCAATTTATGGAAATGTGTGAAGCTATCTATGGACCTTATGGGAAAACATAGCGGTTGCCTCCCATTAACTCTGATCAAGGAAGGAGGACCAGACAAAATTATGTACTATGTTTATTGATTTCAAAATTGTAGATTGACAAGTTGAGAATATTTGATATAAATAATTGTATATTTTGTATATTAGTCAAATAGATGAAAAAAAATTATTACTATAACCAAAAAAAAGAAAGAGAAAAAAGAAAAAAAAAAAGGTAATTTTATTATTATATTTTGATTTATTTTATATTTTTATGATAAAATTATTTTTTTAATATTTTACATAGTTTATTATTAATAATATATGATCATATTGATTTATACAATATTTTAAGTATATATTTATATTTTGAAAATAATGGGTATATTTTATGTATATATTTTACGTAGTTTTTAATATTTTATGTATATATTTATACAATATTTTTCATATTTAGTGATATTAGATGTTGTTATAGTTATAGCAATAATTTTTTTAGTTTATTTGACTAATTTGCAAAAACATATAATTATTGAATTTTACAATTTTTTTAGTTTTGAAAGATATGTAGGTTCAAGTCATATGAAATACTTGGACTGAAAAAATCATGAAGACACTTATCAAGATTATAAATTGCAAAATTATAAACTTAATAAATTAAGTTTGAGGATGTTATAACAGGAACAAACGTTGGTAACGTTTGTAAAACGTTGTAACGTTTTCAGCCTGTTAGAAATACTTAAGTAACAGCTTGATCAACACTCAGAATCACCTTAAAACACTGTAACGTTTATAAAATGTTACAACGTTTTAGAAATGCCAAAACTGTTGAAGTACAGCTGTATCAAATTCAAAATTAATTTATAAACATTGTAACGTTTGTCAATCGTTACAACGATTTAATTAAATCAGCGTTGTAATGTTTAACAAAAGTTGTAACGTTTTAATTAAATCCAAGCTTCAGAAATTTCTGTTTTTGATCAAGATTTTACAATGCAAAACGTTATATAAACATTATACAATCGTTGTAACGTTTTACTGTGCTGTTAGAAAATTGAAACCCTAAATCACATTTTGAACTAAAATGTTGGTAACATTTGAGGTCAAACAGCTCATTTTTGAGCTGTCTCTATAAATAGGGTTTTGGGTTTTCTTCCCAAAGCAATCTGAGCTGACCCTAAACTTCTAAAAAGTGATTTTCTGAGAGCTTAGCTTACTCCATTGTTGCGAGAGCTTAAAATTTCAAAATCCCTCAAACAACTTCAAATCTACTTTACTAATCTTTAGTTAGATTATGTTAGAATGAACTTTTGAGTATTTCTCTTGAGTAGTTTAAAATTTTGAGACATTGTTCTCATCTCTAGTTGCCCGGTTGACTTCTTGCTTGGATTGTAAGGGCTCAACGGTTCACAAGTTGTAATTCTTTCGTATTGGGTAATAGAAAGGAGCACCTAAAAAAGATTGCAAAGCCCTAAAGATGTAGTCCTTTGTTTTGCTAAAATCCCACGTGTCAAATTTCTCTAAACTCATACACTTTACTTTCAATTGCACTTATTTTTAGTTTTTGAGCAATTTGGAGGTGCACTTAGTGTAACATTAGATACATGACTATTTTATGTATATATTTATTTGATATATTTTTTAATTAAATTATATATGCTACTAAATAGGAAATTAGATAAAAACAAAGAATATCAAAAGAGAAACGAAGAGAGAAAGAAAAAAAAAGTAATTTTTTATAATTAATTTGTAAATTATTTAATTTCTGAAATTATGTTACTTATTATTTTTTTAAATTAGTTTATTGTTCAGATCAATTAAAATAAAAATTATCTTCCGCATTAAGCAAATATTCAAATAGAGAAAGAAGAGCAAAGAATTTTTTTATAAATTATTTATAAAGAGGAGGGTTCAAATGCTTCCATTTTTTGTGCCTCCACTATATCTCCATTTTTTAAATTTTAAATAACTCAAAATTTAAAACTTAAAAGTCAAAATAAAATTGTTACATGTGATCTATATTATTTTCTAAGATTATCACATTTCAATTTTGTTTTTATGTGAACCAATAAGTTGAAAAATCAACGTCTAGAAATTATCGACATTAGTATGTTTTTTACAAGCTCTTAATGACAATCAAAACAAAATTAAAATGCCATAATTTTTTACACGTGCATAGATAAAATGATGTATATCATATCCAATGGTTTTATTTTAACTTCTGAGTTTTAAATTTTGAGTCATTAAAGTTTTTAAAAATGGAGGCATTTGAACCCTCCTCATTTATAAGTTATTTAATTTCGGAAATTATGTTGTACTTATAGAATTATTATTTCTTTAAATTGTAGTTTGTTATCCAAACTAATCAAAACCAAAAATAACCGCCATCTGTGTGAGAATTTTTGTTGGAGGAGAAATCATGTACAATGATGATGGTGTTTTTATAGCACCCAGCCTAAATACTCATTACCTATAACCGACATAAATACTAATCTAAACTGTTTTGGAATTTATCAAAATTATTTTGACAATAATCTAAACTGTTTTGAAATTTTATAAATTATTCGAAAAACAATCTAAACTATTCTAAATTATTGAACTAATAATCTAAACAATCTAAACAATGTTATAAATTCTAAACAATATTCTATAAATAAAAAAATAAAGATTAAATAAAAAAAACTGATCTCTTGGTGCCCCTCTTCTCTTCCTTTTCCTCCTGCGCCTTCTCCTTCTCTCTCTCTCTCTTTTTCATCGTCCTCGCCACTGTCTCCCTGCCTTTCGCCATCTTCCTTTCTCCCTCTGCCCTAATTGAACAAAATTTCGCAACAAATAAAAAAACCAAGCTTTCCGGTTATTGAGTGACCGAACTTCTTTCCGCTTATTCAATAATCGGACCTTTGGTCTATTTTCAATTACCTAGTAAGCGGACATTTTTCTCATTTCCGGGCATTGGGTGAGAGAAAAGAAATTGAAAATCCAATTGTTGAGTAACCGAATTGGGTATTTTTCGAGATTCTTTCAACGGCCATTTTTATTAATACCCTTCGAAAAAAACAAAATTTTAAAAATAACCCCACATGCCGTTATTTTTTTAAAATGCCCTGACCGCCTTGGCCTAGGGCGGCCCAAAAATCAAGCGGACCGCCTGGGCCTGGGGCGTGCCACACCCCAACCAGACCACCCCTAGTAGGGGTGGTCCTCTTATTTTTTTTATTTTTTTTAAGTTGTGTGTTTTTTTTAAACAGAAATTTGTTTATTTTTTATTTTTTTGTATTGAAATATTAGAAATGTTGAACATATTTCTTCAAAAATAGATGGAATACAGTATAATTTGATTTATTAGAAAGACTGCAACAAATAACCCAGATCAATATTTTTCAGGCCGAATTTTTCGGGGCCATAAGAAAAATTAATATATTTCTTTATGTGTTATTGGAAAAAAATAAAAATCTTAGATTCTGAGTTATTGATCTCGGTTCAAAAGTCACTTCTATGTAATTTAGAAGATATTGTGATCCTCTTGGATATTTAATTTATAAAAAGTTATATTTTGAGAATTCTTTTTTAATAACAATTATTAAATAACTTAAAGTTTTTGTTTTTTTGCAAAAATAGATACAACTTTTCATAAATTAAATGTCCTAGAAGGATCACAATATTTTATAGATTACATAGAAGTGACTTTTGAACCCGATCAATAACTCAGAATCTAAGCATTTTTATTTTTTTCCAATAACATGTAAAGAAATATATTAATTTTTCTTACAGCCGAGAAAAATCTGACCTGAAAAATATTGATTCGGGTTATTTGTTGCAGTTTTTCTAATAAATCAAATTATATTGTATTTCATCTATTTTTAAAAAAATATATTCAACATTTCTAATATTTCAATACAAAAAGTTAAAAAAATTCTGTTTAAGAAAAACACACAACTTTAAAAAAAAATAAAAATAAAAAAATAAGAGGACCGCCCTTGCTAGGGGCGGTCTAGTTGGGGTGTGGCCCATCCCAAGCCCAGATAGTCCGCTTTATTTTTGGGCCACCTCAAGCTCAGACGATCGAGACATTTTTTAAAAAAAAGAGTGCGGGATTATTTAAATCTTTTGTTTTTTTTGAAGGTTATTAATAAAAATGACCGAAAAATTGGGCATAGCGTAACTTCATTTTATTTTTGGATATTTATAAAAATTTCAATAAAAAAATACTGTAATCTACTATAATACTAGATAGAATTAAGCCTTAAAAACAAATCTTACATACAAAGTCTTTTCTTTTTTTATGAAAAAAAAATATTCAAATGTATTAACAAGATACAAAATTATCCATTATTGTATATCTTAAATATTTTGTATTTAAGATAAGCTTACCGTCTCTCTTTCTATAAGAGAAAAAACAAGGAGCTGTCACTACAACTCTTAAATTCATTCCTTTATTTTTTTGAATTTCACTGGACAAGTTTTTCTAATTTCTCAAACTAGGAATTCAAAAAATAAAGTATTAACAAATTCTTTGTCCCTAATTATACAGAATAATAATTTGTCAAATTTTATTAGTAGGATATAGAAAAAATTGAAAGTATCCTGTTGAAAAGGCGACACCCATAGTAGTTTCTATTTTCCGACATTTATTTTAGTAATATCTATTAATAGAAAATTCCATAATATAGCACCCCCTTGATAGAATTCTTGCGCTTTCTAAAAACCTAAAGAAATAGATTTTCTTTCTTTGTCCCTCGCCAGCCGCCGCGCTCTGTTCTCCGCCCTTTCTCCGCCCGCTGGTTAGTCTCTCTCTTTCTTTATGCGTTTGTGTTTGTGGATTCTTTCTCTCTTTCTCGATCTCTTTCTTAGGGTTTTTGGATTTCAGATGGAAATATCTCATCGTCGTCGCGATTAGACCTTTAATTTCGAAGTTATCCTTTATTCGATTGGTTTACTCTTGTTAATTGCAAATAGTTTATTTGTTATTATTTCCCCTTATTTTTAAGGGGAAGTAACAGATTTGTGTTCAATTTCTCTCTCGACAAATTCGTATCACATTTCTAGCAGCCCGCGTCGTGAAATACTTAGGGTTTGTTTGTTGTCTAGGTGAATTTCCTGCTTGTTCTCAATTTATGTGTATATGTATTATTTCAAACCGTCAACTGTGAAACACATCCATTATTTACCTTTAATTTTTATTTGATTCTTGTTTCGATTGGTTTTTATCTTTGTAATTGCAGATAACTTATTTGTTCTTATTTACCCTTATTTTATGGGGAAGTAAGAGATTCTGTTCAATTTCTCTCTTGATAACTTTTTATCATATTTCTACTTAGGGTTTGTTGGTTGTCTCGATGAATTTCCTGCCTATTCTCAATTTACTTTCATATGTATTAAGTATTATTCCAAACCGTCAACTGTGAAACCCTTCCATCATTTTTTATTCCCTTTATTATTCCCATTAAAGGGTTAGGTTTATGTTATTTTTAGGTTTACAGATTTTTCCCCTTTATTAAAATTCATTCTCACAATCGTACCCTTGCTTTAAATGTCTTCTTCCTTGATGATTCTTAGATTGTCTCATATAACTTATATCTGCTAAGTGCTGTTTAACAATTGCATTACTTTATTGCAGATTGGTCCACAAATTCCACATTCATTTACTGAGCAAACTGATGCTTTATCTTTGACACGCAAGTCCTTCAACAGACAACCATGGGTGTAGCTCGTAAAAGAAAGACCCCTGGTTTCGAAGCCAATGATATCACAGAATTACCTTCTCTGAGCTTGACGGATGAAAAGATGGATGTCACCCGGCTTAAGCAATGTCTCACTCTTCTTAAAATGCTAATGGAGCACCAGTTTGGCTGGGTCTTCAATTATCCTGTGGACCCTGTCAAATTGAATATTCCGGATTACTTCTCGATAATAAAAAACCCGATGGATCTTGGCACTGTCAAGGAAAACCTCCTTAAGAGAAAATACACGCGTACTGTCCAATTCTCAGAGGATGTGATGTTGACCTTTTCAAATGCCATGTTGTATAATCCTCCCAAGAATGAGGTGCACGTCATGGCGAAGAAGTTGAGTAATTTGTTTGATGCGAGGTGGCGATTGCTGGAAGATAAGTGGGCCAAAGAAACCTTTAATTCTATTGTGGGGCGTGTGGATGACAAGTCCAGGCTGGCAGAAGTGGGGCCCCCAAAAAAGAAGGTAAGATGTTGGGTAATGTATGGGGAGTGATGCTGTGATACTTTGCAAAGCGCAGGTCCATCCATGCTATATCTCCATTCTTAAAATTCAAACAGTCAATCTGTACCTCTCAACATGATATCCATATGAAGATGTTCATGGAGATCAAATTTTATATTTTAGAATTGTTTTACTATTTTTTCAGATAGGTAGAAAATCACTACTTCCGGATGGTCCTGAATTTTTAAATCAGGTGATTTTCTAATTATCTTAAAAATTAGTAAAAAAAAATATAAATTTTGGGTTTTCAAGTACATTTCCTTATGGAGATTGTATTGAGCGGTCTGGATCGACTGTTTTAACTTTAGAATCAAAGATATTGATCCATAGCACGGACTGACCTGCGGTTTGCAAAGTGCCACAGCCTCCCTCCTGTATTACTGGTTTTTCCTTGCATTGATCCTGAGCATATCCCAGAAAGATGGAAAATTAGGAGAACAGGGGGTTCTGTCTAAAAAATAATACTTTTCAAGAAGCTTCAATGAAAAAGTATATATTTTTTATGTAGCCTTCAAAGGATATAAGGACGTTGGTTCAATGCCCACCCCCGGCCTCGTGCAAAGGTATGAAGTAAGACAACTTTATCTTTGAAATAGTTCATTTGAAACTTTGTGATCTTCTAATTTTTGGATTTAATTATAGGAGAAGGTGCAGATAAATCCCACTCTGGTATACGAATTGAAAAATCGAACGGTCGGTTGATTCTTAAATTAAGCTCATGCAATAGTAAGTTTTTTCTCCGTCATGTTTTGGGGGAACTTTAATTTATGTCACTTAATTTTATTGGTTATTATCTAATTTTGTTTTCTTGTGCTTATTTTTTCAGGACTTTTAGGTGCTGATAATGAGAAATGTAGTAGTCGAGATGCGATATCTCATAACTCAACCTTGCCGAAGAAGGTTACCACTTGAGAAACACCTTTTCCAAGTTCATATGTCATATAATTGTATAATCTGGTGAATCTTGGTGACTTGGTCTAGCTGTTTTTTGATGTGTAAATGTTGCATGGGCTCTCTCTTTTCAGGAGGCATCAGTGACACCCCAAAAGCTAGGTGTTACGCGACTGCCAATTTGTGACAAAATTTCCACAGCAGCTGGTGAGTTATAATCTCTTTTTCTGCCGATTATTGTTTCAGAGTAATTTTGTTTTGATAAAACTGTATATTTGATTTCAAATTCTGTATTAGGATCTTGTGGGATTCGTCAGCATGAACTTCTCCCTATTACTTCATCAGCTGTTACATCGGAAAAAGGTTTTTCTATTTGGCATTATCTTTTTAACACATAAAGGGTTGAAACTTTTCAAGAGCTTACACACGTGGTTACCTAGTTAATTTTAGTAGCAACCTCACCCATATTATAAGCATACAGCATTAAGTAGTTCTAGTTTTTCTGGATGGGATCTTTGCTATACCAGAATAGGCATGAAAATCTGTTGGATTCTCATACGTATATATTAATAATAGCCATGAAACTGTAGATTCTACTTTTGCAATACTACTACTTATTGTTGCTTTTGAATTTTTTTTTTCACAACTCAATTATGTTTTGTTTATACTTTTCAGAGGTTGATGAAATTCCTTTGGAGGAACCGTTATCTCCAAGCAGAGCCCTACGTGCTGCAATGCTAAAGAGCCGCTTTGCGGATACAATTGTGAAAGCACAACAGAGGGCTCTTCTGGATCAGGTACTCTTGTAGTGCTTGGTATTGGAAGGTCCAGGGCTTGGGAGTTTTGGTGGTACTGTCATACCATAATTTTGCTAGATCCTAAGGTCAAAGTAGGAATAAGGAAAACACTTTATTATGACCTCTATTTTTTATTTATTTTTATTGTGTGGGCATAATTTGATCTTTTAAGGTGGAATTAGAAATTTTTGGTAAATGGGCGGTTTGGTCAGCATGCTTTGGCACATGCTGGTATTTTACCCCAGACTGGTGGAAGGTTTGTCCTGACTGGTACTTACTGGTAGAAAAACAAAATGCTGAACAATAGATAAGGAAAAGGTGTCTCAGGTTGGTACCAGTTCTGTCCTAAGTATATGTTGTCGAAAACTCGAAATCCAATCTTGTTTACTTGCTTGAACTGTAACAATTTGTTTGTCCCTATATAGGGAAAGAATGTTGACCCAATCAAGCTTCAGTTAGAGAGAGAGAAACTTGAGAGAAGGCAACAGGAAGGTAAGCATGTGCCACGTCATACTTGGTATTTTTGTTTGGCAAGTAGACACTTGTATTGTAGTTCAATTTTGTCCTGTTAATTGCAACTAACACCTTGCTTGTGGGCTATTGGTGACCACAGTTATATTTCAAAGCAAATGTTAAGAAAAAAGATGACCTGTAGTCTTTCAAAAATAAACAAATTGTTTGAGTGAGGCTATGGTATGCATAGCACAGGCTGGTCCATACTACAAATCAATATTTTTTATTTTCGAAAGTCCAAATAGTTGATCCAAAATGTTTAACATGAATTCCATATGAAAATGTACTTGCAGACTAAATTTTATATTTATTTTTTTACTTTTTTTAGGTAAAAAATCACTACTTTGAATGGTCAATCTTTAGATCAATGATTTTCTACCTATCTTAAAAAATAGTAAAAAAATTATAAAAAATATAAAATTTGATCTACAAGTACATTTTCAGATGGAGATCATGTTGAACGGTTCTGATTGATTGTTTGGATTTTGAAAATGAAGATATTGATCCATAGTATGGACCAATATGCACTATGCATAATACATAGCCTCACTCAAAATTGTTTTAACCTTTAGTCATAGACTTGGAGCTTGTAACCCACAAATCCGGGTGTTAGTCATTAATTTTAGGTTCAATTCTTTTGTACGACTTTAGAACAGTTCAGCACTGAGCTGAAACATTGATTTATGAAGAACCTTCTATGGATTAGACCTCTAACAGACTGAAACAAAAAATGTTTCGGCAAAAAATTGAGTTTTTTTTTTTTTCCTGATATTGCTGATAAGAATTTGGCGATACATGATAGTATATTATGCCTAGCATTTCTGTATGCCTAGTATTTCTTTCGTGGATTTATAAAGTAGCATTTTTAGCAGTATTTGTATCTCTCTTTCTTAATCAAATCCTTTTTATGCTGATTTGTTCCATATCAAATATTTCTTCTTTCTATGGGTTGTATTTGATTTGCTGTAAGTTTTGGTAACTTCGCATTTGATTTACTGTAATTTGTAAATTAAGTAGGTTCACTTTTAATCTTGTATTATTTTGTGTTTTTGAACAGAAAAAGTGAGGCTTGAAGCCAAGGTTAAAGCTGCGCAGGCTGCCGCACGAAAGAAGGCCGAAGAAGATCGAAAATTGAAGAGGGAGAAGGAAAGAGAAGCTGCTCGTCTTGCTGTGCAACAGGTACTTAAACAACCCCTAGAAACACAATAATATAAAGAAATTTTTGCACATTACATTGTCTTTTTGTACTTGCAAGTACGGGAACAACCTATGCCTTTTGCACTTGTTAGCTAATGCCATTTTTCCCCATATTAAATAATTGGGGGAATTTCATTTATGCCCCTCAAAAACTTCGAAATTACATATTCCCCCCTTCTAAACTTCATAATATCATATTTACCCTTCTAAATTTCAAAAACTCACATTTAGTTAAATTTGTTTTGGAAATTTAGAAGGGTAAATATGATATTATGAAGTTTATAGATGGGAATATGTAATTTTGAAGTTTTGGAGGGATAAAAATGAAATTCCCCTTACCCCATAATAATTAAACACAGTGTATTTAAACTTCCGAGGAGGAGAGGAATGTCAGTACATCTAAGTGGGTCAAAAAAAAAACGAAGGAGACTCTTAGGCAGAGGAAATTTTGTCCATAATTAACAGAGCAACTTTATCAACTATACTGATTTAACATTCGAATTTGTCACCAAGTGCAAATGTCTATTTCATTTGCAAAGTCTTTGAGTCGTTTAGTGTAGCACCGCAAAACCATCTTCAAAATTCAGCAGTGGTACTTTTGAACCTATTCTGTTGCTTTTGGCTTTAGGGTTTCTGTTCAATTCTTTGTTACGCTGGTGTTTGTAATTTAGTATATCTTCTCAGCTGTTTGAAGTTCGTCGTTTTTTTTTTATTGTATGGTTCATTTAAATATCTGTTTACCTGCATCGAACCTTATTTTTCTGTATTAAATTTCTTAGTTTGACAATGGTTGATAATCCTCTACTTGTTTTGTAGGTTAAGAAGACAGTTGACCTTGACAACACTGAGCTTATAAAGGAGCTTGAAAGGATGACCTGTTCCTGGAATTGTCACATGCGAAAAACTGATGAATTCAAGCAGAACATGGCATGTGGAATTCAGATGAAATCAGGGTTTCTCAACCCCCTGGAAAAGTTAGGTCTGTTCATAAAAGCTGATGATTTTGACGATGAAGATTTGGTGGTCCCTGCCAAAGCGGATGTCGAGGAAGGAGAGATCTGTTGATAATTTTTAGGGGGTATTATAGGAGCTAACTTGGTATGACTATGAATTATGTATGTTTGGATATCTGGTAGTACGGATATTATTTGGGGCTGGTCTGATGATTTTTTATTTGCATTTTTGGGTGTCTGAGTTAGATCGTAGCTATGCATAGCATGTTTGTGGATAACTTTTGTTTAGTTAGATGTCTGACCGTATATATCTTAACTTTTAATAGTATAGCATGGTGAAGATAATAGAGGTATTGGTAATTAAGTACCTTTGTGTGTGTCCGTGCATGTGTATATTTTGTGAATTTTCAAGCTCAGTTTTACTGGTAGATGCTGCATGTTTGTTAGAATCCATTAGTACTTCAAACAATTTACCTTATTTACTTGCCTTTTCTCTTCATTGTTATTGTAACGTGTTTGTGTTAGTAAAATATTAAAATCAGCTAAAGACTTGTTACTTTAAATTATTGAATGCCAATTGTTTTAGAAGTTGAGGCGGCTGGTGCTTCTGAAAGGTAAATGGAATCGTATAACGTCTTTGTATAGCATTTTTATAGTATTTGCATAGCAAGGAGAATTGATAATACTATCTTCTCAAGCTAGTTTGCTAGTTTACTGTTGCTTGAAATATTATTTGAAAATAAGGGATCCATAATTGGTAGTCACTACTAATCTTTCACACAAAAAATAAGAGATCTATATTTTGTTTTGTTTTCATTGATTTGACTGAATTATCAGTACCTTGATTTACTTCCGAGGAAGGCTTTTAAAGTCCTCTGATTGTTTGGAAAAATTTTTTTTGCTGGATTAGATAATTTTATGCATACAACAAAGATTCATCAAATTATGCATAGATATTATGTTTTAAAACAAAATTTAGGCTGTATTTGATGTCATAAAATCGTTAAAACTGACAATCATCTTCTTAAATTATGCGGTACAACCGAGCGACACATCCCGCGTGATTTTTTTCGATGGTATTGATAAATTGGTTGTTAAGAGTTCCGAGCCAAAAATAATAGGATTGTTATCAAATGTTTTGGTATGTGTTGTCCAAAAATATTATTATATCATTCTTTTTAGTTTGTCTTAAATAAATTGTCGATCTCACCATTTTTGTCACTTTCATTACTTATTACAGTTACCTAAAAAATTATATTCTTGGCATATCTTAAAAAAAAAAATACTATCCTGAACATATCTTGTCCCAAATTCAAGTTATGTAATGATAATTACGTTTTACATCATAAAAAAGGATACTATTTTATAATCAAAATTGTTACACAAGCCTTTTTATTTGTTTTAAAACATGAAATTGGTATAAGTGAGATCGTTGTTCAAGTTAAATGGACGTATCTATTTCTACTCGAGTCAAACTCAATTCGGTCAGGTTTGGTTTCTCGTAGGATACGTTTGGATTAAGAGTGAGATTAGTGAGAATAGCATGTTAATTTCAAATTCAAAATAGCAGCTAACTTAAACTATTTCTTGTGTTGAGAATAATATTTTTTTTCACTCAAATGTGAAATAATAAAAATATCATACTAGAAATAGTCGCTAACCCAACTAATTTTACTATTTTTTGGCACCCCAAAAGCACCCGTAATGTATGTTTGGCACAACAACGAATAAACTAAAAAAAAAAAAAAAAGTGTGAAAGTGTACATTAAGAATAATGTCGGCCGAAACCCAGCTCATTATCCCCATAAATGGAAATTGACTTGCATTTCCGGTCTAAACTTCTATCAAGCGCCTAAAGTAACTCAAATATTAAATTTGAATCCGGACCGTCTGATAAGATTTTGGGCCCATCTGATCCGGGATGAAATGCACGAGCCCATTTAATATTCGTGCCAAAGCAGATCGGACGATCAGATCCTAACTAAAAATTTGAGTTACTTTTGGGTCACGGAATTCTCTGCAGCAAGGCACCGACTGATATGTTAGACCCACACGTCAGTAGCATTTGTTCCAAAACACGGTTTTCAGTAGACCAATTCCCCCTTCTCTCCGAGTTCCGTTTCTTCTTCTTCTTGGCTTTTTTTTCTAGGGTTTCGGGCACCGTCATGGCTGGGAGAAACCGCCACCCTCCGCCCCCGTTCGCCCGAGGTGGCGGCGTACACCTCGATGAACCTCCTCCTCGGCCGCACCTACGCCACCCCCCGCCTCCACATGTGATGCTAGAGGAGCGCATGACGGTGCAGTTTGACGATGTACAGGCCCTACTGGCGGATAATCAACGACTGGCTGCCACCCACGTGGCGCTTAAACAGGAGGTCCAGATGGCACAGTACGAGCTCAGACGAGCGTCGATTGTGTTTGACGCTTCTCGATCTGATGCTGATCTCCGCCTCCGCGAGGTCAGATTTTGGGTTTTTTACGTAAAAAATTTATTCTTAGATATATGAGGATTCTACCCGTATATGAAGTTTAAACATTAGTAAAACTATGGGATTATCTTTCAATAAACTACCCAATTATTTAAAGTGATTAGGCAAAAATTATCCTTTTTCTATGGTCACCAGTGGTTGGTATCAAAATCTTGTATTGCACGTTTTCTCATCTTGTCTTCTTTGATTGCACATCTCATAGAAAAATAAATAATTTTAGTTGCTCTACCTGACAAAGTCTGGATCCTATAAGGTAACTTAGCTTTTGAGTTTTGCCCAAAATCATGTTTGATTGGAATTAAAAAGAGAGCTTTACAATTCATGCCAACTGTAACTGATGGTCTGGATTTGAACTCAATTTTTGAGTTCCCTCGGAGGATCTCAATTCCTACAGAGAATTGTCATTTCCTTATCCTTTAAATTATACTGAAAATGTGTTTAAGCCATACACTTTCTTCTTTACTGTTGTTACTTTAAAGATTGCTTCTTTATAATTAGTTTGTATAATAAATTATATAGGTTTATGAAAAAATGATGAAACTGGAATCTGAACTTGGAGCTACAGATGCCATGCGTGCTGAACTGATGCATGTACGTAATGACATACAAAAGTTGATGGGTGATCGGCAGGATCTTTTGGGCCAGGTGCAGGCACTCACCCAAGATTTGACTAGGGCATCGACTGACTCACGCCAGGTCCCAGCGATAAAGGCTGAGATCGAAACAATGAAAAAAGAGATTCAACGAGTGAGGTAGGTGTTGTGAAGCTACTGGCACTTTATCATATTTTTATACACCAGTCTCTAGCTTGCCATATTTTGTGCATCGTGTTACATTCCCAACATTTACTTGTTTCTCTTCTATATTTGTGTATTACAACTTTGAGATTGGTGGAGAAGATATTTCAACACGGGCTTAAAATGGATGTAAAGAAGTAAATACACAGTGACATATAAGAAAAATGAAAAATATGTAGCATGTTTAAGAATGTCAGTCTTCTAATTGGTCAGTTTTTTAGGACAAATGGGTTATTTCTCTACTTCTTATGGGTACACAAGTGACATTTAGGTATATGCTTGTCTAAGCGTCAGAAATAGAGAAATGATTCATTTGCCCTCGGAAACCGACCAATTAGAAGACTGATATTAAAAATGAGTCTTTAATTAAAAAAAAACAACGAAATGGGTAAATTTGTTAGTTTTTGAAATTTTGGAAGGGTAAATATGATATTATGAATTTTAGATGGGGGGATTTTTGAAGTTTTTGAGGGGTATACATGAAATTCCCCTGAAAAAGAAAGAAATCAGATTGATCACAAGTCTTGTTAAATTTATGCTGTGTAAGCGTCAGAAATAAAGAAATGATTCATGTGCCCTCGGAAACCGACCAATTAGAAGACTGATATGAAAAACGAGTCTTTTTAATAAAAAAGACAATGAAATGGGTAAGTTTGTAAGTTTTTGAAATTTAGAAGGGTAAATATGATATTATGAAATTTAGATGGGGGGCATTTTTGAAGTTTTTGAGGGGTATACATGAAATTCCCTGAAAAAGAAAGAAACCAGATTGCTCACAAGTCTTGTTAAATTTATTAGGGAAGGAATTGAGCAAGAGAAGAAAGGCTATGCAGAGAACTACGAGCAGGGGCAGGTGATGGAGAAGAACCTCATTTCTATGGCTCGTGAATTTGAGAAATTGCGTGCTGAGATAGCTAATGCTGAGAAGCGGGCCCGTGCTGCAGCTGCTGCTGGTACTCAAGGTAGACTTCTTCTTCCCAAAATAGTAATCTTGTCCCATGTTTTGTGTAGTAGTAGATCATCATTGTAAATAGAATTGTTTTTTTTATTGTTTCTTTTAAGCTGGAATATATCCTCATTTAAATGTCAACTTTTAAATCAAAATAAAATAGAAATAACCATTGTTGTTTTCATTTTAAAGGCTTAATTATACAATACTCTACATAGAAACACATATTTATCAAACCATTTTAGTGGCTGTGTTACTGTATGCTATTGAGTTATCTGCATAAAGAAACTGGATGAACTAAAAACAAAGGTAATTAATTAAAATAGCAATCTTGGTTTATTTAGGTTGTGATACAAAATCTAGCTTAATTTGTAAGAGTTTGCATGTTTGCACAGGTGCAGGTTTTGTTGCAAACTATGGCAATCCTGATCCTAATTTCATGGTCAATCCTTATGCGACCGTCTATGGTATGAATCCTGTAAGTTTCCCCTCCCTCCCCTCTCACTTTTTTCTATATGACATCTCAATTTTCGAACCGCCCAACATGATCTCCATATTAAAATGTTCTTGGAGACCAAATTTTATATTTTTTTGAAAATTTTGGTGCTATTTTTTTAGATAGGTACAACATATATTCTGATGGTCGAGAATCTTCTGAAAAATAATGATTTTGTACCTATCTAAAAATTATTAAAAAAAGGTTCCAAAAAATGTAAAATTTGGTTTCAAATCACATTATAATATGGAGATCATGTTGTGTCTCGATTGGTTGTTTGGACTTTGAAAACGGAAATAAAAAATATGAGGCATGAAAAGCAGAAGGCATTTGAATCCTGCTCTGTTACATGTTTGTAATATAAATTAGCTATTTAAACATGCTGCTGAGTTGCGTAGGGATAGGAGGCCTCTTGTTGTGTGACACCCTTAGTTGTGTAGGAATTCACATCTCTACTGCACTCTGTTTATAATAACAAACTCTTTTGACATTTTTTAGGTACAAGGTGTTGCTGATCCCAATGCACAATATGGAATGGGTACATATGAGATGCAAGGGTATCAAGGAAGGAGATAAAAAACTCACTAGACCTGGTTCATCCGGTCCACCTTTGGGTTGGAAGCTGCGCCATACTACCTTTAAAGTGTTGTTTAGCGAGCTTAGCTTTGGGGGTGCCTAGGTAGAGTATGAATGTCTTTAAATTTATTGCCATTTTATTTCTTTCATCTCATCTAAGTTTAGATTCCATAGACTCATTATAAGCATGCATTACAAAATGCAATTTTGTCTTCTTTAAATATGAGTATTGTTGCCTTGCTTGCTGTGATGGTTGTTTCAAGTCCCTTGCAATTTGTTGTTGATTGTTTAAAGCTGCTTCAATTTTAATATTTCAAGATTTCAGGAGTGAGTCTACGGTACTATGCATAGCGCATATTACTCCATACTATGGATTAACATCTTTATTTTCAAAGTCCAAATAGTTGATCGGAAGCATTCAACATGATCTCCATATGAAAATGTACCTGCAGATCAAATTTCACATTTTTTTTTTTACTATTTTTTTAAATAGGTGGAAAATCAGTTGATCTAAAGATTATAGACCATTCAAAAATAGGTATTTTCTACCTATCTAAAAAAATAGTAAAAAAATTCTATAAAACATAAATTTAGCTTGCAAGTACATTTTCATATGGAAATCATGTTGAATGGTTCTGATGATGACTATTTAGACTTTGAAATGACAATATTGATCCGTTGTACTGACCAATCTGCACTGTGCATAATACCATAGCCTAACTCAGATTTCAATATTACAGATAAAGTTGTACTTTTCTGTAGCATTTTAAGCCAATTCAATTTTTGAAAGAAATCCTTAACTACCTTTTAAGTTTTTATCTCTCACCTTTTGTTGTTGTTTCAAACTTGGTGAAAAAGTTTCAAACTAATAATTCTTGATAGAAAATCATTTTGTATGGAATTCTTTGGTTTACCGAAGCATCTGACTTTTAAATTCTCAGTGTACTCTTAATAGGTGTCTGGCAAGTATGCAATTAGGAATGGAAAGGTATCTAATTGCAAAAAGTCCAATGTGTTGCACCTTTTTTAATTCTGTTCTTACACTTTTTCTGCCCAATTCTGATTTGACCTATTCCATGCTTGCCAAACAGCCTCTTAAAGAATTCCTGCCTGTTAAATATTTATTTTGGGTTCTCCCTGCTTTTGTTAAATATTTAATGTTTTTATCAATAAATCAATACCAATGACTTAATGAACTAAATGTTCCTTTGAGTGTAATTAGGGTCTGGGATCATACAAATTTCACTCATGGCATTATTTTCCATTACTGATCGTTAAATGTTTTGTTCCTTCTTGGTTGAGTTTTGGATCATAATTCAAATCTTATATTATGATTTGGAAAACCAGTTCATGTTTTCATATTTCATCTATAATTATGAATTAATATGTGGATGGTGTTGTTGTTCTGTTTCCTGTAGACTGCCACATATTAGATGAATCTCACCTTGTTTTCTGATTTGGGCTTGTGAGTGTATCTTTTTCATGTGCTTGGTTATATATTTTGTAACCAAAGTATCAATCGTTGTTTTGTCCAACATCAAATGCTTGATCTATTTGAGGCGCACTTCTGTGCAGTGTATGTACAAAATGTTTCTTAGGTTTTTGTTCAAGAGGAGATGCATATAAAGGAAGGAGAAACCTACCAAGAAGAAATTTTTCATGGGATAGACTAACCATTTATTTAGGTCTGGTTAGATCAATGTTAATTACAATCTCATAGATGAATTTTGCAATCATACTGGGCTTAAACACTGATCTCTAAATCCGGGAGGCGTTAAAAATATGAAAACAAAAATGCAGAGCCTAATTGAAATCAAATAACCCAACAAAAAAAAAGGATTGCTGAATTTGTTGCGTAAGTGGATGCATTTCTTGCTTGGTGTTATTTTAGAAAGTGTCCCCAGGTTGGTAAGGATTCCCAAGTATGTATTTTGTCAACTAGAAATGATATAACTTCTATATTACAGTTGAATATTGGAATGATACAATTGTTTGTATTTAGAAATTAGTATTCTGTTTCAGATGTGTGGAGTTTTGGCATTACTTTTGGTGTTTCCAGCCTGTTTCTCTCGACTAACTACATCTTTTAGTTTGTTAATTGTTAATTATGTCTGTTACACAGGATTTTGGCATTAGAGAAGATGCAGTTACGGATGGTGGAGATTTTGAGGCACCCCAGGCAAGGCTTGTATGGTTTTAAGGTGACATCTGCTGATAATGTTTGTATGCTTTTCGGGAGAAAGGGCCGCAGGATTGGAATATTATATGATTTACATTTTCATATATTAACATAGTATTAATATGCAATATGATGATTGGATATTAGGTAGGAAGTACATGTACATGGTGAGTTGAGATGCTGATTTTTTGTATTCATTGGTCAGTGTTGGGAAATTAGATGATTATGGATAGAGGCATTGAGATTGCCTCTCTTTTTGTGCTGCGTCTAAGTTGGCACAATTTGATTTAATTGTTATGATAAATCTTGTAGAGTGGTTTACGTTTGGTACTTATTTGTGGTGGGAATTGTACTTGTTTGGTTACTATAGTTTCTTCACTGTTGTTATTATTTTAATATTGGGCCTTTTTTCTTTTTGTGCAAAAGGTTCACAACTTGCAAGGATGTTTTTGTGATATTCTGTGTTTGTAGAGCTTTGGTGTTACTTATTGTATCCCACTTTTTCTCAATTAATTATGATAGATTTTTAAGTTAGTAATATGCTAAATAATTTGTAGTGTTTTTTTTTTTTTTTTAAAAGATATCATGGACAGATTATTAATTCAAATATGGGCCTAACGTTTAATTTGTCAGAGTAACTACAACATTAAACAGATCCAATTCTGTCTTGAAAAGAGAAGAAATTAAGTAGGGATACTGCAAGATGAGAAGCATATTATTGTTTTTGCCTAATTTAACACATGCAGTACCAAGACCAAAGTAGTCGCTGCGCACGTATTTCTTGTCAAGCATAGCATCATCACATAGATGGTAGAACATAACAAAAGAAAATAAGCAATGTTGAAAACAAAAGCATCAGAACTAAATAAAGGCGGCCGTTCCTTTAACCCATGACACTAAGATTGTGATCCATAAGTCTATTGCGAAGAGGAAAGGAAAGATTAAAATAAAAGTTACACTGGTTTGTACAATATATTTCACCTCACCTCTCTCTCTCATCTCCTGTTTCTCTTCAATTTTTCCTCTTCTAGAGCAGGTGAATGGATCAAGTCAAGTCCGACCTTGCCGCTTCTCTCCTTCCCTCTCGTACTTTTCCTTTAATGATCGCAATCTGGAGCACAGTGTAAGTGCCCGCCACTAATTGTCGAACAAATGAAGACAATTAATCAGTCTTCTCATCATGTCACACGAACTTTCTTCTCCCTTCCAATTGAATCAAAGCTCCTCTACTTATAAAGGTTATTGACATTTGTTTCCGATTTTTTTATAAATATCCAAAATGAATAACAAATTACGTAATTTACCCATTTGTTGGATGAAATTGCAAATGTACCCAATCCGGTTATTAGTTAACCGGATCTTTGCAATTTTTCCGGTTAGGGGGTGACCGGGTTTGTGGATTTTTCCGGTTGACAGGTAACCGGACATGTTGAATTTGTTCGGTTGATGAATAACCAGTTATTTGTTCGGTTAACAGAGCACCGGAAAGTTAGAAAGTTTATATTTTTTTCGCTTAATGGATAACCGGAAAATAGTTCGGTTAACAGTCCACCAAAAATTCATTTCGGTTATATAAACCCTCCAGAGAATCAGAGTCATTCAGAGAGAAACAAAACTGCATATAAATCTCATAATTTAATCTGAAGAATCAGAGTCTCATCCAGAGATAAACGAAACGAAGAAAAAAAGTAAGTTTTTCTTTTATAATTAACTTATTAAGTTTTTAACTATCGAATTTTGAAATATAATGAAGATTTCTCCTCCAGTTCTTTGTATGCAAATTATGTCAAAAAATTTATAAATTTTTGAAATATAATTGTTTAGAATTTTTTGAAATATTGTTTAGAATTATTTGGAATATTTTTTAGATTGTTTAGAATTTATTTGTTTGGAATGTTTAGAATTTATTTGTTTAGATTGTTTAGAATTTATTTGTTTGGAATATTTAGAATTTATTTGTTTAGATTGTTTAGAATCAATTATAATCATCCATACAAAAATAAATCAGTAAACAAATATTACTTGCTCTATCAGTAAGTAAATAATTATGTTAATTATTTTATCTTTTAACTATCTAATTTTTTTTTTGAAATTATGTTAATTATTATTTCTTCTAATCGTTTTTGTAATCTGCTACAGATACGAAGCACACGATCACACTCAGACGGAGAGAAAGGAACACACTCAGGCAAAGATAAAGGAAGATAAAAAAGAAAAAGGTCATTTTTTATAATTAATTTGTAATTATTTATGTTGTTATTTGTACCAATCAAAACTAAAAATAGGTTAATTACATATATTGTTTAGACTAAAAATAGTTTATTTTTTATTTTAATTTTAATTTGTAATATAATTAATTAGTTCATTTCAACTGGTTCAGGATATTGTCCAAATAATTTAGAATTTTTTCAAACATTCCAAAATGGTTTAGAATATTTTATAAAATTCGAAAATAGTTACGGATATTGCAAAATGGTGCAGAATAAGTTAGGAATATTCAAAATGGGCTAGAATAATTTAGGAAATTGTAAAATAATATAGAATAATTTTCATAGGTCCGGACAATTTTTAATTACTTATATGTTGTTATTTTTTGAATTGCCAGACCAATTGAAACTAAAAATGGATAGAACTATTTGTGTGAAGATTTATATTGGAGGAGAAATCCAATACAATAATGATGGGGTATTTTACAGTACCCGAGCTAAATACTCATTACCGCTAACCGTGAACCACAACTTTGATTATCTTCGGAATGAGATTTATAAATTGGTTGGGTATAATGTTAGTCAAGCAAATATGGAAATCCAAGCCAGATTTAATATGTCTACCGATGGGGGATGTGACCATCAGTTAATACCTGTAATAAACCAACAATCTTTCGAAATGATTTTAGGAATTGTGTCGTCATTTTCACAAATGTTACCGATTCTGGAGTTATATGTAGAATTGGAATCGAACTACACTAATCAGATTCCTGAACCTCGATCCCGACCCAGTACCAGTCGGAATCCTGTGGATCCCGACCCAATACTAGTTAGATCCCGACCTAGTACCGGTCGGCACTCTGTGGATATACCAGTGAGACCTCGACCCAGTATCGGTAGCAACTCTGTGGATCTACCAGTTAGACCCCGACACAGTACCAGTCGAAACTCTGTGGATCTACCAAACACATCCCGACCCTGTACCAGTCGGGTCCGTAGACAGGTACGTGATTATTCACATGTCCCTGTGGATGCAATTGATTCTGACAGTTTGGAGAGTGGAGATGAGATGCTCTTAGGTGAAGAATCGGGTTCGGACGAAGATATTGAACTGCCAAGCCAGTCACCTTCACAGTACCGTCAAACACATACCAATCAAGCACATTACCCGATAACTGTTCGGGAAAGTATGACACATCCGGTTGATAGTTTCAATGACATATCCGGTTTTCGGCCTGCGGATGTCGATTTTTTTGGCAGGTCAAAAAAAACATTCGATAATCCATTGGCTAAGGGTGTAGTTTACGAGTCGAAAACGGCTCTAAAGATAGCAATCAATGAGTTCCATCTCGATAAGAATTGTGAGTGCAAGGTCCTTAGAAGCGAACCTAGACGTTACGAGGTGGGGTGCAGAGATAAATTTTGTAAATTTAAGGTATGCGCGAAGCAGAACGGTCTTTCAGAATCTTGGATTATTACGAAACAAGCATATCCTCACACATGCACAGTATCCGCAACACGTACTGATCATTGTCAGCTTACAGCAGAGATGGTTGCCCTTGCGATTGATAAGACCATTAGAAGGGATGTGTGCTCTCCTATAAATCATATTCGAGATATTGTCATGCAGAAATATAATAAGGTAACTCCCAAGTACAACAAATTATGGAGAGGCCGTGAGCTTGCCATTGCAAATCTGTTTGGGAGTTGGGAGAACTCGTACAACTTGCTTATTCCACTATTGGAAGCCATCAAAAGAACGAATCCAGGAACTAAGTATTGTGTGATGTCGACCCCGATTGACAAAAAAACTGATAGGCACTTCCACAGAGCGGCATGGGCATTTGGAGCGTGTATTGCAGCGATACCGTTTCTCAGACCAGTGATTAGTATCGATGCATGTTTCATGTCGGGACGGTACCAAGGTAGGCTTCTAATGGCATGTATGTACGATGCCGAAAACCAACTGCTTCCAGTAGCTTTTGCAATTGTGGAGAAAGAAAGCGCTGATAACTGGGGTTTTTTTATGAGATGGTTAAGGTTGGAAGTAATTGGAGATAATCGATTCTTTTGTGTCATATCGGATAGACATTTGGGGATTAAAGCCGTGTTCCAGGATCCAAATCTCGGATGGGATGAGACTACCGATCAATGTGTGCATCGGTATTGCTCTCAACATGTTGCTGAAAATTTGTACAAGCACGTGGGCCGTAAGAGAGAGGTTAGCGATAGGTTCATAGCTGGAGTGAACAAATGCAAACCTAGAAGGTTACAAGAGATGTTACAAGACTTTGAAATTGGTTGTCCGAAGGCTATCGAATACCTTAACAAGGTGGGTAAGAGAAACCCTAATGATGAAGATGAGCTTCCATGTCTAGAGAAGTTGTATCAAGCAGAGGACGGAGGTCACCGATGGGGGATAATGACAACAAATGGGTCAGAGTCACTGAACGCCGTGTTCAAAATTAGTCGGCGATTACCGGTTGCAGCGGTTGTGGAGGATACGTTCTATAAATTGAATAAATGGTTTTTTGAACGATGGAACAAATCTCAAATGTCATGTCAGCATGGTCAAGTGTGGTCCGACCGTGTAACTAAGTTATTGCAAAAGCGTATTGAGAAGGGAAGAGACATGACTGTGATTCCTTATCGTACCGGTCATGGACTTTTTGAGGTCCTAGTTAAGGGTGAAAAAATTCCAGCAAGGCGTAATCAGCCGAGACTTGAGCATACTCGTAGGGATTTCGGGTATAGGGTTGTCGTTAAGGACAACAACAAGGTTGAATGTGAGTGCCAGAAGCCTCAATTGACCGGCATACCATGTTCTCATTTCATGGCGATTATCCGCGAAATGAGATATGATGTAAATTTATACGTCAACCCCTTGTACCGTATGTCTATAGTTGTACAAACATGGAGTGGACACTGGGAACCGAAAGGCAACCAATGTGAATGGCCTGCATATAATGGCCCAAAAATTATACCTGATTCGAATCTGATCAAGAAAGGACGGAGACGACACGACCGCATACCGATGGAAATGGATAGAATGCGTGGTCGGAGACTCGGACACCAGCCTCATCGTGAGACAATTGATCGGAATGCTGCAGGTATAGCCAATCAATCAACTATAAATACATGTTTTAACTAAATTCACAATTTAATACATGCTCTACACTACATGTAGAGGAGGCAACAAGACAGGCGCAAGTAGCGGCAGAGCAACCAGCAAGAAAAAGTACAACTGTTTGGCGCACCCTTGGACAACATTTCAGTCTGCGTCGTAGAAATTAACTTGTGTGTTATTTTATTTGTATGTGTTGAGAACTATTTTATTTGTATGTGTTGAGAACTATTTTAATTTGCTGATTTTTAAATTGTAGACGATAAAGATGGACAGTAACAATCGAGAAAAGACCGAGGAAAAGAAAAACAACTGTCAAGACCGAGGAAAAGAAAAGACCGAGGAAAAGAAAAACAACTATTTTGAAATATCTTATGATGATTTTGTAGATAAAAAGGTCTGGCTAGCACGTCCTATGGGAGTGATAAAAAAGACTGGCTAGCATTGTTAGTAAGTAGGTTGTCGAATTAAGTTTAGTTCAACTATTTTATTTGTATGTGATAAGAACTATTTTATTTGTACGTGTTGAGAACTATTTTAGTTTATAGGAGACGGTTTCGATGAAATGGTTAAGTTACAGATAACGGTTTTGAATACCAATTAAAAGACAGAAGGAAATAAAAATAATTAAAACAAATCAACTGGTTCCAAATCTAACGGGCAGTCCAACTAAAATAGATAAATTATACAGACACAGATAAAAGATAAGAAAATAGATCAAAGGCCGGGCATGTGGTCGGGATAATCTGCATACGTGAAGCGCCGTCTCGCACGGCGGCGCCTATGACCCCTTCCTAGTTGTTCTTCTGGGCTTCTCTCACCTTCATTACCATCAGATGGACGTGAATGGGATGTGGATGCCCCTGCGTCACCAGCATCGATAGATGGACGTGAATGAGATGTGGATGCCCCTGCGTCACCAATATCTATAGGTGGCCCGTCAAATAACCAACTAGTTCTCGGATGCTCACGCCGCAAACTCTCCATAGATACTCGTTGTGCAATCTCGATTTCCTCCTGCTCCTGAAAATCCAGCAAATCTTCTATGGTGCCTGTGCCTATTCCCTGTCTCTGATAATCCTCCCAACATGGATTGTGTCCACTCTGATCCTGATTCATCTGCAATTCATACACAGCTTTAATTCGTAAAAAAAATAATTGTAATTCATAAAAAAATACTTGCTCTAAACGAAAAACATACCTGTCCGAGATCAACGTCCTGATGTAGGCTGTCCGGATTCCAATCTTGCGTCCCCTGAGCATGAGAGACCTATAATTAGAATTTAGTTTGATAAGTTGTGGTTTGCAAATAATTTTTTTTAAGTAAAATTACAAATTACCTGTCCGGGGTCTGCGACTGGATGTGGTGGATTTACCGGTGCAAATGCTTCTGATGGGATGTACTTTCTCCATTCGGTGCCGTCGTATAACCAACCTTTAATAGGATCTGGGCCTTCGAATCTAGGCGGTTCTGGATATAGATACACCCCAATAGGAGTAGGCTCGTCCGATGGGATCGCTTCCCAGTTTTCTGGAATCCCCGCCTCATCCATCATTTGCCGGGCACGTGGACCGAAACCTGTATCACAGCAGAGACGCCAGCCTGTCCTCATTAGTTTTTTACCAATCTTTCGCCACCCCTTGGTTAAGAACATCTTGACGCCGTGCGCCAACTCTCCAATCCCAGTCAATGCCTGTACACAAACAGTTTCAATTTTAGTAATTATGAGTTTTAATCAACGAGGCTAGCAAATAAAAATATTTACAGTTCGAGTGACAAGTGGTCCGCTGGGAATGTATCCACTCGGCCCATGCTCTACTCTGGGGAGCCAATTCACACGATCCATTCCTTCCACGTGCTGACTAAACAGATAGACAGATGCCATACATCTCTTCTGGTACCACTTGCGATAACGCGGAAGGTCGTTTGGCTCAAACGAGCGACCTTCTCTGATTACTTGCGCCTCATATGCAGTAGCCAACTGAACGTATGTCACGTGTCTTGTGGCCCAGGACTCGTTCTTCTTTGAACCCAACATCAACCTGTTCATAATTTTATAACAACTTAACACCTAAAGGTAACTAACATAAATAAGGAAAATGACGAGTCAATCTTACTTGTGCAACTCAACATGCGTGTGCCTATTCAGTGGTTGTTGCACCGGAATCTCTTGAAACAATCCAAATTGCCTCATGCAACGATCCGGATAGGTATGCTCAACGATCCAATAAAATATCAGTGAACCGCGATATAAGTAGTAGGGCTGATAAATTTAACACATGCAGTACCAAGACCAAAGTAGTCGCTGCGCAGTACCAACGATCCGGATAGGTATGCAGTACCAAGACTAAAGGATTGGAATATTATATGATTTACATTTTCATATATTAACATAGTATTAATATGCAATATGATGATTGGATATTAGGTAGGAAGTACATGTACATGGTGAGTTGAGATGCTGATTTTTTGTATTCATTGGTCAGTGTTGGGAAATTAGATGATTATGGATAGAGGCATTGAGATTGCCTCTCTTTTTGTGCTGCGTCTAAGTCGGCACAATTTGATTTAATTGTTATGATAAATCTTGTAGAGTGGTTTACGTTTGGTACTTATTTGTGGTGGGAATTGTACTTGTTTGGTTACTATAGTTTCTTCACTGTTGTTATTATTTTAATATTGGGCCTTTTTTCTTTTTGTGCAAAAGGTTCACAACTTGCAAGGATGTTTTTGTGATATTCTGTGTTTGTAGAGCTTTGGTGTTACTTATTGTATCCCACTTTTTCTCAATTAATTATGATAGATTTTTAAGTTAGTAATATGCTAAATAATTTGTAGTGTTTTTTTTTTTTTTTTTAAAAGATATCATGGACAGATTATTAATTCAAATATGGGCCTAACGTTTAATTTGTCAGAGTAACTACAACATTAAACAGATCCAATTCTGTCTTGAAAAGAGAAGAAATTAAGTAGGGATACTGCAAGATGAGAAGCATATTATTGTTTTTGCCTAATTTAACACATGCAGTACCAAGACCAAAGTAGTCGCTGCGCACGTATTTCTTGTCAAGCATAGCATCATCACATAGATGGTAGAACATAACAAAAGAAAATAAGCAATGTTGAAAACAAAAGCATCAGAACTAAATAAAGGCGGCCGTTCCTTTAACCCATGACACTAAGATTGTGATCCATAACTCTATTGCGAAGAGGAAAGGAAAGATTAAAATAAAAGTTACACTGGTTTGTACAATATATTTCACCTCACCTCTCTCTCTCATCTCCTGTTTCTCTTCAATTTTTCCTCTTCTAGAGCAGGTGAATGGATCAAGTCAAGTCCGACCTTGCCGCTTCTCTCCTTCCCTCTCGTACTTTTCCTTTAATGATCGCAATCTGGAGCACAGTGTAAGTGCCCGCCACTAATTGTCGAACAAATGAAGACAATTAATCAGTCTTCTCATCATGTCACACGAACTTTCTTCTCCCTTCCAATTGAATCAAAGCTCCTCTACTTATAAAGGTTATTGACATTTGTTTTATAAGAGAGCGTTGTAATTATTAACATTTTTGTTTTTTTTATATAATTTATTAAGTAAAATATGTTTGGTAGTTCATTTAAGTAAAATTTGGGTTGCACCGTTGCAGTAGAGATCTTTTGATGATACCCGTGACTTGATGAAATTTTTTAGATTTAAAAAAGACAATGACAGGGGAGATATTTTTCATTTGCAATCTGATATTTTACATTTTATAGGCAAATTATGATATGACTTTCTTGTAACAGTTGGGTGGCTTTACCTCTAACCTTACTACAAAAAGAAAATAACAGATCCAGTCTTGTCTAATCAGTATTCCACGACCTGATATTTCTTTGATACCACCTGTGACGATCCAGGGCATGCAATTTCTGAGCTGCAAACGTGCTAAATTTTGAAAGGGGTATAGGTGGAAGTTTTCCCTTTTTGTTGGTTTTGGATAAATTATACATTTCTGGAAAGGAAAAAAAATGTATTGACAATGGGAGAGTTGCAGGTAAAGATTAGCAACATTGGCTTCATACAATGCATGAACCATATGCAGCACTGCATGAACCCAAAATTGAAATCTTTATCCTTGGTTGTGGAGATTTAAGCAGACTTGTAAAACGAATTTTATATGGAAACAAGGGAGGGCGGCTACAAGTTTATTAAAACGATTTATCCTAGATTGAAATACTCCATTAATATTTGGTAAACTTTCTAATGTATTTCTTGATTGGTAGATTTATTACAACTCATATAAGATAACTTACATATTTCTTGATCGGTAAGCTTTCTGATTTTATGAAGCAATTAACATTTTCTTTTGTTTCTTTTCCCTTGGTAGTAATCACTCCAAGCAATGTACAACTAATTTTTGTCACAGCTTTATACCATGAAATTCTGATATTTAGTAAATAGCTGAGTATCCTATGTGGTATCAGACCGCACTTGGAGATTCGTGCCAGAATAATATATACAACTCAGTGCTCATTCTACACTGTCCGGTACCACGTTGGATCTGAATTCAATAGGACCTTAGGAGCAATAAAATTGAGAACAATCACAAAAGGGTTTACAAATGGAACTAAGCACATTTTTTTTCTCTGAAATATAGGATGCAAGCAATTATAAGCCCATTACTAATTCAGTCTACCTGAAGACAGATTTTAACTAATTAAAGCACTCAATAAACACAGACAAACTTCTCAACTTTTAAAATACCTCATTACTACTAAAAAAATGATTAATCCCTCAACTAAAACCCCATTATATATTTATACAGACATAAGATTATTGGGGTAAGACTTTGTTAGGAGGAATATTTTGGCGTCTCTCGACAAATGCAGCCGGAAACCATCCCGCCTTACCTCTGCACTCTCCTTCAGCCCAACCCGACGGAGCAACCTTAATGTTTCAAAAATGCACAAAAAAAATGGTTAGCATTAATTCATAAAAGTACCCTTCCATAACAAAATGAGCCATATCCAAACAAATTAATGGTGTGGAAGAGCATATTATATACAAGACGGTTCGAATTGCCTCCATTTTATGTGCCTCCATCATGCGTCCACATACACATAAAAAACTATCATTTTTCAGATTGTATTTATATTAATCAATAAATGAAAAAATCAACATCCAAATATGATCCACATCAATGTATTTTTTGTAAGGTTTTCATACCAATCAAAACAAAGTTAAAATGTCCTAACCTTTTAAACATACATAGAGAAAATGATATAATTTCTAACGGTTTCATTTTAACATTTAACTTTAGAATTTAAGTTTTTAAAGTTTTAAAAATGGAGGCACAAAAAATGCAGGCATCGGAACCCTCTATTATTTATATGGTGACCTTAACACCCAAGAAAAACTAACCTGTCTAACAACAACATAATCACCCCGTATTAAGCTCAATTCCTTTTCTGATGTGGCATTGAAGTTGTGCATTGCCTGTAAATTCCAAAAGCAACATCTGACCATATAAACCAGTTGAAAATTGTACAGAACATGTTTTTTATTTTATTTTATTAATGAACGCACCTCAGCCAGATAGTACAAGGCCTTCTCAGCACGCTTTGGAGTTGGAGTTGAGGGCGGCGCAGATTCTTTCTTTTGCTTCTCAGATACCATCTGTATATTAAATTAAATTACACATGTTGCCAAATTAGGAAACAACATAGTGATTTATTTGAGTGAGGCTACGGTACTATGCATAGCGCATATTGGTCGGTATTATGGATCAATATCTTCATTTTCAAAACCCAAACAATCTATTAGAACGTTCAACATGATCTTCATATGAAAATGTACTTGTAAATCAAATTTTAGAATTTTTTTATTATTATTTTAGATAGATAGAAAATCACTTGATCTAAAGATTCTAGACCATCCAAAAGTAGTGATTTTCAACCTAAAAAATATAAAACTTCGTCTGCAAGTACATTTTTGTATGGAAATCATGTTGAACGATCAGATTGACTATTTGAACTTTAAAAATGAAAATATTGATCTGTAGTACGGACCAATCAGTGCTATCCATAGTACCGTAGTTTCACTCGATTTATTTTGCTTAGTACTAGATGCAAGAAGATTACCTCCGCTTCAACATCATCAAGTATTGCAGCTAGCCTCAGATAAAACGACTTCTCTGATTCTACCTTCAAATTTGAATGGATCATTAACTAGAAGTTAGAAGGGAGTGTTCACCTCAAAAGAAAACAACACAAAGCAGATCAACACTTCAACCTCTCAAAATGAGTCTTCAACCAAAACTATTATCTTGAAAAAGAGTGAGGAGAGGGTAATATGCATATTACGGATTGACCCGTGCTATGAATCCATATCTCTATTTTCAAAGTTCAAACAGTCGATCCGAACCATTAAACATCATCTCCATATGAAAATGTACTTGGAGAGCAAATTTCACACTTTAATAGAATTTTTTTTAGATAGATAGAAAATCACTGCTTTCGGATGGTCCAGATTTCAATTCAAGTGATTTTCTACCTATCTAAAAAAAATTCTAAAAAATGTAAAATTTAGTTTTGCAAGTACACTTTCATGTGGAGATCATATTGAATGGTTTAGATTGACTGTTTGGGCTTTAACACAGAGGTGTGAGTCCATAGTGCAGGCTGCTGTTTAATATGCATATTACCATAGCCTCACTACTACTATTATCTTCAAAAAATAAGTTATCGCTCTTTTTGTGCTAGCATGAGTTGGAGATAACATAAGGCAGTGAATTTTTTTTACCAAAGAAACTATGCGTTGAAGCGTCATCCTCTGTTGTTGAGACTCTACAGCAGCTAATGCGGAGGCCGCCTCTTTACCAAGCACCGCCATGCTCGCTTTGTGCTCTTGCATTTTGGCCTCTGACGACTGGAGTTTTGAGGTGTTCTCCAGACCTGGCGCCTCCCTCACACGTGCTTTCCTCCTAGAAATTTCTTGTGCCTGTTTACAGGTTCTCTCTAATCAGTTGTTACTTATTCCCTACCTTGTTAATTCAAGGGTAGGCATGGTGGATTCGTGACAATGATACGTTAATTCACGGGTAGGGTTTAGTTCACAGAAAACTTACTTTTGCTTAATTATAAACTTTTTTAGAAAAAAAAGGTAAAAACCCTATCCGTGCGACATCTTAGTATCAACAAATATGAAAAGGAATATCATATATATATATATATAGAACAAGTCAAAATTTGGTAATTTAGCACTGCAATCTCTCTCTCTCTACAGAATTATGTTTTTTTTCATACCAAGCATAAGCATAAAGTTCAGCCCACAAAAAAACTAAAAGCGCTTCAGAAGAGAACCCATTATGAATAAATGAAACCACATTCCAAAAAATAAAATTAAAAATATGTAAATAATTTAAAAGAACAAATTACCAATGTTTCGGCCTCAGTTCTCATACGGCTGTATCGCTGTGCAAGACTTCGAGAATCTTCTAATGGAGTTCCTGTTGCCATTTGTCTCAGTGGCTCTACTATCTGAGACTCAAACCAAACTTACAATTAATAAAAAAAGAGATCAAGGACTACTGATAGGAAAAAACTCACTATTTGTGATAATTTGCAAATTAACTAACAGCCATAACAAAAAGTGGCATTAAATGGGGGCTTTATGAAAGGTTATTCTTTCATCTAATATAATCATACTCTTGTAATTCCTTATTTTATTGTTCCTTTTTTTTATAAAGTCCTTTCCGTCTTGTCTGTGTTTCATTGTTTTCAAAATCTTTTGCATACTTGTTAATTGGTAAACAAGCTAAAAGAAAAATATTATCAAAGAACAAGAAAGAAATAAATGTGCCCAACAGAATCAGTTCAAGGCAATGAGAATATTTCATGGCTTTGATCCCTATCCATTTCAAATATGGGTGCACATTGCAAACAAAAGACGTAGGTAATAAATATCCCAAAATAATCCGAATTCTGACAACATATTATGTGAAGAGAGAAAGACCTGATTAGATAAAATCTGGTTGAAATCCTCGTACTCTTTCTCGATGTTTCTCAGGGCACCTCCGTATAGACATGCCGCTTTAGCAAGAATTGCATCACTAGCGGTATTCTCACTTCCATATCTAAAACAATCCTCTGACAATTTTGTCCCTGGCACAATTACCAAAAAGAACCAAACATTTCTCATATACAAGATACACTTTATTTGTTTATTTGCAAATAACACTGAACTATGAAATATAAATTATGAAGAAAAAAAAAAACACTAAACTGCCCTAATCTTTTAAAATCAACTCAATCTAATTGCTTCCTTACCACATTAACTTGAGAACCCAATACAAAGCCTCTCTTTTCTGTCTTCTTTGGGACTCAAATCCGTCTTACCAAGATACAGTTACGGGCTGTTGAGAATAATCTAGAAATGAGTAAAAATACAGCAATTTACCGATTTCTATGTGCCTATTCCCCGACAAAACAAAGGCTTCACCTGCTCGTGCAATATCTTTCTGGAAATCCTGTAATGGTCGGTGACATAATAGTTAGACCTATTTCCATTTGTGCCCCCATAAAATCATTAAAATGTAATATACACCCTTGTGGAACAAAATGTACCTTGTGAGATAACTCTTACTTTACAAATACAAAAAAATTAGCCACCTTAGTATCTTACTTCTACTTTTCTTTACAAATAAACAATAATTTGACATTTTGCAAGATCATAAGTGAGATTTCTCTCTTAATTTGGCACCGTGAATATTTATTTTAAACATTACCCTTCCAGATCGGGTAGACTTGTATAGTTTCTCTAACTGAAGGTGTCTCTGCAATTCGAGTTCATCTATGACCATTACATCTGAGCCTTCATAGCCACTGCCGCTAAATTGCTTTATCACTGCCTATAACATTATTAAAAACAAGATTAGACAAAGAAACGTAAATTCACAGTACCCCACTACATGTTTAAGTCTTAACTGCAAATAAAATTAAAAAGAAAAGAAACAAAAGGAACTTAATAATAAAATTTTCCTGAATTCAGCGAACTGAAAGACCTGTAAGAATAAATTAGTTCAATTCAGTGAATTTAAAAGACCTGATAATAAATTTTAGTCATAATATTTGTAAATATTAGTTCACTTCAGTGAATTTAAAAGACCTAATAAAATTTCATACAAAAGTAACTTAAAAGAATAAATTACAGATGAGCCCTAAACATTTTCAGTTTTGCACTTGACAACCGAATTTTGAACGTTACCAAGGAAAGAACAAACAAGAAAGAACGCGGTGATGCAAAGAGAAATTGAAAGGATTGAAGAATCAATGCAAGAACCTGAAATCGACGAAAAGAAGAGAAGTAAATCAAGATTCGTTGCAAAATCAATAAAAAAAATAAAACCTGCTGTTGCTTAGAGACTTGCTCCTTCAATTTGTTAGCGTGCTTTCGTAGCGCATCCATCTCTGATCTCCACCAACAAAGAAGAGCTCAATTCTTTGAAGAGAGAGAGATGCGATTGCTAATGCTAGCTCTGTCTTGTTCTCTCCAGTCGAGCACGCTGAACTCTTCGTCGGAGATCTATTCTAGTATTCACACCAGGCGACAGATAGAGTGTGAATGCAAGTTCTATTGTGACGATCTCGTGTAGTAATCCGTGTTCTCATGTGATCCATTTGATTGTTCCTTTCCTTCGGCCTTTTCGGTGAATTCAAAATATTTCGAGTTGTAACTTGTAACTAAGGTGTTCATGCTCATCAAACTCTTGTTCGGATCCCAAAAGTAACTCAAATTTTAGTTTGGATCCAGATCGTTTAATCTACTCTGGCACGAATATATAAGGAGCCACATGCATTTCACTTTAGATTGGATTCTGAATTCTAGTTGAACGGTCCGGATCTAAACTCAAAATTTGAGTTTCTTGGGTGTGTTTGAATGGAGCAATAATACAACTAACTCGAGAATAGCACTATTTTTTTGAGCTATTCGATTTTTTGATGGTGCAAGAATAACACTAATCCACTATTCTTTGTTTGTCTCATATGAATTAACACTAATCCCCATGTTTGGTTGTGGCCTAAAACTAAGGAGGCCTAAATTGGTTATTCCAACTTAGGCCGGTCTAAATTATTCATGTTTGGTTGAGACCTAAAGTTAAATCATAGCTTAAACTATTCCTTGGTTAGAGTTGGTGGAGAACTAAAGTTTTAAAAATCTAAATTGATTAATTATTTATAATAAGATACTAATTGTAATATATTGATTAATTATTTACAACACTTGAAAGTTACAACAAAGTTACAACATTTATTTTTTTCATTTTCAAAGTCCAAATCATCGATCCAAACCGTTAGATATTCAATCTATATTAAAATGTGCTTGGAGACCAAACTTTACATTTTTTGAAATTTTTTTGCTATTTATTAAGATGGGTACAAAATCGATGTTTTTCAATGGTGCAGAATTTTAATAAAAACAGCAATTTTGTACCCATCTTAATAAATAGCAAAAAAATTTCAAAAAATGTAAAATTTGGTCTCCAAGTAGATTTTAATATAGATTAAATATCTAACGGTTTGGATCGACGATTTGGACTTTGAAAATGAAAAAAATAGATGTTGTAATTTTGTTGTAACTTTCAAGTGTTGTAACTTGATCCCTCCTCTATTATTATAATAATTATTTAATATATTAACAGTATAACATATTAATTATATAATTACATATTAATAATAATTATGAATAAGAAAATATTAATTATATAATATTAATATTATTATATTATTATATTATTATACTAATTATTTAATATATTAACAATATAGGGTATTAGTTATATATTAATAATAAGATACTAATTATATAATATTAATATATTAATAATAACTATAAAATATTATAATATTATTATAATAATTATTTAATATATTAACAATATAACATATTAATTATATAGTTATATATCGTTAATAAGATACTAATTACACAGTATTAATATATTAACAATATAACATAATAATTATATAATTATTTATTAATAATAATTATTAATAAAAGGATATTAATTATATAGTATTATTATAATTATTATTTAATATATTAACAATATAAGATATTACTTATATAATTATATACTAATAATAATTATTAACAATAATATACTAATTATATACAGATAAAATATTATTATAATCGTTCAAGTTAGGCCACGAGGTGGAATAAAAATTAAATCACCATATGAGGTGGCATAATTTAGGCCGACCTAAAGATCGGCTTATGCCATCTTAGACTGGCTCATTTAAGGCACGTTTGGTAGAATAACGAGACATAAACTCCTTATTCCACCATTTAGGCCACAACACTAACCCAACCAAAAATTGAGTTATTTACTATTCTCAAATTTAGAACTAGTTATATTCTTGCTCTATTCCTTGTTTCATCCAAACATACCCCTGAGATTTGGACACCTAGAAGGGGTACATATACAAGGGTACTCATCACTTCGATTCGGTCCATATGGAATTAAAATAGGAAACCAAAGTCTTATTCGGTTTTCAAAAATCAATCAAACTGAAATATAATAAGAACCGAATAAGATCTGCACCAAACAAACTGAAGTAAATTTTGGTTTGTTTAGTTGAACCGAAATAGGATACTAATCATAAATATAAGTATTTCTTTGTTAACTTTTTAAAAGACGGATTAAAAAAAATTGTTTAGGTCGGTTTAACTGGTTTTTAGACCAAACCAAGCAATATATATTATGTCATAATTTTAAAAAATAAATAAATATTTGGTTTAAAAATTTTGATTCATAAAATCGATTTAAAAATTTATAAACCAAACTGAACTATTAAATTTGACCAAACGTGACAAATCAGTCACAGCGTGACTAACGTGCTGTGACCATCTTTCCAAATTTGAACACGGTACAACACGACACATAAAAATCTAACTTAGTCACGGCACAACATATGATCCAAGTCACGACATAACTAGTCATGACACATCACGTATTCCTAATGAATCAATAATTATTCTAAACAGAGTAGCGAATTGAATTTTTCTTTTTTTTGGCGGATCATTCTGCTGGACTGACTTTTTTTCTATGTAATTTTCTTCTACAGCTGAGCTGTGAATTAAATACAGGAGTAGGCCTTATTTCCTTTCAGAGGTTGATACAAGTTTGATTTACCGTAAATTTAATTAAAATTTTAAATTTAAGAGTAAGCAAGTACCTACCTCTAAGCCTTTTTAGATTTGCCATTGAGTACAGATTTTCATGTAGGGAATGCATTTCTGTTTATGATAAATTCTACACACAGAAATTTATTCCTTAATAATATATTAGTATTGAGCCCGTGTGTTGCATCGGTGATATATTATAAGATTGAATATAATATGAGAAGACTTTTTTATTTGACATTCACACAAAATAAAAAAAAATACTTAAATAAAAATAAAAGACAAATGAAAAAAAAACGGAAATCAAAATAATAAATAACAATAAAAGAAACAACAACAAATGAAAAAATACAGATCAAATATAATATGGATTTTTTTTAAAAATATCATTGCAATTTAATATCTAATTTTCTACACAAGCAAGATACGTCATTAAATGATTTAGAAGAGATGATATGTAAAGAAACAAAATTGGAAAAAATATAATTAAATGATTCAAATATGAATTATCTCTACATATATTGATGAAAATTGTTTTAACAATAGAAATTTCTCTACATATCATTTCTTTACATGAAAGTTCTCGATATTTTTCATTTTATCTTTAGTTAAGAAAAAATATGATTGTTTTTGTCAGCACAAGATCTGCTATTCATCTATTCACAAAAATACAACAATCCTAGACAAAATCCGAAAAGATGTGATTATTTCCATTTTAATTGTCAAAACTATAGAGGAGGAGAAATGAAGGAATAAATCCTATGCCCACCGATGGAAAAAAAATTTCGTACCATCTGTGAAAACTAACCAATTTGGGTCTACCACATTTTGGACCTCTTAATAATGGTTTTCACGATAACTAAATGCTTAGTACGTCATTAATATTTCTGAGCATAGAAAAATCGACTCACATGATCAATAAAAATAGAAAAAACAATATAGTTTATTTTTATGAAATAGAATATGTATTTATAATATGGTCTCAATGTGTCATAGTACCGTAGTCGCATTTTTTTCTTCTTCTTTACCATAGCCATCTGTTTAGTTTCTCCAACACACTAGAAAAAGTACGTGCAAGCTCGAGTGTCATATTATTTATTTATAAATAAAATTTGACATGTTTAATTAATTAAATAGTTTTACTTAAAACAAAATATTTATTTTGGATTTCCTTTTTAAAATAATATCAAATAAAATGAGAGTTAAAAATTCCAGGTACTGCAAAGATCGAGGTGGACTTAAAATTCAAACTAATTCGAACTCCTTAAATCACCAATTTGAGTTGAGCTCCATTTGACTAATAAACAATTTTAAAATAGATAAAAATCTGCTTGCTCAAGTTCGTCATTGAATATTTTCAAATTTTGGATTGACACCCGTTACTGATCCGCTACAAAAAGCATATGTCTCCATGACTACATCCGATGTATGTTGCTCACCGATTTTTGACCCGAGTCCGAGTTTGATCCGACTCGACGAGGTTAAACCATGTCCTTGACCCAATACGTCCAATTTCTCGAATCCGTATCCTCTGTAGTATTGTAGAGGATCACCCTCACTTTACGGTTTGAGATTAAATTTTAACTGGTTTGAGATTCGGATTGCAATAGAGAAGTATTTTTGAGCTTTGAGATTTGTGCCAAGTTAAAAAAACTGTCCGGATCCACTAATTAGAAATCATTCTAAAAGATTCCCTTGTGCGGTACCTACTGGATACGAATTCCAATTTCTCAGGTTTCAGCGCCATTTGGAAATTCAAAAAAAGTGTTGGCCTTTCTCCTTTCCCTCCCGCTCCTCTCTCCAATGGCGATAGTCGATCGCTCTCCCCTCGCCGTCCGGACGATGAACACCGGCGTCGCCGCCAGTAGTCCTCGGCGACTCCTCCCTACGCGGTAATCTTGTCTCGACAAACCCTAAAATGCCTCTTAGTCTCAGCGAAACAAGAAATACAAGCGTATCTAGCTCAGATCTAAATATTTTCATCTTCTCTTGCAGGAAATTATTTGAAAATGAAGATTCATCGGTCGATCTTGCTGATCCGATCCAGCCATGGCTAAGGTAACCCTGCGTTTTAAGTGTTTGTTTATATGTTCTGAAAAACTGTTTTTCTTTTTATTTTATTTTATTTTTTTTTCAATTTGTTGGCTATGCATGTTCCTGAATACTATTTCATGTACATTGTACAAATTTTAAGATTTTATGTCTATCTGTTCTTTGTTGTTACTTGTTAAAGTGTGCAGATTTGCAATGATAGTTCAGAACAAAAGAGGTCTAAATTATATTTTTTTTTGCACTTCTGTTGAATTTTACTCAGGAAAATTAAATTTTTTTCTGATGAGCTTATGAGAAATTCTAATGCTGAATCCTTGAAGCATTTCAAAAATCTCCTGGAGGAATGCATTAAGAAAATTGGAGGCAATAATCTGTACAAGGAAGATACTAGACTTCTCAAGATATGGCTTCTCTATGTAAGGCCTATCAATAAATTGTATTCATTTTTCTTACTGTTTGTTCTCAATACATTGAGCTTAAACTTGAAATTTTTATAAAAAACCCTATCTGGGAGGCATGTATACAGAAGCTGATCATAAGTCACGCCAAGGGGTGCTTAGCCATCCCCATAATTTTAAATTTTTTAATCACACATATATTGAAATTTATTCTTTAATTTTTTTAATTTACTTTAGCCCCCCTCATGAAATATCAATTGTGTACTTGTATCCTAGTGGTTAGAATTCTATTTTGTTGTTGTGGAGACTTGAGTTTAAATTCCAGTGATCACATATTTATATTGTGCATTTTATGTTTTAGCCCCTCCAATCTAAATTTTCTAGTTCCATCCCCACATGTACCCTAGGAACTAATTTAAACCATGATGTCTCTTTTTCTTCTTCTTCCTTTTTGTAAACGATATTTCAGGGTGATGTAACTGGAGAAACTGAAAAGGCATTCACATTTTTGGATGAGCGAGGGCAATTTGGGAAAGAAGCATTGCTCTATGAAGCTTATGCGTCCTTTCTAGTTAAAAAAAGAAACCTTGAAGAAGCTGACAGGATATTCAGGCTTGGTATTTCAAGGTGCATATTCTTTTCTTGTCTCATTCATCTTACTCTGTTGCCTGTGTACATCCAAGGAATTAGTCTAACATGTGCCCCTAAGAAAATTAGTTCACAACTACCAAATATTTTCTTCTCTTTTATGTAGAGATGATACTCAGGAAGCAGTAATTTGGCATTTTTTTTTTGGTGTTTTTTTTTCACGCCTGTAGGGGCATATGTTGGCATTCCTAAATTTTTGTAAGGTTATATATAACATACTTTCCTTTTTATAGGAATGCTGAGCCACTTGATAGGTTATTGGAAATGCACAAGCGCTTCTGTGAGAAGTTCTTGTATATTTTTGTTAAACCTGAGCCCAGCCTAGAGGTATTACAACTATAGTTTTCTCATTACCATTCAGCATAAATATTTGTTTAATCTGAATTCTCATGCACATACTTCAAGTATGTTTTGTCATTGTCCATTAAACAACAAATAAAATAAAATTCTTTTGGCAAATAACCGTTATCCAAACGGTAACAATAATTTGTATGAACTGTATCTTATTTATATTTCTTATCTTTGATAATATAATTTATTTACAATACTTACAAAAAGGAAAAATATTGACATTAATGGACAAGGAAGAAAATCCTTGGACAAACTCTTTTTATGCTTTCTGAGTACGGGATATTTTAGTTGAAGTCATTCTTCAATATATTATAAGTGATCAGTGTTGGGGTTTTACAGAAGTCATGCAGAGCATAAGGGGCAATGCAGTGTTGGGATTTATTATAGCAAGAAGTGGGTTTTTTTGTGGCCCTAAAAGTGTAAAGGCACAGTGTTTATTTATATCTTTTCTCCCTCAAACAATCAATAATGGGTTACTTTGCAATACTAATAAGTCAATAGTGATCTTTGCATGAAGATTCTAGGGTTCTTAGGAAGAATAGAAGGAAATACCGATTTCTGTCCAAAAGAGGGTTCAAGATTCATCTTCTCTTTGACGCCACAACTCTTTTCATTATAATCTTTCAAAGTTACAAACCATCCATAAATTATTTAAAATTACATAAGTCCTTAGAGTTCCTATATAAAACATAAAAAGAACAACTATGCTCTATTTGTCAACACTGCAATTAGTGATAAATAGTTTTTTTTTTCCTTGGTTTGCACATCCCTTCTTCCAGTATCTGTAAATCATACCTTTTCTACCATATATTAATTTGCATGTTCTGAAGAATAATTTTTTCATGAATTCTCTTGTAGGCTGATGTACAAATTCGTTCAGAGCAGTCCAGCTCGATCGACCCATGGAGCAATTCCACCATGACTAATTTACTAAAGAAGATTAACCCATGCATGAAGAAGTACGAGGTAAGATTTCTAGCTTGTGTCTGTGTGAAGTTCATTTAACGCATTTTGGTTTTGCTTATTTACCCTTGGAAATGCATGGATTTTATCCAACTCCTTGTAAATTTTTGAGTATTTTTAGGGTTTTCATAGGAGTAATAAATTGTATGATGGCAAAATATCTCTGGCTTCTCAAAACAATTCACGAAACAAGATTGTTGAGCTAGTAGGTAATACATCTTATTTAGTTTAAAGTAAAAAAATAAAGCTGGTTTTGTTTTTTCTTTTTAGTGATAAAACTTTTTTATCCTTTTTTTGGGTGATAAAGGAAACTGGAAATATCAGATCAAGGGCTGTGCTGGTTCTGGTGGCTTTGCACAGGTGTTCAAGGCTTTTGTTGATGGCAATCCAGAGGAAGTCGCCGCTTTAAAGGTCAGAAGGAAACAGGGAAAATAATTCTGGTGTACTTTGCAAAACCACAATATGCCAAATCATCAGATTTTTTTGTTTTATTAATTTAAGATAGATTCGACAAAGAGTGAGGCTATGGTACTATGCATAGTGCGGATTGTTCCGTACTATGGATCAATATATTTGTTTTCGATGTTTAAATAGTTGATCTAAATCGTTCAACATGGTTTTCATATGGAAATGTACTTGCAAACTAAATTTTAGATTATTTTTTTTCACTATTTTTTAGATGGGTAAAAATCACCCGATCTGAAGAATTTTTGAACCATCCAAAAAAAGTGATTTTCTACCTCTTTAAGAAATAGCAAAAAAATTCAAAAAAAATGTAAAATTTGGTATCTAAGTACATTTTCATATGGAGATCATGTTTAGTGGTTTGGATCGATTGTTTGGACTTAAAAAATGGTGATACGGATCCATAGCACGGACCGATCCATGCTTTTCAAAGTACCGTAGCCTCACTCTTAATTTAAGATAGATTCAACAAACTAGATTATGATAATTATGATAGAAATTTATTTCTTGAAGGTCCTTTTTTTTAAGATATTGGGAGGTGATTGGTAAATTTTATGAAAATATCTTAAAAGTTCAGAATTGATTTACTGTCGAAACTTTAAAGACATTTTAATATTTTATATATATTTTGTAGGTTCAAAATCCAGCATTCCCCTGGGAGTTCTATATGTACCGCCAGCTGGATTTACGTATAGCAGGAAATGAGGTCATCTATAGAGTTTCTTTCAATAATAATAATAATATTTCGTTTCTGATTCGTCAATAGGTGCTAACATTGGTTTCTGAAAATTAATTGTTACATCAGAGACTCAACTTTGGCTATGCTCATAGAATACACCTTTACTCTGATTTGAGCGTGGTGGTTTGTGATTATCTGTCTCATGGTACACTTCAGGTAAATAATACACAAATTTTACCGTGTCAAACTTATATGACTATTATTATTACAACTGGTTACCACCATATTATTTAATCATGATCATTGACAAATTTGGTAATAACTATTTAGATGTTTAATTGTGGAATAACCTCTTGCTCCACACTTAAGTTGCCAAATGAGGAGTAGAACAGGAGTAAGATTGAGTAAGAGGTGAGATAATCTAGAGTAAGTTACTCCATCTTTTCGGACGGATTAACTTCCTCCACACTTCTTTGTCTGTAGGGTCCAACGTCATAGGTAGAGGTTCATTTTCCAAAATTTTACACCTCCTGGCAGATTAAATTAAACCATGACTTAAACTACCAAACGAGGTGTAAAATATGAATATTAAGATGGAGTAAGTAATTTAATTTACTAGTTCTTGAGAAAACTGAGAACAGAGCCAGTATCTTACCTACTGACTTGCTTTCTAAACATCATAGGATGCAATTAATTCCCACATTGTTACGAATCACCACATGGATGAGGTGCTGTGCATGTATTACACTATACAAATGCTATACATGCTAGAGACTCTGCATGGTGTCGGTTTGATTCATGGTGATTTTAAGCCCAACAATCTACTAGTTCGCTATCCGAGGTAAACTTTGTAGTGTGTCCTTTAGTTCTCCAACATTTTGAAATCTAGTTAAACAATTGTTTGAACTGTAATACTTACTAACCTTTTGCTGTTTTGTTTCATTTTATAAGAGAGTTCACTGAGGACATGTTCAATGACCAAAATGGATCATGGCGCAGCCAGGTCTCTCTTTCTTTCTCATTTTGAACAAAACAGCCTTCTTAAACTGTAAATTCTAAAGCTAAAGTTTAATTGGGATGGATCGATCAGGGAAAAAAGAAAACTAGGAAAATCAAAACTTGAGGCTGTTACCCTTAAAAGCATTTTTTCATCATATAGAGGATATGAGTAATTTAAAATGTCATAGTTTATTTTGTGTTTTCAGGGTCTATGCCTTATAGATTGGGGAAGAGGAATAGATGTCAACCTTTTTCCGGACGGTACAGTTTTTCATGGAGATTGTCGCACGTCTGGGTTTCGCTGTGTGCAGATGCAAGAAAAACAGAAGTGGAAATTTCAGGTCCATTATTTAACATCAAACCATTTTCTATTGGCCATGTTACCAAAAAAAGCTACTGCATTTAACAGTGAAACCTGATATTGCTAAGAAACCATTTTTTGCTGGTCGTAAGACAAAAATGTGTAAACTAAGTTTGATATTCTGTATTTTTGAGATTAGCTGAAGAAAACCGACTAATCGAAGTTAAGGGTAAATTATCATAAAAAGGGGGGGGGGGGGGGGGGGGGGGCTCTCCATGCGAACATTGATATCATCTCTCTAATATAGGAGAGATACAAACAACATATTCAAGATGGTATTTGACGGATTGAGGATATACAAAAAAATCTATACAAGAATCAAAGATTGCTAACCTTACAAATATATCCTTTTTCCTTTCAAAAAATAGGTTGACACATACGGTTTATGTGTAATCGTGCATATGATGCTCCATGGAAGTTACATGAACATTGAAAAGAAAGTGAATGTTGATGGAAGCTATCATTTCCAACCTAAATCCAGTTTGAGAAGGTACGGGTTTTGAAAGAATAAGGATTATTATTTTTAATTCATGAAACTTATAAAGTTATTTAAAGCCCTTGGTACAATATAACAGATGCTATTTATAATTCTCTCTTTTTGTTAAAAGATCCCAAAAGTGCTGCATTTATAGAATTGTGAGAGAAAGGATACAGTGATATTTCTCCTTGTTATTAGGTTTATGTAAAGTAACATAATTTTGCATGGTGTAAATGGAGTTGAGATTTCTGAGGGACTCTTATGGATTTTTCTTAACTTTTTATTATTCCATTCCTTCAGGTACTGGAGAGTTGAGTTATGGAAGAACCTGTTTCAAACATTACTCAACTTGCATTCAAACGAGGCAAGTGACGTGCTGACTATGAAAAGTTTGAGAGAGTCATTTGAGGAATACTTGTGTGGCAATCGCCAGCTGGTAGCAAAGCTAATCCAGCTCCTCGCAAAACAAAGAGCTTCTCTCTGTTCAGCCTAGATTAGCATCATCTCTGCATAATCTCTTCTCTTTGTACTTTATTGCAAACATCTGCAATTTTAGTTTGTTGTATTTGGACTCATTTGTTTTCTTGATCGGCTTGGTCAATTGTTATTAGGTTCTATTTGTATATGAATTGAAGTACAATCTGACATGTAATTTGGTTTCTTTTCAATTACTAGGTGTAGTTTGGGGAACTGTTTCATGTACATCCAGATTTAGTTTTGTTAGTTTGTGCTGGAAAGCTATTTGCATAGAAACAGACTACATTTAGTTTTACTGTGATTGACCAACTTGTGTTTTTTCTATTGTTGAAAATGATTAGTTATGATTCGGTCTTCATTAGTTGAATTTTTTTCCGTAATATATGAAATCATCACAACAGGTTTTTGATTTTTCCAAATAATTTAGTTTCGCGTGGATGTATCTAAATTTGGGCCTTCGTTACAAATATAAAAGAAAGTAAAAGGCATGGCCCTTTAGAACTGTTCTTACGGCCGATCTAGGGAAAATGAAACAGAGACAAAAGGCCGAAAGTTATGTGGCCTTTTGAGCCCAATTTTGTGAGCACACTTAAAGATTTTGATAGTACTTGTTTAAGAGAGATTGCTAATAATCCTATGATCATAGTTTGTGTGAAGCTTCTCCACCATGTTGCGTCCATCTGTTGCCACATCTAAGAGCATGCTTCAGAAGAGGATACATAAGGGGAGGGAAGGGTGACCTGACCTGACCGACTCGTGTTACTTGTTTCAGAATACTTAATTTTTAGAAAGAGAGGAGGTGAGCTATATATACAAACTATTCAAATTTTATAACCTTCAAATCGAAGTATAGCGGAGGTGAACTCTTTATGCTGTCCCTCTCCACTTCCCCCCCTTTATATACTCTGTATGGAGCACATTCTAAGTAGTCAAAATACAGTAGTAACAGACTTATTTTCCTATGGATTAGAAGAAGTGTAAGATTTCTGATGAATTAGTGGGACAACCTGGCAATGAAATGTTTTAGGATGGACTTCATTTGAACAAAGTGTTAGCATAGAATACATTAGGTGTCAATTGCTTGAGTTAAGTAAAATTGTGAACGCGAAGGATTTTTTTTCTTTGAGATAAAATTCAAGTCACTTGACTCTAAATTTAAATATCTATAAGAATTTTTATTTGAATTTTGAACTTTTTACAATTGAATTATTAATTTCAGATGTAGCATGGTAACAATACCTAGTCACTAATAATAATTGAGAAACAAAAATTAATAAAAATGTGTGAAGAGTGACAAATGCTTAGGAGTGTAAACGGATAAGGATAATCCGTTCGGTATCTGGAGATTATCCGAATCCGGATTAAACGGATACGGATAATTTTTGCATATGGTGAAAAAATGGCGGATATAGATACGGATAATTTCATGAAGGTGAATATCCGTATCCGCAATTATCCGGATCCGAAATTACTCCCAACTAGCTTTGATTTTACTATTCTAGATAGAAGTTGTAATATGTTATTCCATATTCATTTTAGTTATAACTATAAAATGATAATACGATATGATTTTTAATTTAATCTATTTTTATGGTGATGATACTACAATAACACAATTTCCTTTTATTTTTACCTCCATTTCTAGGTACCGATTTTAACAACTATTTTAATCACCGCAGGTCTGAGATGAGAGAAAAAAATAAATTTGGACCAAAATATCCTTTGATCGAAAAAGAAATAATAAAGTTAAGATTCCAAATCTTTTAAATGAGGAAGTTATACTGCTAACATTAAAATTATATCCTAAATAGTTTTACTAACAATAATTACCAGATAACATTCAAATAAAAAATTAAGAATCGCAACTATTATACATAAAAACATATATACTATCTGTTTCATATCATAGAAGATCCCTGCAACTATAATATGCGATCAAATAGGCATTCATTAATATCCATACAAATTCAAACTATAAAATTAACAGACTGTAGAAAATAAAAAATAATCTAAAAAGTATACCACCAAAAATAAAAATCACTACTTCTAAAAAAATAATTTTAAGTAAATGTTCATGAGTTTCGTACTTGAAATTGAGTAATTTAAGTTTTTTGACTTTGTGTTCAAATGAAAATATTATTGACTCATCGATGATACCCATTTAGTAGACCAAAAAATCTGTAAAATAAATAACTTTTTTTATTTGAATCAAAATCTAACGCTGTAACTTTATTATTACAATTATATTTTTCTATATTTGTATAAATAAAATAGAAACAATTTGAAACTGTTTGAATAATAAAACTAATATAACTTTTTGAATTACGTTGTTGAGCTGAAACTTGAGAATTTCAAATAATATGTTTTCGTAGCTTGAAGAAAATTTGAGAACTTAAAAAATTCAATTTTTGTTGCTCAACCGTAGAAGCAAAAATAACTTACATAATTTTTTCCCAGAACATAAAAATTAGTGGATACACAAGATAACTTTCTAATATTAAAGATTTGAAACCCATCTATTATTTCCTTTTCGGAGAAAGGATAGTGTGGTCTTAAATTTGCTTTGTCTCTTAACTTGGATCTGTTGTGATTAAAATAATAGCTGTTAAAATCTGCACCCCTATTTCTTCACTCTATATTCTTTTCTATTCAAGACTTTAGCTCATAAATATATTATGTTTTTAGTCTCTATTAAATTAATTTTAGATATTATTTCAAGACAACAACGAGTCACTTTTTGGTATCTTAAAGTAGTACATAACTCAATTATCTAACAATTATTCATTTTGTATCCGTATTCAAATCCGTATCCGTAGATTATCCGTTCCGTATCCGTATCCATATCCGTATCCATTTGAGATGGATATAATTTTAAATTTTAATATCTGTTCACTATTTATATTTGTTTCCGCTCATTAAAAAATAAACATGGATATGATATTAGCATTATCGGCTCCGTTTACACCCCTATGACATGCTGCCTCTCTATATATTGGCCGACAAGCTCTGGATCGAACTTTATTTTAGGTCGTATATGGCGTATATAATTAATAACTATAAAAGAAAAATAAAATCCTCTGCATATGGTAACTTATCTAGTCACTAGAATTTCCAGCCGGTTTCCTCCCTGGTTTTTCAATTTGTCAGTGAATTTATCCCATTATATCACGTGGAACCCTAACCAATGTAACAACAGATTTTGAAAAAAGTGCATACTCTAAAATAAATAAACAAGTGTAGAAGGATTTATATATAAAAAAAAAATAAGAGCAGGAATCTTTTGTTTGTTATAATTTATGACGAATAGGATACAGTAACAAAAACCTGACCAATGCAAATGCATGCCTAATTAGTACAACTGCTACCTGACATGCAGGAAAAGAACATCCAACGAATGCCTTCCTTCTATGCTGACTCAATGCATCTGACATGTACCTCTCTTTAGTGCGTATTTCTATACGAATCCAAGACTAAAGGAGGGTATAATTCCCTTGTTTCTCATCTCCCAAGGACACTTGGATTAAAGTAAAAAAAGTTAAATAACATTAATTATGTTATCCTATCTTGGGTTTCTAAATTTATTGGTTTTTTTTTTTTAAAATTGAACATTCCAGAATATTTAAGCCTTTCTTTTGTCAATATGGGTTTCTTGGTTTTATTAAATATCATAATAATAAGTATCATTTATTATACTTGATTCTCATAAACTTTTATTTTGAGAAGAATATGATTCTCAAAAACTAAAAAGCTTTTATTAATACACTATTTTCTTACTTTGTAGACAATTTAATGAGGCACCTTTGCCTCTACAAATGTTGGTCCAAGAGAATTGCAAATGTCAATCAATCTATCATATTTGTGAAAATTTAATAAAATCAGTAATTAATGTAACTCAGAAAGTAAAAATAGGTGTACATGATATTCTCTTTAAGATATTGAGATAATCGTTATTCCTGCCACTGTTTAGCACTGCCTAAAAGTCACGTCTGCCCCTCTTTTGAAGACCAACACCTTTTTCATTGTTTAGATCCATAAAATCATGCATTTTAGATAACATGTCTTTTCAAAGTTTGGCTACAATTACATTTTGATGGTTATATATATATATGATCATGTCTTCATTAAATTAATGGAAAACATAAGATAAATAAAAGCTTGAGGAACAGTATGACCATCAGTAATTCTTTTCAACAGCTACTCATGCATTTATAAATGTTTTTCAGATCAAATAAATAAAAGTTTTGCTAGGTCTGTGAAGTAATCATTACAAAGGGACACAGAATAAAGCAACAGTTGAAGAGAAACTATAGCTAGCTAGCTAGCAAATTAATGGTAACAACCAATTAATTAATTAAAACAATACAGTAAAGTTTGGTAATATATATATATATGGAATTCATTAACCTAACAACTAAATTACTTTGATATATACTGGAAACTAAATTATTTGAAGGGATCATTAATTGCATTGGCAACATCAGACCACCAAACAATTAAGAAACGGTGAACTAACAAAACTGCCATGATCAAATTAAAAGCAGCAAGTTGAAAAGGGATGGATATACGTACACAAGCAACAAAAGCATGCACACATGATGTAAAATTCCATAAAAAGAAATGTAACATAGATTTACCATTACAAAAGCCAGAAGCAAAAGAACAAGGAAGAAATGGACCTAAACCATGACCCTCTATAATTCAAATAATATAGGGTAGCAAATTCATTAGACAAAACAAGAGTATCCCATTATCCCGTGCCCATATACACAAACAAAAAAACAAAACAAAAAAAAAAACAACAAAAAAAAAAACAATGAAGAATTAAGCACATTAATATCTCCAAAGTCCATATATTATATTTCTTCTTTCATTTTCTTCTTCATATCATTGCAAAATATGGACTTGAGGAGGAATGTTACAAGCCGAATGGATCCAAGTCTCCTCTCCGTGCAAAGCCTGATCAAGTTCTCCATACCGCAAAATTATTTCAGACAAAAAAACCAATAATTTACGGCACTTGAGGCAACCTATGCAACCGAGACGATCTCTCCGATCCAAACTCTTGTTGAAATATAATTACTTATTAGTTTACCACCCACTAGACCTAGACCCAAGACGATAGATCTTAATGATATAGCACTTAATATCAAACGGAAAAAGAAAAAGAAAAATAAAGAAGCCAAACCAATTATCAAATAGAGAATACAAATTGAGAACTATCTAGAAAAGAGGTGCAACAGATGATCCGTAGTTCACCGAATCCGACAATCCAACACCGCCATTAGAGTACACCGGCAAATTATTGTTTAACACCTGAGCATCATTAGAACCAATTTGAGCCATGAAATTATCACAAGGAATTTGCCATTGTACCTTACTTTCTCTCTGCAACTTCGCTTCCTTTGATGCATTGACATTCCCGCAATTTGCTGTCGCCAAAACCTCATTAAACTCTCCATAAGGAAGCTTAAAACTTGACAAGAAAGAGGATCCAAAAATTTGATACTCATCAATTATACCACTTTGTTGCAAATTTTGGAATTGGTTGGATTGGCCAAGAAATCCAAGGCTGCTAGCTTGGGATTGCAAATCAAATCCACTAGTGGTACTAGTACCCGGTAAGATACCACCAAATCCATGATTTCCGTCAAGCGACGAGTTATAATTAGAATTGTGGTGGAATATTTGGTTTATGGAATTTGAGAGCCAATTAGGCTGGTCTATCTTTGCAGAGGCAGTAGGATTAGAATTTGATGGTTGTTTCTTCATGCGTTTATTCTTTCGGCACCCACCTCCGACCGGCACGTTGCGCAAAGTACCGCCACGTGTCCAGTAGCGTTTGCAAGACTTGCAGAAGTGTCTAGGTTGAGCTAGGCTGTAGTTGTTGTAGTAACAGAACTTGGTATTCGATGAATCACACCGCGGGCACCGGAGTGGCGTCTGGTTAGGGTTAGGGTTAGAATTAGGATTAGGGTTAGGGTTTGGGGGCATGGATTGAGTAGTACTGTTGATGGTGTTAGAGATGATGGTTGGATTGGGGATAAGAAGAGGTTCTCCCATTAACGCTAGATCAAGGTGTAGAGTTGTAGAAGAGATGAGAAGGAAGAAAGAGGTTGGTTTTTAAGAGAGAGAGAGAGAGAGGAAGGTGGGTGGATAATGGAACCCAGAGGAGAAGGTTCGCTGCCAATAGCTACACAACAAAATGGGGCATGCAAAGTATTATTGACCTGATGTGGAGAGAGAGAGGTTAATTGCTCTGTGCTAGTGGTCTAGAGAGAAGACATGTTTTTTTTTTTTTTTTTTTTTTTTTTGAGAAAAAGAAGACATGTTGTTGGTTGCTACAGAAACACCAACAAGAAATTTTTTGGATTGACACTGAAAATATTGCAACACACCATCATTTCATCTGTAACAAATGTTTTAATATATATATAGACAGTATATATACCACGTATGTAGCAAATGAATCAAACTATTTGTATTTCAATTGTAGCGTATTTTTTTTTAATAAAGAAAAAAAAAGCAAGAGAATTGGTTTCATGCGGTCCACTTGGGAATGTGCTTTAATTTAGAGCTATTTATGATCTGAAAATATTACATAAGATTTTACAATTAGTGGCATTGATGCTCCATATGAAAAAGTTTTTTTTGTTTTTTTGTTTTTGCTAATTCGGAAAATTAATTCTTTTATAATGTCGATAAAAGTGAAAATACATAAATGAAAACATTCTATTCATCTGAAAAAAAAAATACTATTATTAATGTGACAAAAAAAATGGAAATGACTTGAGGGTTAATTAATTCTCTTTTTCTTTCTTGGAGCTTACAGATTAATGTTCTTTGAAGCCTGTACTTGTAACTTTACTATTTTGGTATTAAGTGAGAGGTACAGCTTAATCGACATCATGTGTTGGTCATGTTCTTTCTCGGGAAAGACTAAAAGGTAAAACAAGCTGATCATTGATTCATTTCTCGAGGTCAGATATTTCCTGTTAGGCACACACTCTCAAGTTTTCATTTGGCAAAAAAAAGTTAGAAATATTAACTCAAAAATACAAAATTAGAAGTTCAGGATAACTTAATTAGAAGTTTCAGTATGACTCAATTTTAGTAATGAAGATAGCTAGAGTGGGAAAAATGGCACAGTGGAGCCGGCTCCATTACGGAATGGTATGATGACGGCACGTGTATCAGTTACGTATTGTGATTCGTGTGTTCCGTGCCATTATAATTCACGTGTTGTGGTTATCTTTTGAAACTTTGGCACGGCACGTCACATGAAAAATTTAGTCACGGCACAGCATGGCACATAGTCGTGCGAATCACATGTAATTAAGACCATTAGATATTGATTAAATGGTGAATCTTGAATAAACTAATTTAAATTATCATTAAAGTTGTTGAAATAACTTAAGCGTGGAGTATTAGTCGCACAGCACAGCACAGCACATATGGCTTGTCCATTGAGTCACACAGCACCAGCTTAGAATTAAGCACGTATAATTAGAACAATTATAGTCGCACGGCACATATGGCTTGTCCATTGACCCACCAGCTTAGAATTAAACACTTCTACAGTGGAACTAGTTGGGAGTAGTAAGGCACTGGGACCAACAATTTTAATTTTCTGGCAGTATGATCATGTTTTATGGTGGAGTAAAGCTAATAGAGATTAAATTGTTTACTCCTTACTCCTTATATTATACACCTCATTTGTGAGTTTAATTTGTGATTTAAATTGATCTGTTTAGAATGAGTAATATGTTGGAAAATGAACTTCTACATATTATAGTGGGATCCTACAAACAAAGTAAGCATAAAGTAAGTTAATTTGTCTCGAGAGATGGAGTAACTTATTTTGAATTAATTCATATTTTATTCTATCTGACTGATCATATTTTACTTATTGTTTAATAGCTTAAGTGTGGAGTACGAGGTTTATTCCATATCTTACTCAACATGAAATTAAATATGGCATGCATTCAATGGTGGATCCAAGAAGCAATTGGGATAGGTAAGTGTCTACCTCTAGATTTGAATTTTTATTTCCAACCCAGTACTAATTGTTCAGTGTGCCTTTCCTTGATTCGATATAGTGTCTATCTCTAGCCTGAGCTAGTATGATTCTTGAACTGATTCCTTTCGAGCTTTGGTCAATTAATTTTGTGTATTTAATTTTTTTCGGATTTGCGATGCTCTATTTTATAAATAGAATAAAGGAGAAGAAGAGAACAAGAAAGGTTTGGCAATGGAATTTATCATTGCAATTCTAAGAAAATGGGTCGGCCGAACTTTTTAAACCTTTTATTATTCAATATATATATTTTGTATAAATTTCTTTGACTTCAATTTGCTAATTTACTACAACACTCTCACTTTGAATATTTCCAAATTATTTTTTTAATTAGCTTAGGAAAAATATTTCAATACTATGTCAATCGATTTTATGCTTATAATAAATTTTTTTAATAAACCTAGTTATAGGGATTGAGTGGCAATTGTGTACTTGACGAGTTAATGAATTTGAATTTAATTAGTGCCCTACTCTGACAGAAATCATGAATCCCTCCTTACCTGTATTGTTCATCCATTTTTTTTTTGGAAATTGATGAATTCTATCAAAAGGAAAGATGTTTCTCGATAAAAACTTCGTGTGCGACTCCTTATCATGTTAGTGATTTGCTATTAAAAATAATGCGAAACATATTTTGCCAAAAATTTGAAAGATTGTTAAAGAGACAAAAAAAGTTGATCAAATATGAACCAATTTTGTTTATAATGGTATAGAGATTGGTACTAATTAAAGATCGAGAGCAGGAGCGGAGAAAGTAATTAGGTTATGGAAGATGCATTTGTTTATCATACCCTGACTTAAATTATATTGTCAAAATATAATTATTTTGCCATTTTTTAAAAGAAAGTTATGTGTTTAATTAAAATAATTTTACAATTATATATAGGACTTGGCTACGGTGCTATGGGTTGTATAGAGGCCTCCCGTGCTACGGCTCAATATTCGAGTTTTCAAAAATCATAACGGTCGATCCGAACTGTTCATCTTGTTTTCTATATTAAATTTTACATTTTTTAGAAATTTTTTACTATTTTTTTAGATTTATTAAATATCTTGTTCTCTACATATCTTGAAAATTTTGCCCCGCTAGCTCAATTGTATTTCCTGGCTCCGCCCCTGCTAATTAAAGAGTGACGTGGCATCACATTATTAAGAGATTAAAAAAATCTTTGATAATTGTTAATGTCTCAAATCAAAGTTGTGGCCAGTAAAAGCTGGATAATTAGATGTATTGTATTAATTATGACATGTCAGCAGCTAGCAGCTGAACTCTATATTTCGACCACTAAAACTATACTACTAAATTTTGAAGGATAAGAACAATTGGATGAAACTGATTAAATGATATGGTGACGTAAATGACTTAAGTCCCTAATTAAGGATAATATAATTTCTATAATTAGACATATATTGAGTGAAATATTTATTTATTCTTTCGTTTTGTTATAAAATTATTACACCTAGCTCGAGAAACAAATTAAGTTTACAAAGTTCTTCATCCCTCTTTCTTTCATTACTGTTCTTTCACTGTTTCTTAATTAGTTAATTAAATTGCATGTCATAGTAATGAGCACTTTAAGAATTAGTACATAATTAAGTTCATAAATAAATTTTTATAATTCACTTTTAATACCCAATTCTGGTCATTGTTAGTGGTATTCATACAAGTTTTAGCCTTTTAAAACTAAGATGTGGATCAATCAACCTTTTCAAATACAAAATGTGGTCACTCTAGCAATAAATGAAAGTAATAAATTCAGGGCATTACATATATTTTCATAGGAATATATTATATTGGTAAAAAATTAATTGACAGCTAGTACTGACATCAATATAAAATGATCTAAATAGAAAGTAAAAATTGTCAGTATATAATTAATTCTCTCAATCATTTGGACATCATATGTCAAAGTGAGTGTAATTTGAAACTTAACTAACTAGCATTTTTAACAAGCTATTTAAAATCTAACCATTTAACTTAATTTGCTGGTGGTGATGATAAATTGACTAGAATTTATACCATATTTTAATATTTACAGCTACTGAGTCAAAGTATTATAAGAGGTCGGTCGGTGTCCTTTGATTTTTTTAAGGAAAATTTAAATATTCATAAAATTATATTCTATTACAAAATTTTGCTCCATTTATTTATTTGATTTCGTCAACACACATGAATGGTGTAATACGTTTATAACTTTCTCTTTAAATTAAGAAAAAATAACATTAGTTATCATAATTGTCAAAATAATTAAGTCGATCGATTGTGATGAATATATCCCTTCCTGGTTTTGAATATAAACGAGAGGATACGAATAAATCCGCGTTTGAGAATTCAGCGCGTGATAGAGATGGCTTGGCACAATTATCACCTTGTATAGATTTCTTCTCTTAAGAGAGAAAGAGACGGTGCTGACCAAAGCGATTGTGAAAGATAGACGTGTGCGCGTGGCTCTAGAGGTTTTGAGAAATTTGGAGCGTAGATACTACTAGTATTTTTTTTTTTTTACTTTTAGAAATTAAGAAAATCAAATAAATAGAAACAAGATGGATTACATTTTTTTTCGATTCCATAGAACCGAACCGATGATTCGGTTTCATTAGGGCATTTTCTATGACTGAATTAATTGTTTCATCCCATTAGTTACCGACGTGTCATGCTACAAAAATTTAAAAAGCTCCGAAAAGTGCATGCGTTCCGTAAGAATGGAAAATTGTGCCGTGACAAGTAATGCCGTGATCATGATCGTGTATTGTGACCAAGTTACATTTTTATATGACGTGTTGTGACTAAATTTGAAGGGATGTTCACGGCATGTTAATCACGCTATGACCACATGTGTCATATTAAAATGTGATTGGTTACGTTTGATGACATTTAGTTATGACTTTTTTATAATTTAAAGTTGGTTTATTCAAAATTCATCCACGATCAAGATCTAACATTTCTAATCATATATAACTTTCGTGACCACGTGCTGTAACCAGAGCAGTTAACATGCCATACCAATATTCGAAAGGATGGTCACATCATGCAAATGGTCAGAATACGAAACACGCACCGCTAATCAGTTAGTGTGGGACCGAACCAACGACACACGAGTCACTTCTTTGCATCCCTAGCGTTCTCTTCCTTCCTACTCCTCTCCTCTCCCCCAAGTGCAGCTCAATGAGATGGAACTAATGGTTTGATATAATTGATTTTCAACACTGTGTAGTTGTTAGTGTGGTACTTAAGAAAATAAATGCAACGAATCAATAGTTAAGTTTCATCTATTTATTGAAAAAATAAATAATGAATCTAGTTTATGATAATTTATTATTTTTAATATCTAAAACTGCAAAAATAAATGTTTAAATAGCCCGAGAAGTCACAAATTAATGCGTTTCTAGTACGCGCTTCTCCGTCTCTCTCTCTCTCTATATATTGTATATATGCGTGTGTCTTTGGTTGGTTGGTTAGGTTTTGTATATGTTCTTTGTTTATTGGCACCTAGCTATTTAGACTAAGATTCTTGCTTTGACTCTGGTCGTCCTTGTGAAATTCATTATTTATTAATTGATAGAGAGATAAATATATACATGTATGATTAATTAACATTGAAATGGAGAATTTGGTAAATAACACCTAGAGAATTCTATCTGGATTCTTTTGCACGACTGATCGATCGCCGAATTTTTGTAGCTTCTGCTGGATTTCAATCGGCCATTAACACTGTGACACGTGGCATTAGAATCGTAATCTTTTGTTGTCGGTCAAAAAAAAATATTCCAATATGTTTTTGATCGCATATATATGTCAATTAATAGAAGGTACTTAGCTATGACCATAAGTTAAAAAAAAGATATAATACGACAAATCGAATATCGATGACAGTTACTTTGTGGCTACAAATGATTATAATTCTCGGTCTAATATTCGAAATATATATGTTGAATCAGACATGCATATGATATAATTATGTTTTTTTTTTTTAATTTTTAAAAGTGCTCATGCAAAAAATAATAAGGATGTGACCATATTCCTCTGTACAATTTTGAGTTGATCCATTGATGAATTGATATAGCATGTGATCGTTTATTTTTTTTCTTGTCAAACATTTAATTATCTGGTATTTTGAGTTGATCAATTGAATTTTTTTCCTCTGTACAATTGAGAGGATGTGGCACCATATCATCAATTACATATACATCAGTTACATATATACAACATATATATTATTAGCACCAATCATTCAAATAATGCCAAGTCAACACTGACTATACTAGGTGGCGGTTCTAAATTTGCAATTTGAGAAATGCATAATAATTTCATAAACATAAATATTTTTTTAATAAAATTATCTTCAAAACGTCACGTTGGTTAATTAAAATATTATTTCCTATTCACTCACCCATCTAGGAAATTTATGAGATTTTTTTTTTCAATTTCTTAATGCTAAAAACAATCAAAATATTTAATTATTTGCATCAGTGCAGCAGTGCTTTTGAATTAAATTTTAAATTAATTTCAGCTATTTTTATTATATAATTTCAGTTTAATTTCATGAATGTAGATGCTCTAACTGTGAGTAGTCTCATAAATAACACAACATTATGTAGTTAGTTTTTACTATTCTCAATTATATATGTCAAGTTCCGGCCATTTTGATTAATATCCCTGAAATAATTGAAAATTTTATAAATGCCCCTGCCCCCAACTTTTTTTTAATTATGCCCTGACCGCCTGGGCCTCGGGCGGCCCAAAAAAACCTATGGAGCGCCGGCCCAAATGGCGGCCCACAACACAAGTGAGGCGCCCCTCCATATGGCGCCCCATAAGTCAAGTGAGGCGCCCCCCCATCTGGCGCCCCACTGCCCATCTCTTTTCCCCGCGAGCCACCCCTCCTCTGCCTCTTCTCCCCTATTTTTTTTGCCGAAAAAGAGAGGAAAAAAAGAGAAAAAAAGAGAAAAAAGAAGAAGAAAGAAGCCGTTCCGAGCCGACCCCTCTCTGCCTCGCGCCTCGATTCGCTTCTCTCTCGATCGAACAAGTGAGTTCTCTTTTTTTTATTCCATTAGGATTTAGGGTTTGGGTTAATGTGATTAAATGGTGTAATGTGATTCGGTTTGGTTCGATTTGATGTTTAGGATTAAACGTGAGTAATTAGTTGAATTGATTGAATTGGTCGAATTGGTTCGATTTGATGCTTTAATTGTGGCAATGACATGAATTGGTTCGGTTGGTCGAATTGGTTCGATTGGATGCTCAAATTGGTTCGATTGGATGCTTGAATTGGTCGAATTGGTTCGATTGGTCGAATTGGTTCGGTTTGGTTTGATTGGATGCTTGAATTAGATATTTGAATTGCTTAATTGCTTGAATTGGATGCTTGAATTGGTTGAATTGGTTCAATTGCTTGAATTTAGGATTATGATTTATGGTAAAATTGCTTGAATGTCATATGGTTCAATTTAGGGTTTATAGTTATGAATTGTGAATTTTTTTTAAAATTTAGGGTTTATAATTAAATGTAGGGTTTATGTTTGTGAATTGTAAATTACTTAAAAATATAGGGTTTACGGTTCAATTTAGGGTTAGAATTTATGGTTCAAATGATTGAACTGTTTAAGAATTTAGTTGTTGGGTTTATGATTTAAAAATATGCATATTTATTTTTTGAAAATTTTTTTTGTGATAGTTCATAAAAAATATGTATATATGAATATAAAAGATTTTAAGTAAACTAATTATTTTGAAGTATATCAATATTTGTTTAAAAATGATATATATATTTTTTTATTGTAAGTAATTTGTATGTATATCTCATTTTTTTAATTTTAAAATTTAGGTCTGTAAATATTTTTAAATTAATTTTTTTTTTGTAAAAGTTCATTTGTTTACAAAAAAAAATGCATATACATGCAAAAATAATTTTGTAAACAAATTGCATATAGACCTAAAAAATAAATCCAGAATTGTATATCCATTTTTTTTTTTGTAAAGTTTATTTAATTTCAACAAAATTAATTTTTGTAAAAAAAAAATGCATATGCATGCAATTTACTTACATGCAAAGTGTAAATTAATTGTATATGCATGAACATCATGTACACGCAATTTGTTTACATGCAATTATTTTGTGATTAGATACATGCAATTCTTATTAAAAAAAATTTATATAAATTGTATGTTTTGATTAATATTTTTTTGTAAATGTAGTATGCCTAGAGTTAGACGGTGGGGAGTACGAGCTGAGCCTGCAGCGGGTGCAGATGCTGTGGATCCGACTGGAGAGGGCTCGTCGTCTCAGGCCGATACGACTGGCAGGGGCTTTGAGGATCCGACTGGAGCGGATCCGTCGTCTCAGGCCGATTTTCCATATGGTGTCCATGATCCTGACACATTTAGTCCTCTCCTATGGACCCATCATGTTAAGCACCGCGTCTCACTGGCATCTCTTGAGGTACGTGATTTTTATACTTAAACAAAATGACATTCTGTTAAGTTACAAAAAAAATTACACGATTTGAGTCTGACAAATTGATAATAAATACAGGATGATGTCATGCTTACGGTGAGGCACCGCAGGTCTGAGATTCCGTTCGTTCCCCACCCAGAAATGCAGCGATACATCTTGAACCTCGGGTTATACCAGCTTGCCACCATGCCGCAGAGTAGGATCGATGTGTCTCTGATGCATGGTCTAGCGGAGAGATGGCGACCTGAGACGCATACATTTCATCTCCCGCCTGGGGAGATGACAGTCACCCTCGGTGATGTGAGCGCCCTATGGGTTTTACGTATCGATGGCGACCCCATAGGTGACATCTCAGACCATCCAGAGCTGCAGAGGATGATACCGGAGTTGTTAGGGTGTGATCCGAAGACTCTGCAGAAGAAATATAAGAAGAAGAAGGGGGAGGAGGAGGAGTTCCGCTATTCCGGGTACTGTATTTCTCTAAAGGCACTCCGGGCTCACTTCCACCAGAATCAGATATTTCCCGATACTGATGACATTGAGGCGGTCAGGAGGTACTATTACACTCTTTAAATTAACTTAGTAGTTCGTCAACAATCTCAGTTATTTACATTGATTATTTTACATTGCAGGTATACTAGGGCGTTTGTGCTGGATTTGTGCGGTGCTGTCATGTTCGAGGATTCCAGCGGTGACGCAGTCCCGATGATGTATCTCTCCCTGCTGAGGGACCTGGAGAGAGAATCGAGATGGAACTGGGGTGGAGCCGTCCTCGCCCACTTATACAGAGGCCTCTGTGTTAGTTTGTAATAATCTAGAAGTCAATAATACGTTAATTTATCATAAAGCTTTGTTCATGAATTGGATGATTAATATCATTTTGTTGCCTTGAGTATTATTGCATTTATGGATCATTTCGAGTTCATGACTGAAATTGTAAAACTCCATAATATAGATGATATATACTCTTAATCTTAAAAGGTCACTGACCAAGGTAATTAGCAGGAACACTAATTACCGCTATAAGGTTAGTATGTGGATTAAATGATGGTCAAGTTTTACAGACCATACACAAGAAGTTGTCATTTTAATCACATAGATATATGTTCCAGGAACATGATATCTGACAGACCCCGAATGAAACATTATACGGAATTGTGTTCGTGTCATTAATGCTTTCATTCAGTGTTAAGTTCTAAAGTATGAGGTATTCATCTTTCCTACTAAGAAATGTATATGTGTGATTGTTATCAAACGCTGTCGGTAAAATGCAGTTATAACGGTAGCTCTTCGGTATACATGGCTTAGCTGAGGTAGTGATGGTTTACCAAAAGTACTATTGTCCCTCGTATCTCTATACGAGCTATAGCATCACTGGGCCCCTTGATAGAGTAAGATTATCAGCGCGCGGTATGATTACAAGAGTAATCATATTTGATAATCTGCTCAAGATCAAGAAAAGATTAAGTTTACAAGGATGACACACACCTACCTTGAAACTAATCTGATAGCTATGTGACAAAAGAATTAACACAAGTAAATTATTTACTGGATCGTGATATTGTACTGTACAGCATCATCTGTGTAATTGGATGGTCATGATGTGTTGTCAGATGTCTCTCATGATTATAGAAGTTAAAACAGTTTTAATTCTATTTACCAACATAACACAGATCCTATTGGGTCACACCATATATGAGTTAATCGGAGAATCTTATTGTGATTGATTATAAATTGGTTATGATCAATAGTAAGATGGTTATAATTAATTATACGTGTTATAATTAAATTATAAATGTTATGTAAAAATAACAAGCAAAAACATTGGTTAATTTATAAACGTGTATGACACGTTGTATAAAAGTTAACCGGTTAATTTATAAATGTGCATGACACGTTGTATAAATTACCGAAACAACAACCGCAAGAAAAATATATATAATTGTTCAGAATAATTATATGAATATTATTTGTGTTCGGGTCGAGGGCATTCGAGTCTTTTCAGATTCGTCCTTATCCGCATGACATGTCATCGATCCTATCCAGATGACACGTCATCGATACCGAAACAAACAACCGCAGAAAAATATATATAATTGTTCAGAATAATTATACGAACATTATTTGTGTTCGGACCGAGGGCATTCGGGTCTTTTCAGGTTCGTGCTTATCCGCATGACGTGTCATCGATCCTATCCAGATGACACGTCATCGATCTTATCCACATGTCATCATCCTTATCCATTCGATGGCATATCTTGTAAATAGGCATATGTTGAGGGGTATTTCGGTCTTTTGCGAACCTCCTCAAAAGCCTATAAATAGAGGTGGAGGGGTAGAGAGAAAACTCACTAATTCACTTGTATCGTTTCGTGCAGAATCGAATCGGTATTTTCTCTCTTTCTCGGTTTCTCTCCCAAATAGTGTTTCGGTTGAGAAAAGAAAGTTATACGTAGTTAACGTATAATCTTGCGGGTTGTTGTGGAGTATATTTACGGGGTCGATGAATAGTGTTTTACCAAATTTCGCGGTATTTCAGTTTTGCTCATTGATGAAACTGAGTAACTGAAAATTCGTGTTTACGGGTTTTCGTCTTTTCCCCGTGAATAGTGTTTTTGCAGAATTCCGCGGTTTACGGTATTTCTGGCAGAAGAAATAAACCGCTCTCTGGTTAGTCCTGGTGGATAACCGATAGAGGCATCAGACGTCTGATGCTCCGAGAAGAGTCGATTCCTTCCGTGATGTAGCTCTACACGCTCGGTCTGCATTCCAACTGTGATTTGGAAACAAGGTATAAATATGTTATATTAATCTATTTAATTGGTAAGTAGATTAAAGTTTTAGAAATCAATCATGGAGTAGATCTGTAAAAGGATTAAATTGGGTTTTGATGCCAAAGGAATACTGAAGGTGGACCGCCTTGGAAAGTTTCCTGACATACCCCGTTTAATCCTGAGCTTAAGTTGGCCGTAGAAATTTTTGTTCTACGGTCATTCCGCACCTTAAGCCTAAACGGGTTTTGGTTACCGCGAAACCCCAAAAGTGGTATCCGAAACCCAACACTCTGTCATGCTTGTCTGGTATGTCTATATTAATATACGTTGTTATTGAAGGTTGGATAAGAAGCACCCAGTTTTTATTTTAAGTTAAATTTTCAGGTCAAGAATAAACAGATGTTTGGACCACTTCTTCTGCTCCAGCATTGGTCGTGGTCACATCTGCCCATAAATCGACCAGTTATACCGTTGCCACATCCCCGGTGGGGAGATCCTGACCCAGACAGATGCCCCGCGTACGCCGCTATATGGGGCAGTCATCACGATCACGAAGACAAGGGCAGGGGGATTTCTTATGTCCGGGGTCAGCTCCAGATGCTCCGAGATGGGAATATCGACTGGTTTCCGTATCGTCCATGGTATCAGCGTGGATGGCTGAGCCCGCTGACATTAGAGCAGAGGCAGCTATGGTATTATCGGGGACCGGTCGTCTGTTTCTGGATAGTTGAGTATCACTACCCCGATCGGGTATCTCGACAGTTTGGCTTGGATGCTTTCATCCCGAAGCACCCGCTGATGGGCAAGGATGCTACCGACAAGTTCCACAAGTAAGTATCATCTACTTAATTTCATTATCAC
>JARJHM010000517.1:0-232206 GCA_033356055.1 Carex pumila | reverse complement strand
GAATATCATTCATATCTCACCGGCCGTTTAGTCTTTGCTCATGCACTGATGCACACAATCAATAAATTTGAAAGGGATTTTGAAAAATAAATATACATATATAGGAGGGGCCATGTGATTTGAAAATGACATACGTACGATATCCGGTGTACTCATACATAAAGAACAAATTCTCCAAACTAAAAATTAATGACAAAAAATATTACAATTGAGAATTAACATTTGATCTAGTAACAAGAAGTCGTAAATTCAAAAATAAAAAATAATTTTTTTTGTTTAAATTAAATAGTTGAATAACTTGATGTTCATATCTTTACTAAAAAAAAATTATCACTATTTCGCTATCAGACACATATTATCACTATTTCTAGACCAAATTATCATAAATGAAAAATACAAGACATAAAAATTATTCAAAGAAATATATAAGTTACTGCCTCCTCCCGTTTTTTTTTGTACCACTCTTAAAAATTGGAATAAATTAAACAGCACCCGAAAAATCCGATTTGAGATTCCACCACGTTCGCGTAGTGGATCTGCGAACGGATCGCTAATCCGTTCGCGTAACAGATCCGCGAACTGACCCGCCAGCGCCATGACCCGCCAGAGTGACCCGCTAGCGCCATGACCCCCAGAGTGACCCGTCCGTGTGGTGGATCCGCGCACCGACCCGTTCGCATATCCACTGTGCGAACGTGGTGGAAATGCATATAAGCGGCTCCGCAGGTCATTTTCCCTGTCCGTCCCTGTCCGTCGCTGTCTCCGCAAAAATCAGGTTTTTTTTTTTAATTAAAATTTATTATTTAATTTTCTATTTAGTAGTAGTATTGTAAATTATATAAAATATGTGTGTAGTTTTAGTTTAGAATATTGAATATTTGGGTAGTTATAATTTAGAATACCAAATATTTGTGTAGTTGTAGTTTAGAATACCAAATATCTATGTAGTTTTAGTATTAGTTTAGAATATTAAATATTTGTGTGGTTTTAGTTTAAAATACCAAATATTTGTGTAGTTATTGTTTTAGTTAGAATACCAAATATTTGTATAGTTTTTAGTTGGTATATTTTTGTGTAATATTTGTATAGTTGTTTTACTTAAGTAGTATATTTTTTAGTAGACAAAAATAGTAGTTTGGTTTAGTTGGTACATTTTTTATTTAGTTTAATTTAGTTGTGTACCAATTTAGAAATGGATCAATTTAGGAATGTCCAAAAATTGTAATATATTATTATGAGTGATGTTTCTATGAACATAAGGACCTATTTGTAAAATGAACATATTTTTATTTTCAAAGTTCAAACAGTCGATCCGAACCGTTTATCTTGTTCTCCATATTAATATGTGCTTTTGGAGATCAAATTTTTTATTTTTCTGAATTTTTTACTATTTATTAAGATGGGTACAAAAAAAATCAAATTCAGACGATTGAATTTTCTACCCATCTTAATAAATAGTAAAAAAATTCAGAAAAATGTAAAATTTGGTCTCCAAGCACATATTATTATGGAGAACAAGGTGAATGGTTCGGATCGACTATTTGAACTTTGAAAATAAAATATGTTCATTTTACAAATAAGTCCTTATGTCCATAGAAGCCTTTGGCTATTATTATTATTATTATTATTATTATTATTATTATTATTATTATTATTTATTATTATTATTATTATTATTATTATTATTATTACATTGTTATATTTAGACCAAAATTGAGTAGAAATGTATCAAATCATAAATTTATTGTTATGCATTATTGTATGATTTTACCGATTCATCCAAGAATAATGATATATTATTGGATTATCATAAATATTTGTATTATTTTTAGATTTGTACCGTTCCTGAAATTATTGATAGAGATCAAAACTGACAAAATTGATAAATTTAATGTTAGTATGGTGTCAACCAGCGGCAGTAATGAAAACCGTACGCAAGATGATTTACAGCTGGATTTATCACTGGCCCGTACCATATTTCCAAATATGACGAAAGAGAGTATCAGCCCTCTTTGCTGGTATAAATTCGAGGAGCACAAGATGAGGAACGCATATGTAAGTTTACGTTTTGACAAATGCAAATAATTTTTATTTTTATTTAGATAAAAATAGGTAAGTTATATATTTGTTTGTTTTGAAATTAAATGTAGACTCATACCTTGACGGGGACGCGGAACAATCAGATGAGTATCCTCTATGACGACCGATACGCTCCAGCGTTGAAGAGTTTGGGTCTGTGGCATGTTTCACAGCTGACCCCTATTATTGCAGATGCCGCTCTTCTATCTGCGTTGGTCGAGAGGTGGCGGCCGGAGACACACACATTTCACCTTCCCGTTGGAGAGATTACGGTGTCTCTTCAGGATGTCAGTTGTCTCTGGGGACTGCCTATTACTGGACAGGCTGTGACGGGTGTGGAGTACGGGGACTTCACAAAGGACGTTGAAGAACTGTTGGGACCCAACCTGATGAAGGAAAGGTCCCTCAAGAGGTCAAAGGTTGCATCAAAAACGACATCAGTATCCCGCGTTTGCGAGCAGCATTCAAGTAAGTTGCATTTTTTTAATAGTAAATATTTGATTGTGATGTTCCACACACTGTACTAAATTAGTTCGTACTTGTAGTGAAAAATTGGCAGAAGAGGCGTCTGAGGAGGTGGTAGATCAGTGGACACGAGCTTACATAATGGAGCTGTTCTCTTGCTGGTTGTTCCCAGATTCATCTGGGAACACCATCCCTGCTTGTATGCTGCAGTGGCTGAGGGACTTAGCAGATCCTCCACAGATGAATTGGGGTGCAGCGGTTTTGGCATGTCTATACCGAGCCTTATGCATTGCCTGCCGGGTATAAATTACTCTATTTTTTTGTAAATAAATTATTTTCTCTTATTGCATTGCAAATAACCGCAACTTGTATGAAAATAGGTCGAAAAAGCTGATCTGTATGGACCGATTGGTCTACTTCAGCATTGGTCGTGGACGAGATTTCCATTTGGTCGTCCGCAACCACAAGAGGAGGGTTGGGCTCCAGTCTGGGTCATCCGGACGGGAAGGACCTGTCCTGCGTATGCTCAGAGATTCTGCGCTAAAAAGACCTTTGTCGCCACCCCTCACGGCAAGCCTTCGGGGAGTTTGGTTTTTCAGGGACTCCAGTTCGAGCATATGACTCCAGATCTACATGTTGAGTGGAGGCCGTATGATTTTCGCGTTGAGGTTTTCGAAGAAGATGAAGAACCTTACTCTTTCCTCACAAAACTTCCTTCGATCTGCAGTCGCAGAGCGGGAATACTGGTTTGCTCAGGTGCGAGTTATTTTCTATTTTATAGTTTACAATTTCATAATCGTACTGTAGTTTAAAGTTGAAACTTAGACTATGAAAATATTTGCAGGTACCACTTATCTACTACCAGGTTGTTGAGCATTATTACCCTGGACGGGTAATGAGACAGTTTGGTATGGCCCAGTATCTTCCAGTCCCGGATCCTATCACAAAGGACAGCTGGTATGAGCTTCACCAACCGTTATGCACTGCGGTGGGGAAGAATTGGCGGACGGAGCATGCCTTGCATGTACAGCGACTGGAGGATATGAGTCAGGATGACATGGTTCCTTATATGTATCAGGTATATGCTTTTGAGGAGTGGGACCAGCAGTATCGACAGTGGTATCAAGAAAATTGTGCATTCACAGTGTACATGTTCGGTCAGATGTCAGAGATAATATCAAGAAATCCTGCTTGGTTGGCTTATTTGGATACATGTGGCAAATATAATGAAAATGATGAGGAAGAACTGCCTAAGCCATGGAAGGTGTATCAAGCTATGGATGATGGATCTCGTTGGGAAATAATGACTAGCAATGGTTCTGAATCGCTCAACCATGTCTTCCAAACTTCTCGCAGGTTGGTATATTGTAATCCTCCCTTTTTATTTTCATTTTCTTCATTTAATGTAATTTTTAATTATCAGAGGTTACCAGTTGCCGCAATCATTGAGGAGACGTTCTACAAGTGTGTCAGCTGGTTCGAGCAAAGAAGAGAGATGAGTGTGCAATTTCAGGCAGAAGGTCAGCTTTTTCCACTCGCAGTACAAAAGAAGCTGAACAAGCACATTGAGAAGACTAAGAAAATGTCAACGCTTGCATTCGGCCATAATGAGTTCATGGTGACCTCACATGGCGAAAAAGTTAATTTTGACATGGAGGAATGGCAGATGGGTGCCACACATCAAGCGATGCAGGTACAAGAGTAATTCTGAAGAACACCATGAGGTGGATTACTGCCAGAAGCCTCAGATGGTGGAATACATACGTTCATGTGATGGCATGTGTGTCGTTTAAGGTAAATTATATTTTATTAATTTGAAATTTCATATTAGGAACGTATTACTTACTAATGTTATTGACATTATAGAACTTGAATCCAAATGACTTTGTCAATTATTATTACAACATTCAAACACTCATCGACACATGGGAGTGGTGAATTTCATGTGTATGACAATCAATGTGATTGGCCAGTGCACGAAGGAGATCTCTTAGTTCCAGAACATAGGTTAGTGAAATTAGTGTAGGAGACGGCACAACCGTATCCAAATGTGGAGTGGATGTATTGGAAGAGACGCGAAGGGGTCACCGAACCATAGAGAAACTCTCGAGAGGAATGCGAGAAGAAGAAGGGATGCGAGAGGAAATACGCAATAGGCTGGATGGCTGTGGTGGGGTTAACTAAAAATTTGTATCTTGTGTGTTTTTTTTTTATCAGAACTCATGGTTTTTTTTATGAGAATTTGTATCTTGTGGGTTTTTTTATTAGAACTCTTGTTTTTTTTTATTAGAATCTCATGTTTTTTTTTAATCAAACTCATGTAATAGTAGACGTGATATGGGTCCATAAAAAACAAGCATAAACCAAATAAAGTCAGAATAAAAGTCAGAATAAAAGTCAGAATAACAGTCCGAATGCATAAAAGTCCAAACAGTACGAATACATAAAAGTCCAAACAGTACAAACAATCTCTGAGTAAAACAATCAACTACTTGGTCGGTGGTGTGTACGCTCCTTCCTGTCCTCTTCCTCTTGCCACGCCCCAACTCCTCTTCTTCCGAGCCATCTTCTCCTCCTCTTCTTCCGCAATCTCTGAACCTAGAAAACTGAAAGGCGACATATACTACCTCGATGGCAGTGGTGGGGGTTTCCTCTGGTATACGTCCAAACAAAGGCTCCTCAGATGAGCTAGGTGGGAATGGCAGGACCGAAAATAGAAGCTACAACAACTCTGTATAGGAATGGAACTGTCTCTGTCTGTACACTGCTGCACTGTCCTGTGGTGGTGGCTCATCCTGTGTGAAAAACTGAGGAGACCCGTAATCTTGAGTGTATACGGTACCAAAATCAAAATCCTGCGATGTCTGAGTCTGCTCAAACCGGGGCTCAAAACCCTGAAAAATAGATGATTAATAAAATCCAGGGCTCATTTCTCAATTTGTAAGTTATTAGAAGAACACGTACCACTCGATCTCCAAATTGCTCAAATGCTGCCTCAGGCGTCGGTGCGGACAAGATCTCTGAAAAATTCGGCTCTGGTGTGCTCATCTGCTCTGCAGAATCTCTGTCATCCATTTCGTTCAAATCCTCGTATTTTGGAAGATCCGCTAGCCTCAAGATCTTGTCTAGTTGGTCTTGTACCCGGGACGACTACTGGAGGTGCAGATGTGCACAACAAAATCTTACCTATCTTCTTCCAGCCTCTTGTGATCCCATATCTTGCAGCTCTCAAAACTTACTTGATATTCATAAGTACCTGCGAATAAACAATTTGATCAATATTTCAAAAGATGATTACCATATATGTATTTAAATAAATATAAAATAATATAAAAAACTTACAATCTGTGCAGCCGGACCAGCGCTAGGGATGAAACCTAAGTGAGGAGATGTCTAGTAATAGGCAGTCCCTAGAGACAACTGACATCCTGAAGAGACACCGTAATCTCTCCAACGGGAAGGTAAAATGTGTGTGTCTCCGGCCGCCAACTCTCGACCAACGCAGATAGAAGAGCGGCATCTGCAATAATAGGGGTCAGCTGTGAAACATGCCACAGACCCAAACTCTTCAACGCTGGAGCGTATCGGTCGTCATAGAGGATACTCATCTAATTGTTCCGCGTCCCCGTCAAGGTATGAGTCTGCATTTAATTTCAAAACAAACAAATATATAACTTACCTATTTTTATCTAAATAAAAATAAAAATTATTTGCATTTGTCAAAACGTAAACTTACATATGCGTTCCTCATCTTGTGCTCCTTGAATTTATACCAGCAAAGAGGGCTGATACTCTCTTTCGTCATATTTGGAAATATGGTACGGGCCAGTGATAAATCCAGCTGTAAATCATCTTGCGTATTGTTTTCATTACTACCGCTGGTTGACGCCATACTAACATTAAATTTATCAATTTTGTCAGTTTTGACCTCTATCAATAATTTCAGGAACAGTACAAATCTAAAAATAATACAAATATTTATGATAATCCAATAATATATCATTATTCTTGGATGAATCGGTAAAATCATACAATAATGCATAACAATAAATTTATGATTTGATACATTTCTACTCAATTTTGGTCTAAATATAACAATGCAATAATAATAATAATAATAATAATAATAGGCAAAGGCTTCTATGGACATAAGGACTTATTTGTAAAATGAACATATTTTCATTTTCAAAGTTCAAATAGTCGATCCGAACCGTTCACCTTGTTCTCCATAATAATATGTGCTTGGAGACCAAATTTTACATTTTTCTGAATTTTTTACTATTTATTAAGATGGGTACAAAATTCAATCGTCTGAATTTGATATTTTTTTGTACCCATCTTAATAAATAGTAAAAAATTCAGAAAAATAAAAAATTTGATCTCCAAAAGCACATATTAATATGGAGAACAAGATAAACGGTTCGGATCGACTGTTTGAACTTTGAAAATAAAAATATGTTCATTTTACAAATAGGTCCTTATGTTCATAGAAACATCACTCATAATAATATATTACAATTTTTGGACATTCCTAAATTGATCCATTTCTAAATTGGTACACAACTAAATTAAACTAAATAAAAAATGTACCAACTAAACCAAACTACTATTTTTGTCTGCTAAAAAATATACTACTCAAGTAAAACAACTATACAAATATTACACAAAAATATACCAACTAAAAACTATACAAATATTTGGTATTCTAACTAAAACAATAACTACACAAATATTTGGTATTTTAAACTAAAACCACACAAATATTTAATATTCTAAACTAATACTAAAACTACATAGATATTTGGTATTCTAAACTACAACTACACAAATATTTGGTATTCTAAATTACAACTACCCAAATATTCAATATTCTAAACTAAAACTATACACATATTTATATATAATTTACAATACTACTAAATAGAAAATTAAATAATAAATTTTAATAAAAAAAAAAACCTGATTTTTGCGGAGACAGCGACGGACAGGGAAAATGACCTGTGGAGCCGCTTATATGCATTTCCACCACGTTCGCACAGTGGATCTGCGAACGGGTCGGTGTGCGGATCCACCATGCGGACGGGTCACTCTGGCGGGTCATGGCGCTAGCGGGTCGGTTCGCGGATCTGTTACGCGAACGGATTAGCGATCCGTTCGCAGATCCACTACGCGAACGTAGTGGAATCTCAAATCAGATTTTTCGGGTGCTGTTTAATTTATTCCAATTTTTTAGAGTGGTACAAAAAAAAAAACAGGGCTTATGGCTGCTTTTGGTTTCCAATTGATATTAGGTAACATTTTTGGATGGCTTTACAAATATACCTTTTTTTTTTTAAACTGTTATGGTACACAGGACGGCTGCAATATGAAAACCCAACTCAATATTAGAGGAGAGTAGTGTATTTATACTCGGGCGGGTACGGGTATCCCGGGTATATCCGAGTCGGGTACGGGTACCCCGAGTATACCCGAGTCGGGTACGGGTATAGCTCGGGTACGGGTATACTCGGGTACAAGGGTATACGGGTAAGGGTATCTCGGGTATATTTTTCAAAATCCATATCCTACCCGTTTTATACCCGTACCCGTGTACCCTTGACGGGTAGGGCGGGTACGGGTATTTTTTTTTTTTTTGCTGTTTTTGTTTTTTGTTGGTTTTTTTTTTGCTGTTTTTTTTTTCTAGTTTTTTTTGGCTGGTTTTTCTTTTTTGCTGTTTTTTGTTTCTGTTTTTTAATTTCTGTTTTTTTAATTTCTATTTTTTAATTTCTATTTTTTAGATTTATTTTTGTAAATATTAGATTTATTTTGAATAGGTTAGATTTATTTGAAAAACAGAAATTAAATATAACCTATTCAAAATAAATCTAACATTTTCAAAAATAAATCTAACCTATTCAAAATAATTCTAACATTTTTAAAAATAAATCTAACATATTCAAAATAATTCTAACATTTTTAAAAATAAATCTAATCTATTCAAAATAAATCTAACATTTACAAAAATAAATCTAAAAAACTGAAATTAAATCTAACCTATTCAAAATAAATCTAACATTTTCAAAAATAAATCTAACCTATTCAAAATAAATTGAACATTTTCAAAAATAAATCTAAAAAACAGAAATTAAATCTAACTTATTCAAAATAAATCTAACATTTTCAAAAATAAATCTAACCTATTCAAAATAAATCTAACATTTACAAAAATAAATCTAAAAAACAGAAACAAAAAAACAGAAATTAAAAAACAGAAATTAAAAAACAGAAATTAAAAAACAGAAACAAAAAAACAGAAATTAAAAAAAACAGAAATTAAATCATGGCATTGGGTGGTTGGGGGGGGGGGGGGGGGGGAAACTGAATTTTGAATTTTGAATTCAGATGAACAGTACTCGGGTATCGGGTACGGGTACTCGGGTACTAGGGTACGGATATAGTCGGGTACGGGTAAATTCGGGTATGGTATGGTCAGGTATTGGTCCAAAAAATTGGATCCGGCCCCATTTTTGCCCGTACTCGCATACCCGAGCACCCGACCCATACCCTAGCTCGGGTACGGGTACCCTAGGCATCGGGTACGGGTACCCTAGGCAGCGGGTACGGACGGGTATACCCGTTAAGGGTATTGTTAATACTCTAGAGAGAGCAATTAATCTATCAAAGGAACGGCAAAACCAAGCTGCCAATAAGTAAATCAATAACTATAAAAGTAAACAAATATATAAACAAAATAAATGAAACGATTAAGAGCCTCTGGCATGACATCGCCGAAATGTTTAGCTACCTTTCTTACTAGTTACTAGTCAAAAAAAAAAAAACACGGAAGTCAAAGTTTGTTCTAAAAACTTTAATGGAGAATTTTCATATGGACATTAGGATAATTATCGTCAACAATTATTCTCAACAACATTTTATTCATTCAATGCTTTCACTCTCGCTTGTAAAATTAATTAATGATTTTTCTATCATTTTAGCAATCATTAATTAATTTTACAACGAGAGAAGAACACTATCTATTCGCTGAGAGGAGATGTAATCTTCTAGAAAAAAAAGAAGTAGATCATCTGCAATATCTCATCCATAAATATGTATTCGATGTTCATCTATTTGTTCTTTCAAATACAATCGGTTCATTGATTTTTAAAGATATTTTTTGACCAAAAGATATACTGACCGTTAACATTCAATAGAAGTAATAATAATTGCAACGTGTAGAAAAAAAAAGAGAAGTAGACCATCGGCAATATCTCATCTATAAATATTGATCCGATGTTCATCTAATTGTTCTTTCAAATAAAATCAGTTCATTGGTTTCTAAGGATATTTTCTGGCCAAAAAGAGAAGTCATAATAATTGCAACGTACGTGTAGAAAAAAAGAGAAGTAGATTATCAGCAATATCTAATCCCTAAATATTGATCCAATGTTCATCTATTTGTTATTTCAAATACAATTGGTTCATTGATTTTTAAAGATATTTTGTGACCAAAAGATATACTAGTCGTTAATATTCAATGAAAGTAATAATAATTGCAACGTGTATAAAATAAGGAGAGCAGATCATCAGCAATATCTCATCCATAGATATTGATCCGATATTCATCTATTTGTTTTTTCAAATACAATTGGATTATGGATTTCTAAAGATATTTTGTGACCAAAAGATATACTTATTTGGCTTTTGGGAGATGTGGTCATGAAGACACAAGACACTGAATAATAAAAAAATTAACTCAATATTAAGGATAGCATATATATAAAATTTGTAACATAAGCTTGATATTGACCTAACAAAACTTTAAAACTTGAATATGAGCGGCGGAAATAAAAGTTAGATAAAATTGATTTTTTTTTTTTTTGTTAAACTAGTTAGGAATACGCTCGGATATGATGACTCAGGAGCCAAAATATTTCTCTTTATATTAAACTCTGTTATGAATTCGATGCATTTACAATTGTATATGAACCACATTTCTTTGAGGAGTCCGGAGATGTACAATCTTCTAAAGAAAATAGAAAGTGAATCACCAGCAAGATCTCATACATGAATATTTCTGAAGTTCATCTTATTTTTCTTTCAAATGCAATGGTTCATTGGTTTCAGAAGGTATTTTATTGGGCAAAAGATATACTAGGTAGCATTTAATGTAAGGCTTGCACGGATGTTCGGGTTTAAAATGGAGATGGATGGGTTTTACCGTAATTTTCTTTTTAGATCGTAAACCTGTTCGGATACTTAGTTTCCCCCAGTGTAAATTGGTGGGAAAACAAAAATTAAGTCTGGCCAAATTCTCATTTTCTCCATTTGTGAGTTGCCTATGACTATTTCTCTCTCTTGGACAGCTATTTCTCAGGCTTGTTCGGATGTCACAGGATTACACGGGATGAGAACTCATTTTTAAAAAAGTGAGAACCGATCGGTACGGGTATGCACATGATTAATTATAAGAATGTGTTGAATTGAGTATTCGGTTGTACTGTGAAATTAGTTATGAGAAATTCTAATTTTCTTTCTAAAATATTTAATATTATATAATTTTCTTTATTAATATATTATCAATAATGTAATTTAATAAATATATTAAATAATAACATAATATTTTTTAATTATTAATTTATAAAATATAAACATTTTTTATAATTAAATAAGAAGTATATGATTAGATAAACTTGACGTGCATTCAATACTCTTAGCCGTTACAATATTACATCGAGTAGTTGAAAAAAAACCTATTAAATGATGTAGCCGTTGCATTTATGAAAATTGAGTAGTTGGACATATATTAATAGTTCTAAACATTGGATGTACAACAGCTTTATAAAATTGAAGTCAAAAGGAACTGCTTTGCATTTATGATTATAAACATTGCACAAAATCTCAAAATATATGTATGTTGCAAAAAGATTCTCATTTCCCTTCTACACACATCTATATCCATAAAAATATGGATCCTTTTCACTTGCGAAGAATTGATAATGATGATCATAGATACACAAATGTGATTATGCCCTACATGGATAGAAATTTGTTTGACCTAACTCCTTATCATACTTCAATTTTAACAAGACTGAAATATGTCAATGAAGTTCTAGATGGTCACGAGTGTCGTTGTAGTCGAGAATTTCATATGAAGACTTATGTCTTTCGAGCTTTAGTCAGATTGTTAAGAGTGCAAAAGTAGTTATTTTTCGATGGATTGCTAACTGTGGAAGAGCAAGTAGCAATGTTTTTGGATCCTTTTGCGAAGAATGCAAACAATTGTAGTGTGCAAGAACGATTTAAATATTCAGGTGACACTGTGAGCCATCATTTTCACAGTGTATTGAATGCTATCAATCAATTGTCCCCCGAGATTATCATTCCACCTCTTTTACATACGCCTTAGTTTATTGCCTCACATTCGGAGTTTTATCCTTTCTTTAAGGTACTTTTTTATTTGAATTATTTTAAATTAATTTTGTAGTACATAATACAAGAACATTAAATAATAATATCAATTTTTACATATATATAGGATTGCATTGGTGCTATTGATGAAACTCATATTCCAATTACCATTGATGAAGATTTGCAAGATCCTTACCGAAATAGAAAACAAACACTCTAACAAAATGTTATGGCCATATGTGATTTTGATCGTTGATTTACTTATGTAATGGCCGAATAGAAAGGATTAGCATCCGATGCAACTATATTGAAGAGTGCACTAGATGATGGATTTGTAGTACCACAAGACAAATATTATTTAGTTGATGCCGGTTACGCAAATACCTCAAAATTTCTTGCACCATATCGAGGTATCCGTTATCATGTGTAGGAGCAAGGTCTAGCAAATGAACAGCCATGCAATTATAAATGTGTTTTTAATCTCCGGCATGCAAAATTAAGAAATCATATTGAACGTATTATTGGCATATTAAAGATGTGATTTCCTATTTTAAATAAAATAGTAACATACCATACAATTGAAACACAAAGTAATTTTGTCAGTGCAATATGTATTCTTCATAATTTCATTGTTAATTCGGGCTTCTACCAATTCCTTTACTATCCTTCTTGTTTATGTAGATGACATCATAGTCACAGGTTCTCAACCCAACCAAGCCATTTCTCTTATTTGTGATCTTGCATTGCAGTTTTCTTTAAAGATCTTGGTCCTTTACACTATTTTTTTAGGGATCCAAGTATCTCAAACCTCACATGGCATCTACCTCTCTCAACCAAAGTACATCTGTGATCTCCTTGTACGCTCCAAGATGGATGGCTCAAAGCCTTGCTCCACTCCTTGTGCAATTGGCCATGCACTCTCTAAGCTTGATGGCTCACTTATGGTCAATTCTCATCAATACCGTAGCGTGATTGGTGCTCTTCAATATGCAACGATCACTAGATCGGATATTTCTTTTTGCTGTAAACAAAGCATTGCAATTCATGCATGCTCCAACGGACGCACAATGGAATGCCATCAAACAGATCCTTCATTATCTCAAAGGCACTCCACATCACGGTCTTCATCTACACGCTTCTTCTTCCTTTGATCTTCACACATATTTCGACACCGATTGGGCGGGATGCCCAGACAATAGGTGGTTTACCACAGAATTTTGTGTCTTCATTGGCTTGAATCTTCTCTTTTGGGGATCAAAAAAAGAAAAATACGGTCTCTCGTTCTAGCATCAAGGCCGAATATTATAGCATGGAGATTGCATGTGCAGAGCTCATTTGGTTCCAACAACTTTAGCGTGAGCTTCATATCCCTCTTTTTACCAAATCAACCCTTTGGTGTGATAACTTGGGTGCCACTTTTCTCGCCTCAAACCTGGTTTTCCATTGATAGGCCCATGTGCCCAAGGCCCTTATAAAACAATAGGGGGCCTTGAAACAACTTGGACTGACAACTACTTGGATGAAAGCAAATTAAAATCCCCAATTCAATAGTAAAATCAATCTGCCCATCACAAGAACTACAAAACAATGCTGTAGACATGTAAATAAAAGTATACAAATAAATGAATAATTAAATAAATAACTAAATATTTTTAAATAAGTAGCCTGAGTCACCGAGTGGCAAACATAGAAGAAGAATCCTGATCCGAATAACTTGCTAAAACATCGAGGAGAATATATTTAGTTATTTTGGGTCATATGGATTGGGATATTTAGTAAAAACTAGCATTTCCTCTAGTCCTAAATTATTTTGGACCAATGGATTGGGATATTTTGGGCCGAATGGATCCGGTCCTTGAGAGAATTAAAACTGCAAGGTACAGTATGTCCGCACTGAACTCTCTGAAGTCTTATTACTGGAGAGAATCTGAGTTCCCCTCGACATCCTCTTGTCAGCGAGCCAGCGACATCCCTCCGCTCAGGAAAAGGACTCTGATTCCCGCTTGCTTTAGAGTCGAGTGCTTCAAATTCTCTCCGTTATTACACCAACGCTGCTGCCTAAAAGAGCACGAAAGTCGAATATACGGGCTAACGGCGATAATGGGTTTTCCCGGCGTCGACGCAATGGAGAGGAGATAAGTCGGGCACAAGCGGAACCGACTCCAGTTTCTCTCTCTAGGTGTACTAGGGTTTATCTACTTACATATTGGCTCTCGATTTTTGAAGATGAATGTGCCAATAATCGGTTAGTTTCTTTCTCCTTCTTTCTGTTATTTACCTTTTAGTGCGAAAATTGGAGTCTATTTTCGTTTATCATGGGTTTTGTAGCTGGAGAAGTGGCCTTTCCCCCCTTTTGGTTCGTTTTCCCCACCTTTGCATGTTCCCTGTCGTTATTCATATGCTAATTGAGTGCTCTAGTTCATCACACGGCAAATTTTGGGGATGAGTTCGCAATTTTAGTTTTGTTCTGAATTAATCTGCCAATGTTAACTTCCCCAATTTTAACTGTACCTTTTTTCTCCACTTCCAGACTAATTATTGAACTTTTATAGACAATAAAATGCATCTGTTAGTTGTTCCATAATTTACCTTTTTTAACCTTATAATTTTATTTCTTTGCTAATTATCGTGTAACTGATACTTAGATGCTAATTTATGAGCTTTTACTGATTAATTACTAAAATTGATTAGCTAACTTATTTCTTTTTATTTCATGCGGGCTTATTTGGCGAAGATCCTCTGCAAGGGGATTTCCCAGAAATAATAGAGGATTTTCTGCAATATGGTAGCATGAAGTGCATCGCATTCAACAGTTGTGGAACTCTACTCGCTGGTAACTCCTTTTCTTAGTTTTCTTTTTCCTTAATAACAATTTAGTACTGTATCAATTATATTGGATGTGTATATATGACTTCATAGTCTTTTGGTTTGTATTGATAACTTAACAAGGCTGTGGCGTCTTATTGGTCTGGTCAGGCATGGTACTGGTAATACCTTTTGGTTCATTACTTGGTATGGACTCAAATTCAATCCTTGGTTTTATCATTACTTTCTGGTTTGGTACTTTTCATACAGGGTGGAAGCCCTCTGAAAGTTATCTAGTTGTAGTATCAGTAATATATGCAGGATTGCAATGAATATCTGAGGCCTGTTTGAGATTATGATAACTGCAGTAGTTAGAAGCTTCAGTTACCATAACTAACACAATATAACCTGTTTGGCTTGTTGCTTATACTCATTATCCCTAGCATTGAATAGATTGGGATCAACCTTACCTAGCAGATCAATGATGGATTTTACTGGATTTTGTATCTATAATCACAATAGAATTGTACTGAACCAACTATTTGTCAGGCTATTGTTCTCCCATTTGCCCAATCTTTACTAGCAACATGGCACGGGTGAAATTTCCTGTGCTTCATTTACAGCCCTATTAATTGTTCCCGCCTGGAATTGGGAAAGCAGTCAAGTTGCTTGTCTTATTATTATTTTTTGTTGTGTTGTTGTCACTGCTTGTCAGCTGGAATATTATACTTGGTTTTATTTATAATTAAAGAGGCTGAATCACGTGGCTTACTTTTTGCATCTAAAGTACATGTAGACAACAGATTTATAAACCCAACTGAAGTAACTACAATTAAAGCTTGAAATTAACCTCATACATATTAATAAAAACTTTTTGGCCCTTTGTTTTAACCAAGACTAACTTTTGTTCCTTTTATTCACTCAACCAGCTGGGTGTTCTGATGGAAACTGCATAATATGGGATTTCGAAACAAGAGGCATCTCCAGGAAACTTCGCGACAGTGCCACCATCTCTCCCATAACCAGCGTTTGCTGGTCAAAACACGGCCACCGCCTCCTCGTTTCTGCCACCGACAAATCTCTCACTCTTTGGGATGTTAAAAAATGTGAAAAAATTTCTCGAATAACTCTTCAGCAGACAGCCTTACATGCCCGCTTGGACCCAGGTGCACTTGAGCCCACCATCTGCCTTGCATGCCCTCTTTCATCTGCTCCTCTATTGGTTAATATAAGCAACGGTAGCTCAACAAGTTTGCCAGTATCAGTTTCCCAAGAAGGTAATAATTACACTGTTGCTACAAATCCCCGTAAATTCTCTGATGGGTCAACACCCTTTACTCCAACAGCTGCCACTTTTGACTGGTCGGGTGAGGTGATATGTGTGGGAAATTCAAAAGGTGAGATTCTAATAGTCGGCACAAAAACTAGCAAGGTCTATGCAATAATTCCAGTACCAGGTGGTGCAGTAATCAAAGACATAGTTTTCAGCCGTAGTGGCCTGTATGTTCTGACAAACTCAAACGATCGGGTGATACGCCTCTTTGAGAACCTCCTTCCTCATTATAATACCATAAATGAGCTTGAGACCATTGATTCATCTAATAACAACACCAACAATAATGTTGAAGAGTATGACATAGTAGATAAATTGAAAACAAACGGTACCAAATGCATGAAATATTTGCGTGAATTTCAAGATGTGGTGACAAAAATCCAATGGAAGACACCATGCTTTAGTGGAGATGATGAGTGGATACTTGGTGCCAGTGCTAGTAAAGGGGAACATAAGTTATATATATGGGAGAGGCTGGGACACCTCGTGAAGATTTTAGAAGGTCCCAAGGAGGCGATAATTGATCTTGTGTGGCACCCTGAGAGGCCCATTGTTGTGTCGGTTTCTGTGACTGGTACTGCATATGTCTGGGCCAAGGATTATGTTGAGAATTGGAGTGCATTTGCACCTGATTTTAAGGAGCTCGAGGAGAATGAGGAGTATATTGAGAAAGAGGACGAGTTTGATATCAATCCAAGAGAAGATGAAAAGGTATGCTCACTGCAGATTCAATAACTGATTTTGTTTGGTTTTAGACTTTGTGTGGTTGAACAGAGTTTGCTAGTACAGTAGTAGGTTTACTGAAGGATAAACAAATACACAATTGTTCAGCAAGGTAGTGGCATTGATGTTTTTTGGTAAAGGAATCCATAACATAATTTTATGGGCTTTCTTAATCAAGTATATTGTTGTTGATGATGTTATATTGTAGAATAACATATTAAAGAAATGAAGGTTGGAATAACATATCTGATAATTTGGCACTTTTTTAGACTGATTCACTTGTAAGACCTATAAAAGAAATGAAGGTTGGAATTTTTTGCACCCAAGCTTCTGAAAAGCAAAACTGCTAATAGCCTGATACGGCTATTATCTGGTTAATATGCAACCAATGGTGTAAACTTAAGAATTAAATATCAAAACTGTTCTTACCAGTACTGAGGCTGAGGCTGACTATTTGACAAATGGTGCTGTCAAGCTAGGATATGGTAGCAAAGTGAGCTGCTGCCAGTATATATAAACCCCTACAATCGCTGCTTAATCCTGACAAATGATTTATTCTATTTTTGGTGTTTTTGAACAAATTTCTCTGGAAGGTGTAGCTTTTTCAAAACAACCTCTGTTTGGTAAGGATATTGAACAAGAATCTGAAGATTTATCATTTTTTTTCTATTATTGTCACATCTTAGGAGAAAGAAGAAGTCATAGATGAAGATGCAGAGGTTGATATAGACAATTTGGAGGATACATCTATTTTAAAAGCATCAAATGGGTCATATGGAGGGTTACGTTATCTGGCTGCAGTGCCATCCCCAGAGCAATCAGAGCAGCAGGACAAGTATCCTGCCAGCCCAATCAAGCAGGAAGAGAGTAATAATTCTGCCTCCCCTTTTGACATGGATGTAGTTGCTAATGGGCATGCCTCAAGCCCTATGGAAGGTAAACTTTACTGTTGTACCTCATACCTTTCAGTTCTGGAAGCCTTTTTTTTTTATTGTCCTTTCATTTTTTGGGTGTCTCTTTGTTTTGAGTTGTCCATGATTGTATTTGTGGGATTTTGGATTTTGTTGTAATAAATGGCTTCTGTAGCGCTAATTGTTATCCTGATTGTGACCTTGGTTCTATTTACATATATTGGGTTCTGATCAGTTTTGGGATTCAGGTTTTAGGTCTGGGTTTTTGTGTCTTTTCTTATCATTGGGTTTGGAGCTGAGCTGGTCCTTTTGTTTGGTGTTTATGCAATTTTCTTCTTCTTCTGATGGGCTTTGCAATATGGTGCTAAATTCTTAGTACATTGTGTTACGGGGGGGGGGGGGGGGGGGGGGGTGGGGGGGGTTTGTTTGTTTTTTCTTTTCATTTTTCCTTGGATCTAAACTTATACATGTGCTGATGCCACGGTCATGGCTGTTTATATTGGTGTTAAAGAGTTAGATTCAGTTTTCATATGATTTTGAGGTTTATAGTTGGAGCTTTAGTGTATGACTTTTGTATACTTAAACAGTATTGAAGTTCAACTACAGAGCTGAAATTTTATGCATCTTTATAGGCCCATATTTGTAATTATATTTGACTTTCCTGCCCATATTCATTATGAATAAGAAATCACTTCTTTCTTTCTTTTTTCTTTCAACATTAAATTTGTTCTGACGTTTGATTTCTTTGTGCAGGCAGTGAAACTTTTTTTGCAGAAGAGGACGGTGGGACCAGCTTGAAGAGAAAAAGAAAACCATCAGCAAAAGGGATGGAGATGCAAGCTGAGAAAGATAAGAAACCGGTAATAAAGAACCCGAAGTCATCATCCTTGAGTAAAATCTCCAAGCCAAGAACCAAGTATGAGTTTGACTCAGACCAAGATGATGAGTTCACAGATGGGTTCGTCTTTTAGTTTATCTTTTAGGTCTTTTTAGTTGTAGGTAATGGGGTTATGCACTATTTATCCTGGCATTTGGTGGTGGGCCCCTTCTGCCTTTGGCTGACTGTTATTCTTTATCTTCATCCCAATATGGATTTCTATATTCAAATTTTTTCGTTTTTAATTTAAGACATAAAAGATTTTCTTTGTATTTTGACCCTTATTTTTCCCGGGAAATGGTTTCGTAAAAGATGCCAAAGCATGAGATATCACACACCGAATTTTTTCCTTATAATATACAATTTTACCTTCTTTCCCCCCTACTCAGTCCTTTCTATTTTCAATTATGCATGTCAATATGGTTGCTAGTGTATAGTTCTGATTCAATCTTGATCTAGAACTGAAAAATTAGTACAAGTGGACAACTCAAATGAAGTTGTCTGGCATCTCATTTTTTCCTATTGTTTTCCCTGCTGGCAAACTTGCAAGTTTCCTATTCATATTGTGGGTTGATTGTCTGAAGGGAGGTAAAAGATTTCTCTTTGACATTGAAGAGAACAGAAAACACCGATAGATCAGTACAGGCGGTGATAAGGTATTTTGGCTTGAGCATTTCTTCACCTGCTACTATTTTATAAAAGCAACTTAGGCAAGTTGCTTATTATGTGTTGACTTCAGCACTCTAAATTTGGTCAAGTACCAAACTACCAATCATTCACTTGTTGACTGAACTTGGGAAGAAATTGAAATAGCTTTGACACTTCGTTACCAAATTGGGAATGAAGCATATCTTTTGCAGCGAGAATTGGTGTGAATTTCATAAAATAGAAAAAGAAAAAATAATTGGTGTGAATGGGTTGAAAAAGGCGAGCATCTCCCGCATTTGGTGCCGAGATTAACATGGCCCTCTAACATGTGATGTGAATTACAATATTGGTACGGATGATGAATCTTTAATGTTTTATTGTAAAAAAACAGAACAAAATATTTGCCGTTTCCTTTTATATTATTATTTTATTTACGATTTATATTTGATCCAGAATTTTTATAATATTGTACTATGTTGTATTACATTCGGTTTATTCAGTGTGTTGTTAATATTTGCTCAAGTGGATATACATAGGCTGAAAGCTTAAATTTGGTGGCGGTTGGGTAACTTTCTCTATGAGTTTATATCAGTTTTAGATTGGTTATTCACTTATACTGCCAACAAAACTTATTGACAGTATGAGCATCTTTATTACAACATATTTTATTCCAAACAGAGAAGCGCAAAATCACCATGATAATATTAAACCAACCAGAAGATGAACGGTTTATTACAAGACGAATTTTAATTTAAGTTCGCGACCATGTCATTTGTTTCATTCGAGAAAAATTGAGGACACTTCAATTATATGAGGTTACATGAAAAACATGAGGGCATTTGAACTCTCTTCTTACTTCTGATATAGGCAGAAGCAAGAATTTGAATCAATCAACAGCATAGCAACCGCGAGTTGCAAAAGATCAATCTGTTAATCTAACGTAGTCTAACAGCTTGTTTGGTGAAGTGTGAGATGACTTCTAAAATATCATTAATTGCAACTTCCAAGGACTAATAGTATGAAATGTAGGACTTATGTGTCTCCTCCATTAATTAAAAACTAAAAATGTTAATTTTTGGTGCCTCCATCATGCCTCCATTTTTAAAAACTTTAATAACTCAAAATTTAAAACTTAAAAGTTAAAATAAAACCGTTGAATATGATCTACATTATTTTATCTATCCACATGTAAAAAATTATGACATTTCAATTTCGTTTTGGTTGTCATCAAGACCTTGTAAAAACATACTAATGTGGATAATTTCTAGACGTTGATTTTTCAACTTATTGATTCACATATAAGAAAACCAAAATGTGATAAATGTTTTTGAGCACATAGATAAAATAGCATAGATCACATCTAACGGTTTTATTTTGAAGTTTATGATTTAAATTTTGAGTTATTAACGTTTTAAAAATGGAGGCATGATGGAGGCACCAAAAATGGAGGCATTTGAACCCTCCTCATTTAAATTATACCAGCCTGACTAAAATGATATGTCGTAGTCAATAGATCATAAAATGTAGAGGAGATATTCACTTACAATATATATATTGTAAGTGCTTTCAGTAGCTTTCAGTAGCATATGAGCCAAAATACACACAGTCCAAATTTGAAATTTCAAAATTCAAAAAGTCGATATGAACCGTTCATCTTGTTCCCCATATTAATATGTGCTTGGAGACCAAATTTTATATTTTTCTGAATTTGTTTACTATTTATTAAGTCACTTTGAAAATCGCTAATCCAACGGTTTTACTGTTTTGTTAAGCCATCGTTAGATCAGTAATTTTCCAAGTGGCTTAATAAATAGTAAAAAAATTCAGAAAAATGTAAAATTTGGTCTCCAAGCACATATTAATATGGAGAACAAGATGAACGGTTCAGATCGACTTTTTGAATTTTGAAATTTTAAATTTGGACCATGTGTATTTCAACCCATATGCTATCGAAAGCACATTAGCCTATATATATATATTTCAAATATGAGTTGGAGGTCAAGTTATCCAAAATATTTCAAACCCCTATGTATTAATTAATATAGATGATTTTCCTACTTTGTTGATTTCAAACCCATGATCTTCCACATAGAAGCTATGTGTCTTTACCACTAAACCAAAGATAAGTTTTTAACAACATTTGTAAGTTACAATATCTTGCAATAATTTGGTTTTGTGATTTCTAAAGTTCAAACAATGGATCCAAACCGTTCAACATGATATCTATATTAAAATGTGCTTGGAGAACAAAATTTAGATTTTTTTTGAATTTTTTTACTATTTAAGTATTTTATAAAATTGTTGTTTTTCAGTGGTCTAAAATTATCTAAAAACAATAGTTTTGTAAAATACTTAATAAATAGTAAAAAAAATTCAAAAAATTTAAAATTTGATCTCCAAACACATTTTAATATAGATATCATGTTGCACAGTTTGGATCCACTGTTTGAACTTTAAAAATTATAAAACTGAATTATTGTAAGATGTTGTAACTTACAAATGTTACAAATGGATAGAGCCTCTAAAATGTATTCTTAGCAACAAACATATACGTGGAAACTTTTGAGACGACCTTTTCAACAATTAATATCTCATTAAATCAAAGTTTTTGTTTAATTGAGCAATAGTTTTCTATAGTTATAACGAATGAAGATAAAGTGCAACTGTGCAACAAGGACTAGTGAGAACAGTAGCTTGTTGAGAGACTGGCCATCCTAAAGTGTTTGATTGATAGAAATATACAAAGGGCTCCCCAAAGTCTTTTTCTCAACAACAACTTTTTTTCTTCTTCTGAAAATCTATACTTTCAAATTTTAACGTTTATAAAGGATCTACATCTGGATTTTGAGAATGTAATATCTTCCACAAAAGACATTGCTATTTTTCACTAGATCAAAAGCTTATTCTCATTAACTTATTATTTGTATCATTAACTTTGAAAACAACTAACTTAATTGGTACTTATTTTAGAAATTTCTTTTTTATTCTTTTAAAAACCAATAGCTGTAATATAAGATGTTATGGGAAACAAATTTACAGAATTTTTTTAATGCAGGCTACAAAAATTCTAATATATTGTTTTGCTCATAATCGATAAAGTAAAAAACAATAGATTAGAAACAATTGTAAGGTTTTCTGTTTTGTACATTCAGCATGGTCTTTTTGACATCCATGTCCTTTGCAAATGTTGTTATCATCATTACTGAAGCCAAACAAAATATAAAGAGAATTAATTATTTAAATTGATATCTTCCAAATTTTTTATTAATAACATTAAAATAAATAATTTACATAACATATCATGACTATTATGAAAATTCTAAATATGATAAAAACACTGGATCATCCAGCGGAATTCATGGCCAATACCGCTGGATTATTAAGCGGATTTTTTTTGCCTAATTCTGTTGAGATTTATTTTATTTAGAAATATGAATCCAGTAGGAAAAAAAATAAAATCTAATTCTGCTGAATAATCCAACAGGATTAGGCCCAAAAAAAAATCCGCTGTATAATTTAGCGAAATTGGACTTATGCAATTTGCTGGATAATCCAACGGAAATATTATATTTGAATTTTTCCAAATAGTAATTATATGTTCTCTAAATATTTTTAGAACAATTATATTACTCCCCCCCATTCCATCCTCCCACCATCCTCCACTCTATCTCTTTCCAAATTAATTTTATCTCATTTCAATTTCATTCACATTTCTCATAATTTATGAGAAATTTTGCGAATCTAAAATCACGAACATTTTCTACGTAATTTTATCTTTCAAACGAGATCCATGATGACATACTTTTGGATAAGTCGTTACAGAAGTATTTATCCCTCATCGTGCAAGTATTTATACCTATACAAACATATGAAAGTATTACTATCAATTAATATAAGTATTTATACTGATATATGAAAGTATTAATATCAAGTATTATAAGTATTTATACTGACATATGAAAGTATTAATATCATGTATTATAAGTATTTATATTGACATATGAAAGTATTAATATCAAGTATTATAAGTATTATATGCAAAAAAATACTTTTAAGTATAGATATAAATACTTGCATGATGAGAGATAAATACTTCTATAACGACTTGCTCGAAAGTATGTCATCATGGATCTCATTTGAAAGATAAAATTACGTAAAAAACGTTAGTGGTTTTAGATTTGCAAAATTTCTCATAGATTGTGAGAAATGTGGACGAGATTGAAATGAGATAAAAAAAACTCACCTCTAAAAACGTGCATGGTTCCCCATATGATTTGAAATTCCCCCCACCCTACATGAAAAAAACTTGCATGGTCCCTTAAATACTTTTGTGCTTAGAGATAAATACTTTTGTTCTTAGAGATAAATACTTCTGTACGTAAGTATTAATACCTTATGAAAAAAAAAATGACAGCTGAAGTTTTTTGGCATTTTATGCGGGGTTAATTGCGGGGTGGGAGGTGCGGGGTTAATTATCAGCCTCCATATTTTTAATGTTATCAATAAAAATTTCGGTGATTTCTTGGTCTATTCCACGACTTCTCACATCAGTATCCTTTTCTAGTTTAGTATTCATCATTACCATCTCTTGAATAAAAATAAAGAGAATTAATTCGTTAAATTGATATATTGCTCTATTGTATGTCTTTTCACAGCGATATCGTTTTCTAATTTAGTTATCATTACCGCGGTTTTAAAAAAAAAATATAGTGACAAAATGTGACGTGTTACAACAGCATGAAAGAGAGCCATGATTTATGTAACCTGGTTGTTCTCTGTCCCCAGATAGCTACTTACTAACAATTAATTTAATTTGTGAATTTAATGATTATATTGCAGCCTGTAACTTCTGAGCCAATTTCACCTTTTCTGTTGTTTCTTGATCACTGTAACATTCATCATTGGTGTCGTGGCCATGGTTTATAGACATTTTTCTCTTCTAAAATTAAATTAGAAATTAGAAATATGTTAAGAAGATAAAACCATGAACAAGAGCTTTTATTTTTATTTTATTTTGTTTATCCAGACACCCCCTGCTAATTCACTTAAATCTTTGCTGTTCTATAAGATATGAGTACGATCGAAAAATATATTATGAGGGCAAGCATCAGGCTACTAAAGGAAAAATAAAATAATTGCAGAGGTACTAGCTTCCAAAAAAAAAAAAAAAAGACTTGCTTCCAAAGTTATATTTGACTATTTTTATAGGCAAAATAATTAAAAATTAAATTGTACAGGAAACATTTCTAAACATCCTCTCATCTTGTTAGTAACCTTTTTTTTTTTTTAAATAAAAGATCTTAAAAAGTCTGGCATTTTTTTATGCTTTATCTTTGCGAAATTAAACTTATGTCATACAAAGACAATATTCATAACTGTCTGTGCTGGACCTGTGGTTCCTAAAATATTTATTACTAACTATTATTATTATTATTTTTTTTATATCGATATTTAACTTATAATTAGTAGAAATGTCATCCAGAAATGTCAGTTGAAGGATTATTTTTTCACATCAATAACTCTTTTGTTGACCTCAGGCAAGGTGGATTTAAGGCTTAGTTAAAAATGACTAAGCCACTCCTATGATTTCAAAATTTTAATTATATAAATTTAATTGACTTTCATCTTTTTTATTTTTATTTTCTATATAGTCTAGCAATTCTTGATAAATAACAAATGTTTAGTTATAACCTAGTAGTTAAACCTTTATTTTACGGTTGAGAGATCTTTAATTTAAATCTCACTCACCATAATTGTTCATTTTAATTTTCAGCCATCCTATCAAAATATTTTAGTTCCACGCCTGACCTCAGGAGCTTTTTCTTATATTAAATATTCAAATCAAGGGAATACAAGCTGTGACTTGTGCTTTCTGTTATCATTTTGTTTCCTGCCTTTTATCCAACTAATGAAGAAAATTGTAATTTGCTCTCCAAGACTTCAACCCATACGTGCGGGAGAAGGGTGAGTATATACACCATGCGAGAACTATTGGATCTACTTGTGACAAAATAGTAGTAGTTTCTGATAACCTAGTTGTGAGAATCTTAAAGAAGTTCACTCAACAACTAGTTTTTGAATAGTTCTCGTATTTGCTGTAACAACTACATTATTTTTGTTCTTCTATTTGTCTTTTAAAATGGGACAACGGTACTTTACCCATTTTTTTTATCATCAACAACTAGTTTTTGAATAGTTCACTCATGAGTGTACCGACACCACACTCCCCATATTTGCAATTGGTAAGTTGTACCGCAGACGTCAAATTATATGGAATTATATGGTAAAAACATTATATGCTGTTATCCAGCACACCTTCGTTATTATAGTTTTACAATGACGTAATAGCCGTAAAAATACAACATATTCCTTTTTTCTTTATTATTTTTGTTTTATTGAGGAGGCTCAATATATATTCCCCAAACATAAACTCTTTCTCAACTTGATACTATGCAATTAAATATGATATCTGGAGTCTTGACTCTTGACCATTATTTGGGTGCCCTGTAGGCTGTACTCAGTCAGAACGGGTAATAATTGGCAACAAAAAGGACATTCTCTGACAATATATAACTGGAGATGATCAGTATTCCCTTAGCAAATATTACGCGTTAATCACTTTATTTTCCAGGATACAAATTCTCAGTTATAACACTAGGTTTTTCCTTCGAAGTAACCTCTGTTTCACATTCTTCCTTCCTTCCTTTTCCTCTCAAATATGGAGAGGGGGTACAACACAGTCTCTTCTCCCAACTCAAGGAGCCCAGTGAGAGGGCTAGCAATGGTAGGAGAAGCTTTGACACCTCTAATGGAGTGCCCAAATGATGCCATGTGTGCAGCATCGACCGTACCAGAGACCCGCAAGGAACGATGGGCCCAGTGGATGAAATCTAGACTACCATGGTCCCACCCATCAGCATCACCTAGTTTTTCTGATCTTCGTTTACTGCTAAGTGTCATGGGGGCTCCACTCACGCCATTCGAAGTCAGCACTGCCGAACCATTCCCTCAATTCTCCCTTAAAAATGCCCCCATTGTAAGTACTAGTTAATATGTTTTTGACATATATTTTCCTTGCAGTTGTATTAACCAATGCATTAATTCAGTTTAGTTTGTTAATTTCCTTTTCTTTTCTTAACAGCAAGTTTCATCAGCTAAGTACATAATACAACAGTATATAGCTGCCGTGGGAGGTCTAAAGCATCTAAATTCAATCAACAACACATATGTATTGGGGAAGATAAGAATGGTAGCCTCAGAATTTGAAGCCGCTACAAAGGCAAAGAAGAATCGGGGCGGTGGGCCATCAGCTTCCGTGTCAGAGACAGGAGGTTTTGTTCTGTGGAAGATGAAACCTAGCATGTGGTGCATCGAGCTCGCCTTGGGAGGGAGCAAAATACGTGCCGGATCAAATGGTAGGATCGTATGGCGACAAACACCTTGGCTTGGGGCCCATGCTGCCAAGGGCTCCGTTCGACCCCTTCGTCGTGTCATTCAGGTATAATCAGAATTCAACTACTCATTTTATTGTATAATTTTATTTTATACTGGTATATAACAGTACTGGCTTACATTTGATAAATTTAAGTAGTTACACATTAAATGCTAAAAACAGTGACAGGCTGATAGCAGCATTGCATCACTGAGTATTATATGGAATTCAATTGTTAATTTTATCCTAAAATAACTAAGCAACCAATAATTTAATTATTTATATATATTTTTTTAACTAGGGGCTTGATCCATTGACCACAGCAACTATGTTCACAAAAGCCAGGTGCATTGCAGAGAAGAACATCAACGGCGAGGATTGCTTCATATTGAAGCTCTGTGCCAGTGATGAAAACTTAAAATCAAGAAGCAACGGTCCTGCAGAGCTCACACGCCACAATTTGCTAGGTTACTTCAGCCAACGTACCGGCCTGCTGATACAGATAGAAGATTCTCAGCTGTCACGAATCCAAGTAAACTGCCACAATGATGAATCCATTTACTGGGAGACAAATACCATTTCATTCCTGGAAGATTACCGCTCCGTCGAGGGTGTCATGATTGCACACTCAGGCCGCTCGATCGTGACTCTGTATCGGTTCGGTGAGACGGCCACGAGCCACACTCGGACCCGCATGGAGGAGGCTTGGACCATTGATGAGGTGGCATTCAATGTTCATGGACTTTCTCTTGACTGTTTCATTCCTCCTGCCGATATAAAATCTCATCCTTTTCCTGAAATGTGCCTACTACAGGCAAGCGAGAGGGGCAAATCAACTAACATTTTGACTGGTGGTTGTGCGAAAGTGGCGGCTCTATAGAGGTCCAGTGACCACCACCATGCTGTTGACAGGATCTGTTGGAGTGCTGAATCATAGCTGATAGAATTTAATACTATATATGTTGAAGTTTATTATTATGCTAATTAATCAATGTTGTTATTTGTGTTTTCTAGTCCATTGACTTGGTATGTGAGATTTAGGTTAGGTACCGTATGTCATGTGTGGCTAAGCAATGTAAATAAGATCGAGTACAAATTGTAATAGTTGATAGTATTGTTTGATTGGTACTTTGGATCTGGATCCTTGTTTTTCTCTTTACAGCAATGTAGAAACACACCATGGAGTTCTCCCAGCTTTTTACCATGTTGAACTGCTGCTCATGTACTTTTTACATGTAGTCCTCTACTAATGGGAAAAATTGATAATAATTGCTCTGTCTCCATTTTTCAAAAAGTCATTCAGAATAATTGATGAAGAATGAAATCAAAGGTCATAATAACAAAAAAAATTCAATAATAAAGGGTAATTATAGAAACTTGGCAACCCACTTGTAGGTAGGGACATTCAACTTTTTCAGTCATCATCTTGGTTGTATTGTGTCAGTATTTGATAAGGATATATAAAATGAATATCAAAGAATGATTAGAATGTAAGGCGTTTAACAAATCACAGAAAGTTCTTTTTTTTTCTGTCAAATGAAGGATTGCATCAAGAATGTGTAGCGTGGGAAGCAAATGCATGCAAGTCTCTTTCTCTCTTCATGGGCTTAGTTGAGGTGTATAAATCAATCAAACCACCTTCCACTATGACCACGCTGAGATCACCATCTAATTTAGAAACCAACCCCTCCCCCCCAGACCGGGTCCGGATCCCGTAAAGTAACTCTATCTTCGAGTTTTGAATCGAGACCGTCCTATTCAAATATATCGTTCAAGATTGCTTTGCGATTCGAATTCATCTTTGGAAGGTGTACGCTCCACTACGGATACATTATCACGGATTCGAATTGAACGGTTTAGATTTAAAACTCAAAGATTGAGTTACTTCACTGGATCTGAACTCCCCCCCAAACCCCCTCTCTCCTTCTTTTTGTTGTTGCGTGATATCATTTCTTAATTTCTGTTGCTTGAACAGGTCCCCACTTCATCCTTTAGGTTGAGTGCTGAATTGCTGATGTATTCACACTTCTTGGGCATGCAAACTGTACTATTTTTTTTCTGCTTTTTATCGGTTTGATTGATTTATTTGATTATTTTTATTTGGTGATCCTGTGACTGGAAGCGGGTCATGATGGATTGGTCGGTTTGGGTCTTGATAATTTTTTGGTATATATGAACAGTGAACAATTAGTTTACCAAGCCCAAAACGTAATTGGGCCTTTGAATGAGAATTCAGTGTTTGTAAATTAGTTATGGGGAATCTTCAGTTTCTTTTTTTTTTTTTTTTTTTTTTTTTAATCTGATCAATTATTGTAGGCTCATGTAAACTCTTACCAATGTGGCATTATTGAAATAAATTGTTCACTTGAAGTAGTCTTCTGAGCGACCAAAACATGAACCATGAACCTAGAGGAATTCGTATCTAAGATAACTCAAAACTATGAGTTTGGATCTGAACCATCCGATCAAAATCCACACGTATATTAAAAGAGCACGTGAATTAGATTGATCTGAATTTTGATGGAACTGTTGAGTTACCTTAGAGGATCCGGACTCGGACCAATGTGCAAAATTAGACCCCACATGTTAGAAGAGAATTGCACCAGCACTAACTAGGCATTTTTCAATCATGTCAGGCCAGGTCCATTTGGGCCCGGACCCAACAAATTAATCATTTTATTGTACTTTTGTCGTATAGGTACCCTGACAGTCAAAAGATAACCACAAGATTAGAATAACTAGCCAAATATTATTCTATATTTGTATGATAAATTTCGTTGGAGATCACTAATTTTTTTTTTGTCACAAAATAGTTATTTAAATTTGATTTTTTTTAATTAAATCACTGAACTTTTTATTTATCTTAATCAAGTCACTATATAACTTTTTTATTCAAAATACTAACAGAATATGTCTATTATGTCCAAAATATTAACAAAATATTCTTTTCCCATCCAAAATACAGGTGGAATTAAGGATGTTCAATATGTCGGTTCGGTTGAAATTGAAGTAAAAAAATGTCAAACCATTTATTGTTTTTGTTATAAAAAATAGAACTGAACCGAACCGATTTAACATATCAACCGATTAAAATCCACCAAACAAATTTTGATTTATTCAGTTCAACCCGAAATAAAACTATCGGTACCAAAATTATTGAAATGTGAGGGTCATTCTAGCAAAATTGTTGAAACTAAAAACAAATTTGAAAATTTTGCACGATTGAATTCAAAACAGCAAAAATAATTTTCACCGGAAATTCAGATAATTAGTAAACAAGATCAAGGTTTTGCATCAGCAAAAATCGTAAATAAAAAATGTGAACAAATTATTAATAAAAGAGAGAAGGAAGCTTGACCTACTTGTGGATTCGCGAGAGAAAGGGGCTGGGAATTAGGATTTAGGGTTTTGCGACTTATTCAATCGGGTCGGTTACCTTTGGTTTTCAGAAATTCTAAATCAAATCAAATTAGAAATCAAATAACATAAAAAATTGAACCGATTCAATCTATTTAATTCAAAAAACCGAACTATTTAGTTCAAATTTTTCTGTTTTGTTTAAAACTAAATAAACTAAACCATTTGAACATTCTTAAATAGAACGAGCATATTTTTTCCAAAATACTAATGGAATGAAAAATATTATATTAGCATTTTGGATGGAACAAAGTATAGAGTGACTTGATTGAGACAAATGAAAAGTTAAGCGACTTGATTAAATTGATTGTCCTTTTTGTGGTAAATCAGAAACTGTGGATTATTTATTTTTACAGTGTTCTTTTGCTAAAATAATTTGGAACTGGATTGCTGAATATAACAACTTTGATTTTAATATTAGCAATATGGAGGAACTTTGGTTTATTGATGCGTTAATACCTTTAAAAGATAGGCTATTAATAGAATTAGTACGAGGGGCTGTTCTATAGTCTTTATGGTTGGCAAGAAATAAGTTGTGTTTTCAGGGGGTTAGAGCTAAATCTCGAGCAATAGGTGCTAAAATTATTTCTCTCGCAAAATTTTGGGTGACTTCAAAAGGAGATGGATCTGTCCTTAAATTATCGTTAGTACTTCCTACTGATGTTCTGCATATTCCTATTTTTTGTGATGATTTGATTACACAGGAAGAGGAGTTGGATGGGAGAGTGCAGGAGCACAGGGTCCCTCTGCTTACAGATGGGTCCGACACACAGGAGGAGGGTGAAATTTGATACTATTGTGCAGCCATTCTGTTTTTAGTTTTGAGGTTGTTTTTTTTATTAGTGTTTGCTACTTGGTTGGTTATTGTCTTTGACTCTTGGATTCTGGGTTTTTCGCTTTGATATGCTATAGGTTAGTTTACATACGTTCTACTATAATTGATTGGTATAAGGAAGGACTGGTACGACTGGTACCAATACTTGCCTAACATTGTATGGTTTCGATTTATCAAATCGGTGGAGTAGTCCACTATTATCAGAAAAAAAAGCGACTTGATTAAAATAAATCAAATTTGAGTAACTAATAAAAGACAAAGTGTTAATTAAAGGATAGAACTTACAAATTACTCCGTTAATCTTTGAGCGGAAGCAGATCTTGCGAGCATAGCAGTATCACTAGTTCTGCAAGGAATCACAAGCCGAAACTAGAAACCCTGCATTTTTCACGACTTAAGACCTTTAAGTATTAACAGAGTACTTCTTGGTATTTTTTCTTGTATTACGAAAATAGTGGTTCTGTTATTTCTGTTAAGTAACAGAGAGAGAGAGAGAGAGGGATTGGGTTTATATAAAAACCAATGCACATCTTCATAATGGATCAGCTCCTTTTCATAACGGGTCAATACCTTTTCATAACGGGTCAGATTTTGGATTCGGGTTTCCCATAATGGGTGTACTTATTAATAAATCCAATATCTCCCACTCGCACAAAATGAGATACCTGCTATAAACTAAGAGAACGTAATCTCTTATCTCTGTTAAAAATTCATACAAGGAAATAGGCCGTGACCAGCATATCTTAATTTGAGAGTCTATGTTGTTATCCAACTGTTAGGTATGTATAACAACATCTAAGTATAGTAAATATGCAGTACCCCAGATCATCAAGTTACATTTTTAAGTATTACATAATCTCTTTTATTTATTGATACAACCATACTTATATATTCACAATTATGTTACATAAACATAATTGGTGCACCAGTGAATATAACTTAATGTAACACTCAAATGATCATTTTCTTTTATCTAGAATCTATTAATTCCAAATCAATTGCTATTTAGATATATTCCATTAGATCGTATCATTCATGATCATTGGCAACATTCCAAAATAACTAATTAAAAATAAACTTCAAGATATTTAGTAAAAAATCAAAGAGTACTCTGAGATCCTTTTGATCTTGTGGGTCTTAATAGGCCTAAATTATATACATATTCGATCTGATTTTTATCACGAAATAACACCAAATATCTTGTATTTTGAATATAAAGTGAATAGATTACACCTAGGATCAAGTTACTGCGTTTACTTGGTTTTAATTTACAGGAAATGAAAAAAAATAAAGAAAAATCGAAGAAAAATGCCCACTGCAAACACACGGTTTGGAATATGGCCAAAATAAGTACTTAGATGGATTTCTGGACGCGCGCCAATTTTAAAAATGTATAATAAGCTATACATCAAAATCCGTGCAAAACCGAAGAAAAATGCCCACTGCGAACACACGGTTTGGAATATGGCCAAAATAAGTACTTAGATGGATTTCTGGACGCGCGCCAATTTTAAAAAGGTATAATAAGCTATACATCAAAATTCGTGCGGATGCACGGATCTCGATGCAGCTGCACTCTGGTCGCACAGGAAAAGTCCGAGCCTAGTGCGGATCTCAGCGCGGATGATACTGTAGCAGTGCGGATCCCGGTGCGGATGATACTGTAGCAATGCGGATTGCAGTGCGGACGCACTGTAGCAGTCAGCCAAAAATATAATCTGAACTTAAAACGGTCATAACTTTTGACTCGTAACTCTGATTAAGGCTTATGACCACTTTTTGGAAAGCTAGCGAGAAGATCTACAACATGAGAAACTAAAAACTAAAATTTTTCTCAGTGCGGATCAGCCCACCCGCAGTGCGGCCCGGAGAACCCGCACTGGACCCGCAGAAAGCCAAAATTGCACGTTTTTGACAGTTTTTCTATTTTTGGTGCATCATGGACGCATTTTGACAGGCACATGTGGACAAGACAATCCTGAAAAAAAATCCAAATATAACACCCACTAACTCCACTTCCTAGGCTCTTAATTGGACATGATCCTTGGCTATAAAAGAGGGGATCTCATCTCATCTTATATCATCTCTTCACATCCCTCTCTATATCATCTCTTCCCATTCATTCATCATCCCTCATTCTTTCATTCTCTCTCTACACACACACACAATACTTAGCGATAAATTCTGGAGAAATGAAAGCTTTCAAGCAAGGAGAGGAAGGGTTTCCTGAGCAAGAAGTTGGCAAGATTGAGAGCTTTGATCAAATAAAGGGTGTAATCATTTCTTTATTTCATTTCTTCTTACTTTTACCAATTTTTGTAATGAATCTCTCCATGAGGGAGTAGATCTCTCTCTAGGGGTTTAGGTCAATGCATGAATTTGTTTAATTCTATTCTATTCGGTTATTTGTTTTTATTATGATTGTTTTATGAGATTTGATGTTAATTTCTGTGATTTAATCATTTGTGTTAATTACATAATTAGTACTTGAATTGTAGTATCCCGTTTTGGATTCGAAAGAACCAAAATTGACTGTGATCAATAGGATAGTACCAAATTATGAATACAAATATCCTAGGTTTAGATTAAGATTGTAACCAATTTAATGTAAGCCGGAACTACAGAAATTAAGGTTAGGAACTTGGTGAAGAACCTAACCGTGAAGTCAAATCCTAATTAGGACATCTCAATTCGAATCGGGTATTGGTATGATGAACTTAATCGTGAAGTATCAATATTTGAGGAGAGGAGAGACTAACAAGAGCTTATAGGTCTAGGTAGCTAGGGTGGGGGACTTCATTGAGAAGTTCGAGTTACCTAAGCACGTTATTAATTTACGAAAGTAACCCTTAATAATATATTAGGTTAGAAACCTCGTCAAATCATACATGAATTCAAACAAATACCGAGTAAATAGAGTTAGCAAGGGATTGTAGACCAAAGACCCCTAGATCTCTAAATCTTGAAAGCAAATCAATTCCTTTCTTTTACTTTTATTTACAATTATTGTTTCAAACTCCTTTCTTTTGGGTATTGAACCCAACCTTAGGAATTGTTAGAACAACCCCCCAATTTACTTTTATTGCACTTTACTTTATTTTATTTTCTGAAATTTACTACTAAAGTTTAAACATAGTAATTAAACATTCTCCCTGTGGATCGATACCTCAAATACTACTTTGATAGAATTGTGCACTTGCAATTTAACTCAAACGCGTGTTAAAGGTTTAAAAGGTACATCTTATTGTACTGAAACTTTGTGCATACGCTTTTGCGCGCATCAGGTCTCACACAACAAAGAAGAAGAGATCATATCTTCTGTTACCATGTTGGTCAATTGCACATATGGTATGAAACATATGTTACAGTATTATTATCTATTTCTTATGGAGCGTATGTCTAATTTAAAATCCAATACTGTATAAGTGATAGTTCATATATACATAATATCTAACTTGAGTCCAAGTGCAAGACCAAGTGATAGTTCAGATATACATAATACTGTACAAGGATTATATGTTTCTAATTTTTAAGAGTTTATGATTCAAGACCAAGTGCATCTTCTTGAACACTTCTAAAATATAATATATTAATCTCAAGGAACATAAATACATAATAACAATATTCAAAATTATGAACAATACATAAATCATTACAAAAAAATGATAACTTTTAAAACACATATCTTTCACAAGGGTGCAGGCATATCCCGCGGTCCATGCGCAGCTCACAAGGGTGCGGGTGTATCCTGCTCCGTATTCGAGCATTGAAGAGCAGTATCAGTGCGTGTCAGAGCATATCATTACCGTATCAGGGTGTTAAAGATACGCTACGTCACCGGATACGCCAACTGGCATATCTAGGGCGTATCATACGCATATCTGTGTCCGATATGTATCGGATACGGGTACGGTGTCCAATATGAAGTATCCGAGTAACATAGACTTATATCTTTTTTTTGACACCAGATTACACTCTACATTTTCAAAGTCTAAACAGTCAATCCAAACCGTTCAACATGATATATATATTAAGATGGGTACTTGTAGATCCAAACTGTTTGGACTTTGAAAACTTTGAAGAATGTAAGATGTAATTTGGTGTCACTAAAAAATGGTGCAAGTGGATTTCTCCTCATATATATATATATATATATATAGAGAGAGAGAGAGAGAGAGAGAGAGAGAGAGAGAGTTGGGCTACGATACTTCACGAAGTAAAGTAAGTATTTTACTTCACACTCATATTTTGTGATATTAAAGTTTAAAACGTCGATCCGAACCGTTCAAGTTGATCTCCATGTTAAATTGTGCTCGGAGACCAAATTTTACATTTTTGAAAAAAAATTACTATTTTTTTAGAATTTTTCAGAATCAGTATTTTCTAGAATTTTTTTATTTCAGAAAAACACTAATTGTGAAAAATTCTAAAAAAATAGTAAAAAATTTCCAATATATATATAATTGCAAAAAAAAAAAAATGCAGTAACTAAGATATAGTTTATATCACCTATATAAGCAAGGTCAAGCTTGATTACATTGAAAATATTTCATATTTCCATTGTTTGCCATGAGTGTTTTTTTTGTTTAAAAACCTGTAGGTGTTTTCATTAATCAGAACAAACCAGTTACATAGTTTCGTATCAGTACATAGAATATCTATAGTACTAGTACATAAAATATTTCAACTGAACCCCATTACAAAAGTAGACAAGAAAAAACAGAAAATAAAAGCAGAACCAGAGGTTTCTGCACTCAGGTCGGTAGATAAATATTGAGCCTGCAGGATTTTATGTGCTCGTGCTCAAATTGGTAGATTGTGAGCCTGCATAACTTCTTGTCATCATTAGCACAATATAGTGCTATTGTAATCAAAGTGAGATCGGGGTATCGAGGAGAGTCTTCGTGCTCAGATGAAGTTTGTATCTGAATTATTTTTAAAAGGAAACACAGAGAAAGGAGAAGAAGAAAGGAAAGAGAAAGAGAAGAAAAGGAGTCAACATCAGCACATCATCATCATTATTAATCATAATATACCTTATTTATACGTAGATATAGTAGATACTATGATAGATATGGAGTGAATTTACAACACCATCCGAATCCGGAGAGTCAAGACGAAACAAGTAACAATGAAACGAAGCAACAAGCAGTAACTAAATTCGTTAGACGGAAGCATCTGCTTGAATAAAGTGAGGCGAAGTGAACCGGACAGAGAAGGAGAAGAATGAGGTGAGGCGGATCGAGGAACCGAGAGCACAGACAACTCTCAAAATTGCTTTTTAATCAGCCAGCGGAGTTTACAAAGTGAGAAAAATGTTTTCTAATAGGAGCAACGCTAGATGCATCAGGAACAATTTTTAATGGCTACAAACCAGAAATAGAAGTCGGAAATGAGTATTAAACAACCTAGTAGTTAAACATGCGCTTAACGATCACTAATGATTTTAATATTATTCTTTATGATATTTTTTTTAAAACTTGACAATACTCTTTATAATAATTTTCAATATATAGTTAAATCTTTTCATCTTATTTAGAAAATTAAATCTATAAAATTAAATTTGCTCTTTTTTTAAGCATAAAATATATTCAAACTGACGTATCTCATGCACGTCAAGGGCAATGAGTCGATAAATGTTTCTTAAATTTATTGTCAAAACATTGCTAATAATTGTAATTAGCCGCAGGGTATCCAGCTTAAATTTAGCTAGTTTAAAAATAAAGATTTAGTTAATCTACAATAATAATAAAAAAATCATTCTCAACATGTGTGATAATTGATAAAGCTTTTTGCATCAGAGAAAAAGCCCCATTTTTATTGTGCTATGTCAATTCTACGTGGCGTGATTCCATTGAGGATAATTGGAAATTAATCTGGAATTAATTATGTTCCGTAACCTGCGCTAAGAGAGGGAATTATGTAAACAAATTAAGGATATATATATCGTACTGTGTGGGCCAATTTATGTATACATAATATATTTCTACTTTCTTGAAAGGGAAGTCTAAACAGTTTATATATACATAATATATTTCTACTTTCTTGAAAGGGAAGTCTAACTAATTTAGGTAAGTAGAAATAATTGTATTATAAACTATAAATGTCATGAAAAGTTGAACTTATCAATAAACTTTTGTAACTTTGGGAAATCATTGACCTTAAGGATATGTTTGGCGGATGGAGGGAAATAGGAATGCAACACTTTTGAACTAATTTTCACTATTCAAATCAGCTATCTCGATCAGAAGTATTTCTTTTATGAAAATCAACAAATATGACATTTTAATATAGTTTATAACAATGTTTGTTAACAAATATATATGCATTACCATAGTAATAATTTTCTTACAATTATAAAGGTATAGTTTTAAACTATGTTGCATGGATACGGATACGGGTATCGTATCAGATACAATACGAATACGGCGATATGGCAATTTGAAAAAATTCTAGATACGATACGTCTATTATATATATTATTTTTATTATTTCAATAATATTATTAATTCAATACTAATATTATTTAAATTAAATATAAAAATTCTGAGTGATACAATACAAATATACAATACAATAACGCAACTTTATATTAAATATAAAAGCAATTAGAACCTAACAACAAAATGTGAGGTGGTGTGTTGGTTAAAGCGGACGCCTCTTTGCCAGGACTCCCCAGTTCGATTCTTGCTTGGGCTATTTTTGTTCGGTCTACACAAGTTATAATAGGAGCTCAATTCGGTATACCGCAGTTCACGGGGGTGTGCAGACAAAAGTTACAACTGAGAGAAATAGACTAGGCTCACAAGATGAATCAGAAACGTCGTTGGCGCGTGTTTCAAGCCGTATCAGAGAGTTTCAACACGTATCTTTGACCGTATCATGTTGTTAAGGATACGCCAGCTCATCTGATACGCCAGCTGGCGTATCGGACGCCTATCGGTATAGCTGGCGTATCGGACGCCTATCGATATAGCTGGCGTATCGGATACGTATCGGACACGTATCGGTATTGGATATGTATCGGATGCATATCGGTATCGGATACGTATCCGATATGGGTACGGCACCCAATATGAAGTATATATGAAGTATCAGGGTAACATAGGTTTTAAACCACTATATAATTGAGTATCCATTAAGTCCATTTAACAATTAACTATATGTAACGGTACGAATACAGAAATTCTTCCACTCAATTTTTATTTGACACCCTTAACAAAAACCTATATAATTGAGCTTAATTTAACCGATGTTTTCCAAGTTGGACTACACTCACTTGTATAAACATTGACTAACTCAAATCTTTAGTCCGCGCACTGTCTTTCCTTTCCTTCACAAAACAAATAAATATGAACTCAATATATATAGTATGACAAAAGTATCACATATTAAGAGAATTAACGTAGATTAATAACAAAATCTCAAGAAAATCACGGCTCAATCATTCCTAAACTTACTTGCAAAATCAAAAAGGATACATGATTATGATCATGAACTATTGATTATCATCTTAATTTCTTATTTTTAGGAAACTTTTTTTTGCCCATTTCGTCCCCATAATAAACGCAACCCAAAAGTAAAGTTAACAATTAATCCTCATTTCTTGAACCACATCATAATGTATCTCCATCACTGTCGCCATCACCGCTGTCATCACCATCATCATAGTCATCACCATTATAGCCATCTTCAACTTCTCTGGTATTATGCTGTAGCTTTCTATGTGCAAACAAATTAGCAGCATGCATTTGCTTGCTGATCATCCTTGCTACATAATATGGCACCTTATCTCTCCTCCGCCTCCCCTGCTCCTTAATTTCAAAACAATTAGTAGCAAACATAAGACAATCCATCAAGCTCTCCTTTGCCATCCTCTTCATGTCATATGCCTGAGACCGGCACCACAAACTCTTCCCATGCCAGTTCACTGGTCTTGCCAGAGCCAGTGCACGTGTCGCATCGCTAATTGCTCTGTCAGGTTCACTCAGTAACAAGTAGCATTTTGCTCGATTGCTATACAATGCCATTCTCTCTTCGCAGTTGCTCAAAGGACATATACTCAGTGCTTCAGTATAAGCAACTACAGCGCCTTCAACATTACCCTTGGAATACCTTTCCTTTCCCTCTTTCTTCTTTCGGAATGCTAATTCTTCTCTCATGGTTATTTCTTCAGCTGACATTGTCACCTCATTTTTCTTTCTCTCTACTTTAATGTTCCATAAATTTTTCAGGGCACTTTCGGTTTCACTGCCTGGTACGAGGTTATGGGTTTTGTAGTCTTTAAGTAATATTTTTGTTATGGATTCTCCAAGATTTTTTCTTGCTCCAAGGCTACCAATCTCTGCCAAGTCTATGAGATAAGGCGCAACAAGCTCCAAAGTATAAGGTCTTGTTTTAGGATCATCTAGGAGAAGTAAGAGACACTCTATTCCCATATATTGCCAATCATCGCATGATCGAGCTAGATGGCAAAGGCTTTCTATCACTTCTTGGCACCGTGCAATACCCTCACGACCGATACTACTTTTACATAATAATCGCATCAACCCAATTCCGGCTGGTGAATCACCATTCATTAACCCTCCCCACATGTGGCATAGTTCTTTCAAGAAATCAAAATTTTCCACCATTAAAGCATGAGAGTTTGCATCTTTTGAAGCAAAGCAACTTAAGAGATAGAGAGACCAGCACTGAATTTGGCTGGCCCACTCTTCAGCCTTTCTATCCTCCCTTTCGGCTCCACCAAGACCTCTGGTCAGCAAATCCCGATGGTATTTCTCTCGCTTCTGTGACTTGATACATACAAATTGTTTAAAAACCGTGTCTATGCATGTGGAGGCAGTGGACATAGCAAGCGGTATGAGTTCCTTCCCATGTTGAGCAACAGCAGGGAACGTCGAATCATAGCTTGCCAAGTGTCCTAGTGCACGCACTGCCACACGTTGTTCGACCCATGAAATTCTCCCCTGCATCAGGCTGACAAGCGGGCCCACTACACCAGACTCAACTGCCACAGTGGCAAGGGAAGGCACACGTATGGTATACGACCCTATAATGTGTGCGGCGTAGTACGGTATGTAAATATTCTGGTGGAGCTTAAGCCAAGAAGGATTCGACAACGATTTAGAGATGAGACGGGACATGCATTCTAGAGCACCAAGAGAAGGCAGCTCTACATTCGTCGGATCCGCCATGGCCATACTCCAAATGGAGCTCGCCACGAGCACATGTGATTCATCATCATGGTTTGGCATGTCACGAAAGAAAGCACTCAATGAAGCCCGCCGTCTATTGGCTTCTGGTTCTTTCAATGCACAGAAGAAGCAGCAATAGGTTGGCTTGTTGAGGGTTTTGGTGGTTTTTGTCCTTGTGCTTGTGCTTGGATCCATTGGTTGTGTTTTGAGTGAAAAAGGACAGAAGAATTGATATGCTAACAGGACTGAGATTGTTTAGAGACAGTGGAGGATTTTGTAGGTTCGAGTAAATGTGTCCTTGATGGCGGACCCGTACGGCGATGGTTCTATTTGGTTCTATATATTACAGACTTATAGTGCCTTCGAATAGTTATTGTCCTTCTCTTAATTTTAATTAATAATAATGTTAAATAATTAATTATAAGCACGCTCATTAATTAATATGAAAATTGGGGGATCCATATATCACATAAGCTAATATAATATTTTTATTTCGATCCAGATCGACCATCCAATCAGAATCCGCATAAATATTAAAGAGACGTCATACATTACATCTCAGATCGAATTAGTTTGAATTCTGATCGGACGGTCCGGATTTAATAAGAAATATTGTGTTACCTGAGAGGATATGGACTAGAGAGACTAATATAAATGAGGGGGGAAGCTGACACCTAGCGGCGCATGAGACTGTCTTCATATATAGATATGGGGTGAACCTTTTCATGGAATGGTACAACTTTCGTTTATTTAAGTCGTTGGCGGTTTTATGGGAGCTATAGCTAGCTACTTGAATTTCTCACTTAGAAGTTACCTTTCTATGTAATTAATTTAAACTTTTGTTGGACTTGACATTCAATTAATTGAAGGGTCTATCTATACGAAATCAATATCTGTGGTTTTGAATTCGATTAACCCCTACTTTGATCAGATTTTGCGGATTCTTTTTGCTTATTAAAATTAATAAAAATTAAATTCATAAACATTTAATAGCTTGAAGGATAACTAATTAAGTTTCAAATTATACTTTTACATTATCTCGTTATATGAAATAGAACATATCTACAAATAAGTTTAAATTTATAAGAATTTGGGTCGGTTAACAGCAAAATATAGTCTTTGCCAATAACAAGGTACGTATTGTGTTGTGAACTCTTTACTTGATATTACAACACATAATGCATTTTTTTTTTTTTTCAATTTTCAGGAAAACATTACCAAGTTTATTTCTAAATAATTAAACTAGAGTATAGGTCTAATAAATTTCTGAATGATATTGAGCTATAGCATATCTCCATTTAACCATACAACTGATACATAAATATCTAGATGACCTATGATTAATTTAGTAATTTAGTATGAGGGCATGCATGGGTTATTAGTCTAAAGTTGCGGCTGTTTGTTACCACTAATCATTTTGTACTGTTTGTAATTAAACAGACATAAAATCTCTACATAGTAACATAGTTATACATATATAGACTATAGTTATCTGATTATATAATATGGGTGACAGAAGTAGGGGTGGCAATAAGTTTGGCCCATCATGAGCAGGAGCGGATCCAGAATTTCTGTTAGAGGTACTAGGTACAAACTATTGACAATAGTGCAATTTTTTTTCTTAACAAATAAGAGCGAAATAGTGGATAGGAATTTAAAAAAGCCATGGCATGACTAGATATGTCACGGTACATTTCCGTCACGGCACAACACATGTACCGATCACGTGTCGTGACTCACATATCCTATGATGTGGCCATTTTACAAAAATTTGGCACAACACATCATATGAAAAATTTAATCGCGACACATTATGTGGTTACATGAGTCACGTGTAATTAGGACTGTTAAATCTTGATCAAATAGTGAATTTTGAATAAACTAACATAAATTATGAAAAAAATAGTTAAATATAACCAAATGTGACAAACCAGTCACGTGTGGTCAAAGCGCTACTAATGTGTCATGACTAACCTTCCAAATTTTATCACAGAATAGTATGGCACATAAAATTCTGACTTGATCATGGCACGACACGTGATATAGGGGTAGGCACAAGTCCATCCAGGGATAGGCACAAGTTTAATTTACCACTAGGTCTAAAATTTCAAATCCAGGATAGGCAAGTGCCTACTTCTAAGCCTCTTTAATTAGGTCCGCCATTGATCACGAGCTCAGTTCAATTTGAACTCATTACAAGCTGGCTCGTTTGAGTCACGAGCGAGCTGATTTTAGATGTTTGAGCTGAAATCTTAACTCGTGATTTGACGAACTAGCTCGCTGGATTTGGCTGAATCTTGTTTAGAAAGAAAATAAATTATACAAACTTTTTGATCAAGCTAAATCGTGCTGGACTGAGTTGGATAGTATAAAATGCACACAAATTTGATGCCTAACTGAGCCAGCTCGTGAGCTAGCGAGCAAGCCAAACTCCAAGTTGAAGTTGTTAATTCTGAATAGAGTTAGTGTCCAAGCTCCAAGCTCGTTAACATCTCGGTTCAATAACAAATGAATTGTTAGCGAGTGAATTAAGTACGAGTCACGATCGAACCACGAGCTACGAGCTTTTTTGCCTACATTCTAAACTAGTTAATTTACGACAGTCTATAATCTACTAGCCGTATTAGTAAAATATTTTGTTCATCCGTGATAAAAACCCTACTAGGCACTGCAAATTAAATTAAAGTGAGCTCTGCTTTGAGTTTGGAGTCATTTTTTTTTACAATTTGAGTGCTTTCCACCCAATAGAAGGCAAGTGTGTGTGGGTGTGTGTTTGTGGTCCTAGACAAGAACCCCAATGCTGGATCCGCTTTCACCTTTCAGTCATCTCTAAATAAAAAAAAGTGACACTTTTACTATTTTTTTTCCCTTTATTTGCTGAGGAAGTCCCTCGGGGCCATTTTTTCTATTTGAAGGGTACACTTTAGCAATGAATCTAGCATATAAATGGAGAAAAATACAGCCATTGGGTGTACGCATGACAAATGCTTTAGTGGTGTTCCCATGCTAACGTCTGGCAGTACTGTTCAATAATATTTTTAATTTCCAACTAATGTGAAAGAAAACACACAGAAAAGAACAAGATATCATAATTGCTTGGCTCAATAAAAGTATCACAGTTGCACCTAAATCCTCTGCTTCATATTGCTTTGCTCATGATAACTTGGTGCATGGCCACAAAAAGATATAAGCTTTTTCATGAGAATAATTTCCACTTTCATGTTACTATTTGTTGGGAAGCTAGATGATCTAACAAGAAGTCCAAAATCTAACAAAGTTCAACTAGAAGTCTAGAGAACTGAAATTTAGGTATTATTTGAACTTAAGGGAACTAAATTTTCATGCCTATTTACATTTGGTAAATTTTCACTCAAATATGAAAAGAAAATTAAAACTACCGATCGATCATCTAATAAATTTAGTTTTTCTGTAAATTTATGTAAAATAGTACTGGCCCCACCATTTTGTCCAAATGAATAAGAAAGTTGCAACCTCAGATTGGAACCCTTACTGCTTGATGAATATACACTTGAAGTGTGACACTTCTTTTAATTTTATTGGGAACATATCTAGTAAATATTTGTCCAATTGTTAATATCCTCAAGTTCTTGTACCTTGTTTTAATTTTATCAGCTTGAACATACACGATTTTATTTGCGTGAACTATAACACGAGTACTTTATGTCAAATGAACAGAGTACTAATTAATTAAATTACGCATTATTATTTGATTAAATTTTAATTGTTATTAAGCTTCAATATATACATTGCTTATTTATAGGTTACAAGGTCTAAAAATTTGTTAGGGTGTTTTTAATGTTTTATTCCTAATTATTTATTAAATATTTAATTAACTCAGCTGACTGATTACAATATATCAAATCAAATATTCCAAAAATAATAATAGAATTTATATTTTTCAGATTTTTTTATTTATTTATTTTACTAATTGTCTTTTGATTCTTCATCTTTAACAACAATTATCTAATTGCTCTCGAGTACTAAATTACGTAGTGAGAAACATAATTATTTATACATTTACATTAATGCATGATGAGGTTGTATGTATATATTAGTATCATGTGTGTTCAATTTGGCAACTCTCTCTCTGGTTAAGAGACACGTATGTTAATGTCATGGTCATACTAGCTAGGGTCCAGGTTTTATCCACATATTTAATATGCTGTCATTCATTTGGCATTAGATCTTATCAACTAATCAAAAAGCAGCAGGATAAAAATCCAAAGCTAGGCGCTACATCTGAATAAATTAAGAAGAACAAATATTTTTTAGGTAAAAAGGTTTGTATGCAAGTTCCAACATATAACATGCAAGACCATAAACTCATGTCTGACATCTGTCATTATTAAGCCAACCTTTTTTTTAGTAAATTATAAGCTATATATATTCCAAGTGTCAATGTACCAACCAATTGATAGCAAACGCATGCATATCAGTTAACAAATGCATGGTTCGAAAATGACGGTTCTTTTTCGCAATTGATAGCATTTTTCTTGCATATAACTTGAAGATCTTACTGAGAGGAGGCATCTACATTACTTTTGGGCTTGTACGTCCCGTAATTATTTTTCCAACTCAAAAGCCTCACATGTACAAAAGATAGAATAATTATCTCATGTGAAATTAAACTGTCCTTTCTCGATCGCTCTAAAATTGAGTGAAAAACTGAAAATCAATGGTATTCTTGTTGAAGCTAGAAAAATCATTATAAGGGTGGGCATAATTTAATAATTATTCTAAACAATGAGGTTGCGTTTAGATGGTCCACAATATAGCACCAATTTAGGAATACTGGTAGCTGAGGTTTTCTATTATGTGTTTGGACACGTTTTCGATGCGTCTCTTTCTTGGATTAGAGGCTATTTCGCTAGCTATTTCAACAAAATTTTAAGTTAGCAATTGAGTTAAAAGATGTTGGTTAAACTCAAAACATTTCTTTTTCTAGCTTCCGAAACAGACAATTCGGTTTTTCAGTTTTCAAAGTCCAAACAGTCGATCGAAACTATTAGATGTTCAATCTATATTAAAATGTATTTAGAGACCAAATTTTACATTTTAAAAAAAAATTTACTATTTATTAAGATGGTTTGAAAATAGCTGATTTTTAATGGTGCAAAAATTTAATAAAAACAGTAATTTTCAAACCATCTTAGTAAATAGTAAAAAAATTTCAAAAAATATAAAATTTGATCTCCAAACACATTTTAATATAGATTGAACATCTAATTGTTTGAATCGACTATTTAAACTTTAAAAATTGAAAAATTAAGTCGTTTGTTCCTGAATTAAAAAAAAAAAAAAAAAAAACTGTTTGAGCTTAACCAAAACTTTTAAACCCAAGTGGCAAGTGGCATAGCTGGGCTCACGTGTTTCCCTCTGGTTTTTGGTTTATCTTTTTTTTCTCCTTTTGCTGGATAGATGAGGAGTTGAGGATCCTTGAGAGTTGAGAATGATTTGTAGTCTGTATCGGAGAGAGCGCACATATTAATACGTACATTGAATTGATCAAGATGTGCGAAGAAACCCGCTGCAGACCCAGTGCGGATCTGCATGACCGACTTGTCCGGTGCCTATTCGGGAATAGCGCAGGGCAGTATTATTTGAGATTTGAGATTCGTGCATAACGTATTTGAACGGTTGAGATTTTTTCCAAAAAGTCACGTAAAATATGCGATATCTCAGGGATACGAATTCCTGCTTACCGCACAAGCAGCTAGCATTGAGGCTCGTAGCTAGTCACTAGTGTGACCACTGGTGTTTGGTAAACGGACTGGGCCGGGCAGTTCGGGCAAAACCCGGATACGGGCACGGGTAGTCATAGTTATGGGCGTCATGGACACACGGATACAACGGACCAAGCATCACAGGTTATTTTTTTTCAAAAATCATACCCTGCTCGTTTAATACCTGTGCACGTCACGGGTTCGAGGGCAGGACGATCTGGATACGGGGGGCCAAGCGGTCCCAGTCCGGATCTGTTTTTTTTTTTTCTTTGAAAACCAATAAATTATAAATCCAAATTCATACCAACTAAAATTCATTTGACGTAGTTATGGTTGTATATTTGAACTCAATAATTTTTGTTATAAAAAAACAGAAATAAGAAAAACAGAAATAAAGTTCAGAAATAAGAAAAACAAAAATAGAAATAGAAATAAAAAACAGAAATAAATTCAGAAATAAGAAAAACAGAAATAAAAACAGAAATAAAAAAACAGAAATAAGAAAAACAGAAATAAAAAAACAGAAATAAGAAAAATAGAATTTCAAAAACAGAAATTAAAATTTGAAGGGGGAATGGGGAAATTTGGGTTTAAAATTTGAATTTTAAACCAAAAGTAAAAAAAAAAATTCTGCCACGGTCTCACGGGCAGGACCAGGGACACGGGCATGGACTCACGGGTATGGGTTCAAGGATATGGGGGTCCGAGTTCTCACGGTTTTTTTTTTAAAACTGGATCCGGCCTGTTTAATACCCGTGCCCGTGTACCCGTGTACTCATGCATACTCGTGGCACGGGCACGGACACATGCATTGGCAGACCAGTCCGGGTTGAGCCCCCACGGGTTTTTACCAAACATTAGTGACCACAGCTATAATCTGTATCCTCTCAGGTATCTGATTCAAACAAATTACAAACCAACGGTCCACATTAATTCTGACACGATCAAAGTCAATTGATACCTATAGAAACTATATGGATCTGTTTTGAAATTTGTGTCAAGTTAAAAGAACGATTTGAACTGTCTATTTGTAATTTGCTTGAGTCTTAAGTACCTGGGGTGATCCGGGTTCCCATATCTACCGGTCGAAAATAAATATGTTGTAATTCTTGGAGAATTTCAGGACCTGTAATTCCGATCTCAACCATTGGTCTTTCTTGAAACGTGTGCATGAAAACTTATTTTTTTATAATGTTTTTGAGATCTATGCACTGAAAAAATAGATGGTTGATATTGAAATTTCAAAATCCTGTAATTCCTTCCGGAATTACATCCTTCCGGAATTACAGCAGATTTGGACTCCTACTGGTGGCTCACTCGATTCCTGTAGCTTTAATTCTTGATTTTGTCATGTTTGATTGCCAGACGGATTAAGTCGTATATTTCCTTACATTATTTACATTTTATATTTTGCTTGCAGTTTAAGCCATAGCTTAAATTAATTTGTTTAGAGTAATAAGATATTAAAATATATATAGAGAGAGAGTTGGGCTATGGTGCATTGCAATGCATGGAGAGATCTATGCATTGGATCATAAATCTAAAATTCAAAATTAAAATGGCCGATCTAAACCGTTCATCTTGTTCTCCATATTAATATGTGCTTGGAGACCAAATTTTATATTTTTCTGAATTTTTTTTACTATTTATTAAGTATTTTACAAAATTGTTGATCCAATGGTGGCTTAACAAAACAGTAAAATCAGCAGCCATCGTTGGATCAACAATTTTGTAAAATACTTAATAAATAGTAAAAAAATTCAGAAAAATATAAAATTTGGTCTCCAAGCACATATTAATATGGAGAACAAGATGAACGGTTTGGATCGGCCATTTGAATTTTGAATTTTAAATTTATGGTTCAATGCACAAACTCCTCCATACATTGCAATGCACCATAGCCCAACTCTCTCTCTATATATATATGATATTAGATTCTATAAGCAGAGAAAGTGTTAAATAAGTTAATTGGTCTAAAAAAATTTAGACTAAATTAATTCAAAATTTTACTTCTCATTTAAAATCTTAAGTGTGGATGAAAATTTTACTAAATCACTTACTCCACAATCAAACATGACACTGATGACTTCAGAGTTCATCAATCTATTCAAGATTATCTAAAAGTTTAAATAGTGTTTATTGTGTCATAACAAAACGATTAAAAAAATAACGCTATGTCCACATTACGTTACTATAGCGCACTATAACTCCGATAATATCATAGTTTTATGGTCGATAGCGTGTTATTTAGAACCATAATTATTATAATACTTCAAAACATCTCACTATGCAGTATGTGGTGTTGATCAGAAATGTTGTCTAAACATGTTTATTTAGATGATAAACCCAAAAGATAAAAAGAAAATTATTAAATCTCTGTATTATTTTTTTTTGAAAATATCCGATAGTAACTATTAGAATTACAATATTAAATCTCTGCATTTGAACTCCTAAATACTTGTATTTAGACAACATCTCTAAAGATGTGCGTTCAGATTTTTTTTTTTCTGAACATTCTTCGGTGATTAGTGATATAAAATTTGTAGCTGAATAATTAAATTTCTATCTTTCATTTCTTAATTATTGACAGACTTATTTACTCTTCTCCACTTTGTGTTTACTAACGCATGGCTTTAGGAGTATCAATAACACCCTTTTATCTGTTTATTCGAGCTATATGATATACGGATATGGATAAGATTTTTTTTTTGTTAACTTATTAAGTATGAATATAGATAAAGAATTTTTTTCGTTATCTAAACAGATAAAGATACAAAAAAAGATTATTTTGTACCTATTATCTGATCGAATTAATATAAAAAATTATATATATAGTAGAACTAGAGTGCTCTTAAGCTCACTAAAGTTTTGGTGAGCTTAACTCTAAAACTCATCAAATCGATTTTAAATGACGAATCCAAACCGTTGAAACCCACTACCTTACGTGTGATGCATCTACATGTAAAATTTTTAAACATTCGAATTAATTTAGTATAAAGTCAAGCGGTCAAAAACGTTCAAAAAGTGAATGCACTAAAATTAATTGATTAACCTTCTAATTTTGACCTCTTGACTTTACTTTATACTAAATTAATTCGAATATTTAAAAATTTCACATGTAGATGCATCACACGTAAGGTAGGCGGGTTTCAATAGTTTAGATTCGTAATTTGAAATCAATTTGATGAGTTTTAGAGTTAAGTTCACCAAAACTTTAGTGAGTTTAAGAACACCCTAGTTCTACTTATATATATATATATATATATATATATATATATATATATATATATTGATGAATAATGAATATCCATATTGGCCAACAGCATTTTACTAAATTCTCGAAGAGGAGAATGTTGGAAAAATGCCTTTTGATCAAATTATCTAGACTTCGACAATTGAACGTCCTATGTGTGTGATTAATTAATTATTAAAATACATAAATGAATCCCATTCTATTGCTCTGAAAATTTGATTAGGCCACAAATTCCAATATAGTTTAGGACCTACAGAATTTACTTGTGGGAAGCACGAGACATTGTTTCTAAGTTCTCTGAACGGTTCAGATTGAATCTTTATTCGGTGATCTTCCATTATTCTTTATTTATCCCCATTATCGTTTTGTTCTTCAATGACAATAACGGATAAGTGTAGGTTATGAGTAAAGTCAATTTGTAACAGGTAAAATCAATTTGTACAGATATAAAAATGTTTCCACTCAATCCCGTATAGTATCCATTAATTGACACACCTAGATGGCTTAGTTAAGTTCAAGACTAGTGTTCTAAAGTATTTTCGAAAATTGAAAATTAATTTGAAATTAAACCACCAATATATTGATATATCTTCTATGACTAAAGAGAATAAAGAACCTCTTGAAATTATCAACAGCTTCAAATAAGAAAGCACTGCCACCATTTATATCCACAATGCTATTACAGTAACATATATCCACATTTAAAAACCACTGGCTAATTCTTTAAACCCGAACAAATATAATTTCAATAATCACCTCCATCTTAACAAAAGGTTGTTATTGAAATTATCCTGTCAACGGAAACTCTACTGCTTGTTTTTCATAAAACATAAACTAACTACCCAGAATTTATATTTTTCATCTCAGCACAGGTCGAGAAGGGTCATCTAATTCATCAGCTTTTAGAGAGTATACATCAACTGGAGCCGAAGTGCTATCAATTTTAAGGCCTTTAAATTTTGACTGACGCCTTTTCGGATCATCTAGAAATATTACTATGACAGTTATGTCATCATGGAAGTGGCGCCTAACCCCTTTCTCTATTTTTGCCATGTCTTCATACCTCATCTCCCTTTTCTTTGCAGCCTCATTCAAGGCTGCTTTCACTAACCGCTTTGCTATTCCCTGAAAGGATTTTGAAAACAATTTAGTAGGCAATTTAAAGATCTCAGGTTTAAATTTGTAGTATGTGTTCCTCTATGAGACACGAGTAAAGGGAAGCATAGAAATTAAAGGGTTCATGTTGATAACGACTATACTACCAACAGAAAGACAATATAAACCTTTAAAAGAAAAATTAGATATAACTGGTATGCAATTGTAAAATCTGCTACCAGCATTCCAGCAATGGTACCTCAATGATAACCTAGACAGAAACCATGTTAAGCCTTATAAAAAATAAAATGCAATTGTTGACTAACAGGTTCTTGAGTGCAACAAACTAAAAATTGGTATGGATATATAACTCTGACAAATCAAAAGCTTAAAAAAAATATATCAATTATAATATAAGCTAAGCAAAGAATCTTACTTTTCTTGGGTTACTAAAAACAATGTCAACAGCATTTTCATCGCTCAGTTGTTCCCAGAGACCATCAGATGCGAATATGACAAAGGTATCTTGTGGTTGCAACTTTCGGACCCGAATCGAAGGCACAGAAGTCATGACTGGTCGTTTCAGTGGAATGGGAGGAATGGACCGTTGGAATTGGGGGTCACGGCTTATCTCTGGTTTCTTCAAATAGACGTCTCCAATAGACCTTGATACCTGAGTTATTGATTGATTAATTAAGTTAATTCCCAAATGTGATGAGATCATTTTTTTAAGAGAAACCTATGTAAACTTTATTCCACGTCTTTTACAAAGAGAATTTACAAGGATATTTTTTCTGGTACTGGTACTCTTATGTCCATTTTGTATCCAGGTCTTTTACTCTTTATCCTCTGGTACTGGTAATGGTTTTTATGAAGATTAAGTTCCATCTAAAGTTACACTACGAATACTTTCTCGTATACATACAGTGTGAGCACTGAATAATTTATTGATATTATTGAATTAAGACAGTACCAGTACTTGCAGTTGTATATACCAGCCTGTATTTACCAGTATAGATTTATAAGCATCACACAAACAAACAAAGAGAAGTGCAGACCTGAATGATTCCTTTGATCCTCCAAACACCTTGTGTTCGCACCACAACTCTTGAATCATCGGGGTGGTCTCGCTCCACCTCAGCCCGAACCTCTGCCTGAGCCACATTATGATCTCTTGACAGCCGCTCAGCCACCGTCAGTCCTGCCGCATTCTTCAACCCTAGCACTGCACGCGAGTCACCGAGGTTGGCAACATACAAAACACCAGCCTCAATGGCACCAACCAGACAGCATGACCCCACTGATGCTATCCTCGGTCGAGTGACACCGGTTTGCTGCACCAAACCAGTGAACTCCTTCTCTGTTGTATCAAATGCCTGGCAAAGTACTTCTGTTGATAGGCCTCCGTTTTCTTTCGATAGTTCTGTCAAAATATTAAAAATGCATACCATAATTAGAAAATTTGTGTACAGAATGATTCTTTGATTCAGTTTTGTTTAGTTAACCATTATCACTATAATCCTTCAAAGTCTTTTTTATCATATGATGATCCACAAGAGTTGAGCAGGAGAATTGGATCTGTAATTCTGTATCACTATAATAAATAGAGAATATGCTATTAAGAAAATGAAGCATGTTGCATCTTAACACAGATGGAGCAGTCTGAAGGAAAACATAATAGGGAATTCTTGGCATTTACTAATTTGAAATGGATTTTACAACTGGATTATTAAATATCTCTGCTTATGTATGCAATGCTGGTTATTCAAAATTGAAAACGTTTGCAGTAATCCTTTATTGAAAACATTCTATTGAAAAAGAGTCTCACGCGTTGCACCTTCATGAATTAACATATGAGACTACTAGCTCAAAATTGATGTTAATTACAAAATCATTTGTTTTTTCTGCTATGTAATCCTCACAATGTTCATAATTTACATGATGGCCCTCAAGGAAAAATATTTTCCATAGTATCAGAAGTTGAACAGTACTATTATTAAGAAATTGTAGGTAGTACCATACAAAATAATTAAAGATATTGTTACGGTTTATATTCCAAAAAAACAGTTTAACGTCCACAGGTGCAGACTAGAGGTGGCAACAAGGCATGTGGATAGTGATTTTGTTGGTTAAGCTGGTTAGAGTCATGTTTTAATTTAAGCCAAATTGTTTAGGTTGGTCTTGTCTTTCAACTTTGGTCAATGGATTTTCAGTTCTTGTACGGTTTCAAAGTCAGCTTCAAGATCAATCAGGGCTCAGATTAGTTCAAATCTTGGAGAATTCAAGTTTCGATATGGATCAAGGTTTCAGGTCAGTTTCAATTTCAAAATAAACTGAGCTTTATGCTGTTGTAATTATTTCTTTCCGGAATTATATTAAGCTACAGAAGAACCCAGCTAGAGTCATTATAGGCTTTTGCTTAAGTTGCTTAAATCCTAATTCAAGTCTTGTCATGCTTCTAGAATTGAATTTCTGAAATTTTTTTGAGGTAGGTCAGGAGTATGGATGCAATTAGGCAAAGTTTTTCTAAAGTTAGTAGGTGAAATTCCTAGAAAAATCCACATTGAGCGTGTTTCACAGGTTGGATCAGATTTTGACCAACTCTACGCCGTGGCCTCTCATCCAATAGGAAATTGTACAATTAATCCAATCTAATTAAAAGCTCAAACAGGATCAAATTGGAAGGCTCGTATTTAGACCTGAGCTACTGGAGTGGAGGGTTATAGACCTAGAGCATGTAATTTAGTAGTAAAAAGTAAAAACAGGGATCATCTGCTACTGCTTGAGGAACACGGTTATACAGGCTACGACGCAACAAAGACTTCATGGAGAAAAAGACGGTCAAAGTGTGGGAAAAGTAATAAATGATAAATTTCCAAAGGAAGACTTCATCCGATGACTCTCGACTATGTTGTCACTTTGTCATTAGAAAAATATATTTCTCCTTTCATACAGCTTCTGCCCTGTTTTTGGCGCCAGGTCTTACTGAGGAGGTGACACGTGTCGCTTCTCTTCAATCAATAACCATCCCTTCACTCAAGAATCTCAACTCCAACAAACATTTAGAGTAAAAACAAAGAATGAGATATCTAACGGCTATGATTTTTCCATTTTACAGCTAGCAAGTATCTATGACCATCCATAACTAAAATTAAAAAAAAAAAAACCCCATAGACTTAAAATAGTAACAATAATAAACTCCTGAAAATTGCAATAATAAAGGAAACAAAAGGCTCAATTAGAATCTTCACTCACCATGAATCAGCGGGAAAAGCCGGTGGTTAACGAATCTGGAAGCCTCAGGCCCGCCATGTCCATCAAAGACCCCGATATAAGTAACCGAAGGCATCGTCACAACCCGGCCTTGATCCTCAAGCGACTCGTTCGCTTGCGCGACAGCGATTGAGAAATTACCGGTTGCATGCTCCTTCAACCCCATTTCCCACATCAAGCCGTCATCCCGTTCTCTGGAGCTGCCACCGCAACACCACCACCTGTCAAAGATGCTCCATTCCATCTTCATGATTTGTTGTAGTACTTGTCTCACTATCTGGCTTTCTTATTCTTGTTCTTTTCTCTCTTTGGTAATTATATGTTGTTTTTGAGGAATATGATGCGAGTAATAGGGTTTTGGGGGTTTTTAGTGGTTTTGGTATTTTTTTTTTTTTTCCCTTTCTCGGAGGGGAGAAACGGGCGGGCTACGCTGATAACCCGTTGGATTGGGATGTGAGAACTCTAGGTACTCACGGTGCAATGATTTAAGGTCAGTAAAATCTCGTCTGGTCCCACAAGTCGGTGTGTACTGAGGTATCATCTAATGCACCCGGCTTACAGAAAATCTTCATGGTCATAATGCACGCGGAGATGATGTGGCATAAGATCAACGATGGGGTCCAAAAGAATTAAATGAAAATTAGAAGAGTGGAAGCATTAATTTCATTCTTTGAATTTGACTAGACATGGAACATGTCATTTAGACTAGTCTTCTTAGGTTGTTCCAGTGGGGTCGAACAATCAGTCAGAGAGAATGAAGGAAATCGGTGAATTTTTTTCGTGGTGTTGGTGTTGTCATAATATTAACCAACGGAGACGCGTTAGCAGCGATTCAAAGTGAGAAAAGGGAAAGTGCAGATGCAAAACGCGTGTTACCTTCATTGTTACTTGCCGTCACATGTTGCTCTCTAGTCTCTACACTGAAGTTATGAAAATGGAGATCTCCATTCAAAATGTAATTTCGGTATATTCTTCGACAAAATAAAAAGAAAACATGACTTAAAGCAGACAATGGAAGGCTTCAGCAGAAGAATGAAATGGAGAGTAGTTTTATCCTGCTCTGACTGAGTGTGACAAGAAACGGTTTTTCCCCAGCTGAAATTCTTCAGTATGTTTTTATTCAAGGGAGCTGCCTGATGACATTTCTTGGCTTTTTTTTCTTCCTAATTTATCCAATAATACTTATCTCATCCTTATAGATAATGAAGGGAAACGGTTTGTGTGATTAATATATTGTTTATGGTCTCTCTATTAAGCAATATATATTATTACTAGAACTATATTATAAGAGAAAAAAAATCTCATACAAAATTATATATTTTCATAAAAAAAAATTAGATAACAACAAATAACATTTCTAAATTACTTACTAAATAACATCTACACGCAAATAGTATTCCTTAAATGACATATTTCATTAAATAATATACATATTTTCATATAAAATTTTCATACAAAATTACATATTAAATGACAATAACATTTCTTAGAAGTTATAAAAAAAAATAGAAAGAAATGAAGACATGACCAATCAATTATCAATCAATCTAAAAAATCCTTATGTGACAATTAAAAAATGAAAATAAATTAGGAACAATAAAAAAGATGATATAATTTGCATATGGAGAATACATGTTAAAAAACATAAATAAAAAATGCATAGAATAAAAAGAAGAGAAATGTTCTTGTATCTTGAGCCACCAAATCCAAACCTGTCCCCGAACTAGTTTAATTAGGTTTAACCGTCTGCTAATAACGGTAATTTACTAATTTGTCATTAATTAATGAATTATTATTTTAACACATTGCAGTTTTACATTAATTGCTTTAAACGTTAGTTTTGCATGCTTTTGTCTTGCGCTTTAATTTCTTAGACAGACTGTTAGGAACAATTGTAATCACCAATCCTCGAATTAGTCCCCCAGATTGTTAATGGTCATCTAATCATTAATTAACTACTTACTTGAACGTACTTTAAAGTACTTTAAAGTACAATTTAAACCCAGTTAGCTCGGGGACGTGATGGGGGATTGGTTCTAATTTTAATTATGCAAATTAACAGCTTTTGATATTTAATAACTAAAAATATAGTTTCCATTTTGAACAAGTAATCCATTAAATGAAGATTTTTCAATGTTTGTAAACACATGTTGATATGCTTTAAAATGTGTTTGAAGAATAAGTTTTAAAATGTGTTTGTAAACAAAGATTTATATATTTGTAACACAGATTTTTTAATTTTTGTAAACACAGGTTTATATGCTTTAAAATGTGTTTGTAAACACAAATTTATATGCTTTAAAATGTTGTTTTCTTGCCAGTATATATTGGTTTACTTGCTTTACACATATGTTTATATGCTTTAAAATATGTTTGAAGAATAAGCTTTAAAATGTGTTTGTAAACACATGTTTATATGTTTGTAATAAATTTTTCAATGTTTGTAAACACAGGTTCATATGCTTTAAAATGTATTTGTAAACACAGGTTTATATGCTTTAAAATGTTGTTTTCTTACCAGTATATTGGTTTACTTGCTTTACACACAGTTTATATCCTTTAAAATATGTTTGAAGAATAAGCTTTAAAATGTGTTTGTAAACACAAGTTTATATGTTTGTAACAAATTTTTCAATGTTTGTAAACACAGGTTTATATGCTTTAAAATGTGTTTGTAAACACATGTTGTTTGCTTCATGCACAAATTTTCAATGTTTTGTTTATGTTGTTTGTTTGCCAGTACATATTGGTTTATATGCTTTATTTGTTCACAGGTATAAGAGTTTAACTCATTTACAATGAAAATTAAACACTTGAATTAAATGCAAAAAATATTCAGCACATCACTCCAAGAAAATTGGATAATTAAATGCAAAAAATTTGTTAGAAGAAAATTGAGCAGAATTTTCAGTACATAACAGTGAATTCTAAGAAATTAGCCCGAGTTATAGATAGAATATAACAGTGAATTCTAAGAAAAATCAACCATATACCGGATTCAACAGTAACTATAATTAAATACCTAACTAGATAATTTAGTTTATTTACCTCTAAAGTGAACAATTTAGAAACTATGTAGTTAGGAAGGATAATAAAGAATGACAAATTAGTGAAAGAGTCAGTTTTCTAAAGTGAAAAATTTAGAAACTATGTTCAGCACATCTCTGGATTTTCTGGTATTTTCTAGTGAAGGGTTAGTTTTTCCTGATGTTTCTGAATTTTCTGGTATTTACTTGTAAAGTGGCTCAGTTTTTTTTTCTGATTTTTGGTGGTTGTTCAAACAGATGTCATGTAGTTTTCGTAATTGAAATTTTGCTAATTGTTTATGTTATTAATTTCAAATATGTTAAACTAAATATTGTGCTGCCCCCTATGTTTACTTGCCAGTATATATTGGTTTACTTGCTTTACACACAGGTTTATATGCTTAAAAATGTGTTTGTAAACACAGGTTTATATGTTTGTAAACACAGATTTTAAATGCAAAAAAACAACCATATGCCGGATAATTAAATGCAAAAAATGTAAACCCAGATTTTAAACACAAATTGGATAATTAAATGCAAAAAATATTGTTAGAAGGGAAATTGAGCAGAATTTCCAACACATAATAGTGAATTCTAAGAAATTAGCCCGAGTTATAGATAGAATACAACAGTGAATTCTAAGAAAAATCAACCATATACTGGATTCAACAATAACTATAATTAAATGCCTAACTAGAAAATTTAGTTTGTTTACCTCTAAAGTGAATAATTTAGAAATTATGTTCAGCACATCTCTGGACTTTCTGGTATTTCCTGGTGAAGGGGTCAGTTTTTTATGGTATTTTCTAGTATAAATCAGTCTTTCTTGATGTTTCTGAATTTTCTGATATTTACTGGTAAAGTGGCTCAGTTTTTTTTTTTCTGATTTTTGATGATTGTTCAAACAGATGTCATGTAGTTTTTGTAACTGAAATTTTGCTAATTGTTTATGTTATTAATTTTAAATATGTTAAACTAAATATTGTGCTGTCTCTTAGGTTTACTTGCCAGTATATATTGGTTTGCTTGCTTTACACACAGGTTTATATGCTTTAAAATGTGTTTGTAAACACATATTTATATGTTCGTAATACAGATTTTTTAATTTTTATAAACACAGGTTTATATGCTTTAAAATGTGTTTGTAAACACAGGTTTATATGTTTATAACAAATTTTTCAATGTTTGTAAACACTGGTTTATATGCTTTAAAATGTGTTTGTAAACACAAGTTTATATGCACAGATTTTCATTACTTTGTTTATGTTGTTTTTTTGCCAATATATATTGGTTTACTTGCTTTACACACAGGTTTATGTGCTTTAAAATGTGTTTGTAAACACAGGTTTATATGTTTGTAAACACAGATTTTAAATGCAAAAAAACAACCATATACCGGATAATTAAATGCAAAAAATGTAAACCCAGATTTTAAACACAAATTGGATAATTAAATGCAAAAAATATTGTTAGAAAGGAAATTGAGCAGAATTTTCAGTACATAACAGTGAATTCTAAGAAATTAGCCCGAGTTATAGATAGAATATAACAATGAATTCTAAGAAAAATCAATCATATACCGGATTCAACAGTAACTATAATTAAATGCCTAACTAGAAAATTTAGTTTGTTTATCTCTAAAGTGAAGAATTTAGAAATTATGTTCAGCACATCTCTGGACTTTCTGGTATTTCCTGGTGAAGGGGTCAGTTTTTTATGGTATTTTCTAGTATAAATCAGTCTTTCTTGATGTTTCTGAATTTTCTGATATTTACTGATAAAGTGGCTCAGTTTTTTTTTTTCTGATTTTTGGTGACTGTTCAAATAGATGTCGTGTAGTTTTTGTAACTGAAATTTTGCTAATTGTTTTTGTTATTAATTTCAAATATGTTAAACTAAATATTGTGTTGTCTCCTAGGTTTACTTGCCAGTATATATTGGTTTACTTGCTTTACACACAGGTTTATATGCTTTAAAATGTGTTTGTAAACACATGTTTATATGTTCGTAACACAGATTTTTTAATTTTTATAAACACATGTTTATATGCTTTAAAATGTGTTTGTAAACACAGGTTTATATGTTTATAACAAATTTTTCAATGTTTGTAAACACAGGTTTATATGTTTTAAAATGTGTTTGTAAATACAGGTTTATATGCACAAATTTTCATTACTTTGTTTATGTTGTTTTCTTGCCAATATATATTGGTTTACTTGCTTTACACACAGATTTATATGCTTTAAAATGTGTTTGAAGAATAAACTTTAAAATGTGTTTGTAGACACAAGTTTATATGTTTGCAAACACAGATTTTTCAATGTTTGTAAACACATGTTTATATGCTTTAAAATGTATTTGTAAACAGAGGTTTATATACACAAATTTTCAATGCTTTGTTTATGTTGTTTGCTTACTAGTACATACTGGTTTACATGTTTTACTTGTTCACATGTACTGTTCCTGGCACATTCTACACAAATGAAGAAATTTTGTGCTAAGGGATGCCCTCAGGGATAGTACAAATTTAGAGGTATAAATTTCGTGATCAGGGACGCGCTTGGGGATTGGTTCCAGTTTAGATCTGTAAATTTTGCTCGGGGACGAATTCGGGGATTCGTTTTGTTTTTAAAAATAAAAATTTAACGCATTTACAATGAAAGTTAAACACTTGAATGCAGTAGATTAAACACTTTTCTTTATATGTTTAAATTATATTATTGCTTCACTGCATTTGGCAGTGCTTTTGTTAAATTTGTTTAACATAGCGTTTTTTTTTTTCATGCGGCGAAATTCTATACAATAAAGAAAGATTGGTACTGTTATTGCGCTGTATGAAGTAAAACCTGATCTTTTTGTCGCCGATATTCTGGAAGGTTGGGGGACGCGCACGGGTACTTTGTTTGGGGTACAATTATCAGCTTCCTAAAAAGAATACAGACTATTTGATTCCAGAGCTGATATTCAATCTGAAATTTCATCATTTAATAATAATTATTGTCCAAGGAACAAACAACAACATGGAGGTTTTTGTGTTGGAAACATTATATAGTATGTACTTAAAAGATATTAGTAGAATATTATTGGGTGATTAATTGTTATGTACATGAAAATATACGCTAAAATTATTTGAAAGTAATAATAAAGTTCTACAGTTAACTAATTAGTATATTCTATGTAACTATTTAAGCATATAATTTTAGACGGGCTAATTAGTCTTCACAGTCGACTAAACAAATTTGATTATTTTATTCAAGTGAGATGATTGATGACTTTCTTCCTGTTTTTTTTTCCCTGATTTTTCCAACAATTTATCTAATATTATATTTCATATAGACAATCAGGGGCAGACTCACGATTTTTGTTGGAGGAAAGACAAAAAATTATCGAATCGGATTTAAACTCATTAACTAAGTAGGTACTCGATAATAATAAAAAAAAAAAACAATGCTTTGACTTATAATTTTCAATGCTCTGACTTATAATTTATAATGCTTGAACTTATAATTTTAATTACGAAATTTATTTTGATTTTAACACTAAATATAACCTGAATTACAAATCAAACATCCAGAGGGAGGCAAAAAAATTTCCAACATGGGGCAAAGTCGATCGGGACTGATAAATCATCACTAAAACTCGAAATCTAAGAGGGGGCAGCTGCCCCCCTAGTCTACTCTGGGTCTGCCCCTGTAGACAATGACGGGAAAAATGGCATGTGTGTTTCTATGTATCAAGGAGATGTTACTATTTATTATGTGACAATTGAACATAATTTTATGGATAGTTATGCGTTTGTATTATTCTCTAGATAAATGTAATTAAAAAAGAGAGCTAATAATAGTACCCACGCTACAATACTTGCACTGTATCCGTAGGGGAACCACCGAAAATTAAATATGGAAAAATATTTTTTTGTGGGGATCGCAAAAACTCCTCAATTTGAATTTTTTTTCCTAAAGTATTAATACCTATGTACGAAAGTATTTATACCTAAGTACGAAAGTATTTATAGCTATGAGGTAAACAATTATTTATTGTGCGAGAACTATAGCGCGAAGATAATAGTACCCGCAGTACTGTACATACACTATACCTTGGGGAGACCACCAAAAATTAAATGCAAAAATGTAACTTCCTGCAGGGATTGTAAAATCTCTACAATTTTAATTTTTTTCCCACAATTATTAATACCTACACATTTTTTTCTTTCAAATGAGATTCATGATGATGTACCTTCAGACTCGTCGTCGCGCATGTATACCTCGTTGTACAAGTATTTATACCTATGCTTGCAAGTATTTTTGACATATGACACTGAAAGTATTAATATATAAGTATTGAAAGTATTTATAGCTATACACTGAAGTATTTATATGTATGAGGTCAACTATTTTTGTTAGAGGAAGGTTGACACATGGAGGATTGGAGAACTCGAAAAGGAATAATCATAATCATAACAAGTTACGCATCAAAGTATTAATATATTTTTTTTAAGTGTTAATATCTTATTTTCTAAGTATTTATAACTACAAATATATAAATATCTAAGTATTTTTTACATATGACATTGAAAGTGTTAATATCTAAGTACTGCGAGTTTTTATATCTATGCACTGAAGTATTTATTTCAACGAAATCAACTATTTTTGTTAGAGAAAGGTTGATGCAAGAACGAGTTTGGAGGCTATAAAAGGAGAACTATATAATTAGTGTAGACCATAAAGAAATGATGCTGCTGAGATTTTAAAATAATAATTAGTTAAGACTAAATAAATATCTTTTTAGAATAATAATTAGTGGACACAATATAATTAGTGGGGACAATAGTACATTATTCCTTAGTGCATGTACTATAGTGCATATACAGTGTAGGTATTGTAGCACGAATACTGAAATAATTATTTATTAAATAATTAGTTGACTTAATATTCGCTTGTTTATATCTAGGTAAATGTAAGATATATTTCAAGGTGGAACTACAAAAATTAGATCCGAGGGAGTAAAAACACAATATAAATACGAGTATCGCATTTGTGTGTTGCAACATGATATATTATAAGAGAAAACAAAAATATCTCATACAAAATGACAAATAACATTCCTTCAATGATATGAAAAAATAAAAAGAAATGAAGACATGACTAATTAATTATCAAGCAATTCAAAAGTTTCTTAAATGATATTTAGAAAATAGAAAAAAATCATGACTAATTAAAAATATAATACAACTTGCATGTGGAGCGTACATGTGGAGTGTACATGTCTAAATTAATTTAGACTTCTACACGTAAACAAACATAAAAAAGAAAATACATAGAATCAGAATATATGATCAGAGGGATGAAATTCAGTTTGAAATTTCATTCATTAATCAAAGTCATTGACATATCAGAACATATACGTATTTAATATAAAAATGAAGATGTAGTCACTGCAATTTGAACGGAAGTCTCTACAACAATAAAAGCGACTTCTAAATTACTAGGTTACAAACAATGATGAAGCTAAACTATAAACAAATTATAAAAAAAAAAAATTTAATTAAATTTTAATATATATGATTTAAAAAAATTATGGAAGTGGCTCATCACTCCCTAGCATGATTTATAATCCGTCCCTGAATATATTAGTCTATCTATTTAGCTATCGATTATAATTTATTCTGCAAACTACAAAGAATAACAACAACATGAATGCTTTTGTGTTGGAAACAATGGTATGTACTTAACATATGAAATAAAATATTGTTGAACGACTATTTGTCAATGCACAAGAAAAACTAAATGTACATTAAAATTATTCGAAAGAAAATAATCATACTATTCTATAGTTAGTTTAGGATATTCCATTTTACTATTTAAGCATTGAACTTAAGATGGACTAATTAGTCTTCACAATCGACTAAGCAAATTTGATGACAGACCAATCGATCCGAACATTGCTTACATATAAGTCCATAAAATATTTCTAAATTATAAGACACAGAATCACTGTTTTCAACTAAATAGTCTAGTAAGCTATTTTATACAACATTTTTGATTAAGATGGGTGAATATCAAGGTTCTAAATAGCGTTTATCGCGTCATAGCAGGAAGCCAAAAAAAAAAGCTATAGCGAATAGCGTTGCTATAACGAAAGCTATGCCACATAGCGTTTTTTTATTTTTATAAAAATTATATCATATATTTGTACTAAATATCAACATTATCTAAGTCTCATAGAATAATAAATAACATCAAATTGATTAAAAATTTATAGTATTTATATTGAACCAATACAAAGTCCAAATTGCAACTCAAAATATCCATAGTATTACTAATATCATAAACTATCGATCTTTTTCTATTCAAAATATATTCAGCATCATAACATAATCTATCTTTTTTCTATTTAAATTTCAAAATAACCTAGACATCATGGCATAATTAATTATCTTAATCTATTCAAAATATTCAAACTACCATATAGTAAGTATCATTTTGTTACTTCAAAAAATATCTTAATATATTTAATTTGGGATTTTATTTAAAGCCCATATAAATTAAAAAAAAAAAACAGCTCATGTTGCATAGCGCGCTGTATTTTCCTTATTTGATCTCATTTAATAATTAATAATTTTTTTATCAAAATAATAATTAATAATTTAATATAAAGCTTAGTATGTCAATTATAAAAAAAATCACAGTTAAAATCCAATCTGAGCCTTTATTTAAAGCCCATATAAATTGAAAAAAAAAAACAGCATGTTACATAGTGGGCGTTATTTGCGCTACACGCTATGTGCTATAGCGGACCGCTATTACCGCTATAGCGTCTGTAGCTCAAATAGCGTGTTTTAATTGTATAGCTTAGCGTTTTGGGTCCAAAAACGCTATAACGCGCTATTTAGAACACTGGTGAATATATCTTTGACTGCTCAAAGCTCCATGATTCATTGACTTAAATTTTCGAACGGAGAAAAATTGCATGATTCTTTGGAAATCATGATGATGAATCATAATTTCACACATTATTTGATATATGATTAAGCTCAAAATTAGTCCTAATTATCATATTTTATTGTATTTTATTTATTATTTCATTTAATTTTAATTAAATATTAGTCAAGATACAAGATACTGTATAAGTTGTTAATTATTGCAGAATTGAAGCATAAAACTGCGTGATTTGTATGTGCACAGAAAATCAAAATTGTCAAGCCAAATGGAGAAACAAATCAATGAAAATCTTACAAGAAAAGATCTAGAGAGTAATCGGCAGAGCATCAGTCATTTGGACATTTTCTTGAATTCCAACTTATTTTGGCTGCCGCTGGCATTATTTATTTTGGTTATCTTAGCTTCATTTTACAAAAGACATATTGGATGGCGCATATTGGGCCTTTATTTTTCTTACCAAAAAGTGGAGATTTGATGAGCTGATATATTCGGCTCTGGCATGGAATCAGGGGCATGTATATTTTTAGCATTTTTCATTTTGATTAAGACATTGGAAATACTTGGGGGAATTCATTCAGAGAAAGAAATCGAAGAAGAAAAAAAAGGGAGATTCGGCCAGAGGCAAACTGAAGGAAAAGAAGAAAGCGGCAATCCGACTCTTCAAATTCGGTTTTAGCAATCCTTTTATTATTCTTTTTTTTTTCTTTTATTTTTCTAATTTTAATGAAAACAAATATGACTTATTCTTGTGTTGAAAGTATGCTTGGCTAAACATTTTATTTAGGAATATGAATACTTTTGTTATGTTAATTTAGTTGTTTGAATTGTATTTATGGTTGTGATGTTGATTTGTTTATGAATGTTTGAATTGTTTGTTTAGTTATTTCTTATTTTATTAAGAGATCCGCTAATAATAAATTGAGACCGAAAGGAGAAATTTATATTAGAAGTACTTTTTAAAATAACGATAGTTATGTAAATAATATTAGATAAATTTGGTGATGGACCGAAATGAGAAATTGAATTACTATAACAACATAAACAAACTTAAGTATTTGGAGCTACGAAAGTAGTCCAAAAGGCTTTTGGAGAAAAACACAGGTTATCAAATAGCTTAATGGGTTAAGATTAAAACTGGTAAGTTACGAATGCAGAAGACCTATTTAATCTAGATACAGTGCGAAACCACAAAAGTGGATAAACATTTACTTTAGAATAACACCTCCTTAATAATTGCAACCCAAATATTAGAAAAACAATTAAAAATACATAATTAAAAGTATCATAATGAAACCATAACCCTGGGTATCCATTCCCTCTAATTTTTCTCATCATTTACTGTTTTTAGAACTCATTTGACATTCTGTTAATTTAAATTGCATTCAGATAATTCATCATGCATTCTATTTAGAATTCAAGCTGAGGTTTTGGAATTTAGTCTACATTAGTTTATAATCCATCCTGCATCTAGTTAATTCATCCAGCATTTTCATAATTCAGTTTATAAAAAATCACTCAATATTTGCTTGTCTAGATTATTAAAAATTGGTAAACCAGTACTTGCAATACCTCTCTGTAATTCGATACCAAAATTACTAAGCAGTAAGATCATGCACTTGTGACCGAATTGTATTAGAATTAGAAATTAAATTGTTAAGCTACTAAAAATACATCACACGACACTTTTTCATTACTAATTTTCTCTTATTTCATACACCAAATATCATAATAAAGTTACGGTAATGCGTGCAATTATCACTTTAGAAAAAGAATCGTACAAATTTCACTTTTTACTAAATAATCCAAAAGCAATTGTCAACATAAAACAGAAAAGGTGTCTGGATAAGGTTGTTGATAGTTACCAAATGGGTTCTGATTTGAGCCGAGATCTGGTACAGATAATAGAAGATCAATTATGGCGATGGAGCAAATGACATCCTCTTTCTCTGGGCTGCAAAGCAAGCGGAAGAGAAGAGATTGAGGCGAGATCCACATGTCTACGCTGTAAACGATAGGATCATGTGAACTCTGTTAAATCGAAAATTGAGGGCCCGACGATCTGTCTCCGATGTGCAGAGAGGTCACAGAGCGTCGAACTGCCCTATTTCACTGTGATCTCCAAAACTTCCAATCAATACTTCAAATTGCTCTTCGTCTCAGAACATCAACACTCATTCAACTATGGCTGCAAAAAGATTTCCCTAATTAACCAAAAGATATACAAGTCCCAGCAAACTGCCTTTAATTAGTATACTATATCTTCCTATTTTCCATATTGAGTGGCCAAGTGTGTAATCAGTTATCACCAATTAGATAAGAAAAGGATGGTTACTAATCGGAAGACTGATTAATATTTCACTGAAGTCAATCTACATAATTAATTTTTTTGAATACTTGACTGATGCAGTCAAGTTTTTGCATTAACACCAAAGAAATTACATCAGCTCTAGAAAGTACAATGCATCAGAACTATCCTATGACTGGTCTTAGATTTGCCAGTATGTTACCCCTTGTGCCTGTTAACCATATTTCTCCCACAGTGCACTTTCCTCCTTTATTCTGCATGCTACAGTTCTTGGCTGTGCATTCTCCCCTCTACAAATGACAGCATTCCTGTGCTTCCATATTTGCTAGCATGCACAAATAAATATCACAGCCCACCTCACCTCCTTTACATTAAGCCTTCTCTTAGCCTGTCCTGCTTCATGATATCATGTCCCAATAAATGTTTGAGATGGCTCCACACTTGCTGAGCATAGTTGCACTGGTATAGTAGGTGACACAACGTTTCCAAATGACATGTGTTACAGGTTACACAAAGAGCTTGACACTGTACCCCTCTACATAACAACACTTCATGTGTTAATATCTTTCCTCTTAACATGAGATAGGCAAATACCTTTGCTTTCATGGGAGCTTTGCATTTCCATATCACTCTGTATCGCCACTTCAGTTTCCCCCCACTAATAATAAGTCAGTGTAAATAGCATAAATTAAATTTGATATCGCTGATAATTTTTTCAATTATTAAATATCTCCTGAAATTCCAGAGATAATATTACAATATGCAAGGAAGAAAGAAATATGTACAATACAAACTGAAAACTAATAATTAATTTATCAACATCAATTTCATTTTAAGGCCGAATCTTTGAAAAAAAGAAGTAAATTAATTGTAATATGAAAACGTAGCTTGCATATTTAAAGTAATGAGTAGTCTTTTGGAATTATCTTGAATAAAGCAAGCTAAGGACAGCCAAGCTAATTAGCTAACCTGTCTTTACTCTGTATTCAATGAAAATAGAATAATTATTTTTGTATCCACGTTACAGTACCCGCGCTAGAGGAATAATATATTATGGTCCCCACTAATTATATTGTATTCACTAATTATTATTCTAAAAAGATATTATATAGTCTCAACTAATTATTATTCTAAAATCCCAACAGCACCATTTTAAAGCCTCGGCACTAATTCCGCGTCAACATTTCTCTAACAAAAATAGTTGACCTCATAAAAATAAATACCTCAGTGCATAGATATAAATATTTTCAATACTTAGATATTAATACTTTCAGTGTCATATGTAAAAAGGGGAGGGATCCAATTACAATATTATGACAGTTTAGGTCTCCACAAGCAATTATGTAAAAATTACAACATTGTTTACTATATAGATATAAATACTTATGTTCTTTGAACTATGAGGAGGGTTCAAATGCCTCCATTTTTTGTGCCTCCATCATGCCTCCATTTTTTAAAACTTTAATAACTCCAGATTTAAAACTTAAAAGTTAAAATAAAACCGTTAGATGTGATCTATGTTATTTTCTCTATGTACTCATAAAAAATCATCACATTTCAATTTCCTTTTTATGTGAATCAATAAGTTCAAAAACCAATGTCTAGAAATCATTCAAATTAGTGCATTTTTTACAAGCTCTTGATGACAATTAAAATAAAATTGAAATGTCATAATTTTTTACATGTGCATAGATAAAATGATGTAGGTCATATCCAACGGTTTTATTTTGATTTTTAAGTTTTAAATTTTGAATTATTAAAGTTTTAAAAAATGGAGGCATGGTGGAGGCACAAAAAATGGAGGCATTTGAACCCTCCTCTTGAACTATATATTTCAAGATTCGACTATTAATATTAAAAAACGTTATAGATTTGGAATGGTTGCGGTTCCCACAAGCAATTATGACAGTTTAGGTGCGAGTACGACGTCAGAAATTTCAAAAAAAAGGTGAGGATACGATTATTTAAAAATAATTAATTTATCATTTACATTGTTTACTATATAGATATAAATACTTGTGTTCTTTGAATTATATACTTCAAGATTTTACTATTAATATTTTAAAATAAAGTTACAGATTTGGAATAGTTGCGGTCACCACAAGCAATTATGGCAGTTTAGGTGCGAGTACGACATCAGAAATTTCAAAAAAAATGTGAGGGTACGATTATTTAAAAATAATTAATTCATCATTTACATTGTTTACTATATAGATATAAATACTTGTATTATTTGGACTACATACTTCAAGATATGACTATTAATATTTAAAAAGAAAGTCAGATCTGAATTACAATTAAGCAGTTTAGGTGCGGGTACTGTGCGAATACTGTAGCGCGGATACTCATATCAGCTTCCATAAAAATAACCATTTTTAAACAAACGAAGAGATGGTCCTTGCAACAAATTAATTTAGATTGTACTTCAGAATGTTCATCATTAATGAAAAAGAAGGGGAGGAAATATGCAAAACGGCAGGATCGAATCTGATTGGATCTGTTCACATGCTTCGGATGAAGAAAATTGGAGAGAAACATGAGAAGAGAGGAAGAGAGAAGAGGTGAAGTGTGCTATACAAGCTCAACAATATTTAACGGCTTCCGTCATCTCCAAATCGAAAGATAAGAAAGTAGTTTTTACGTTAACCTTTCATTTTTCTTCCGTTCCTTCCCTCCTCGAGCAGTCTCAAATGAATGATTCCGAATAAATCTTTGTTTCGGTTCGGAATTCATGGGAAGCAAACAGAGGCGTACGGACAAGCTGATCAATTTCCATCTGACTCAATTTGAAAATAGCTGGATGGAAGTGGTTAAGAATGGAGTAAGCAAAAAGTAATCATGAAAATAAATCTGCTGTAATTCCGATCTTAACTGATGGTCTTCCTTGAGATGCATGTATGAAAACTTATTTTTCTGAGAACATTTTCAAGATCCACGCACAGAAATATTTGAATGGTTGATATCGGGATTTCAGGATCCTAGGAATTACAGCAGTCAGCAGATTCGGACTCAATAATCATGTAATCCCAATCCTAACCATTAATTTCTTGACAAGATAAAAGATAATACGAAAATAAATTTACCAAGTTACAGAAGGCTTGACAATTGCTAAATCTTGCAAATTACAAGAAAAACAAACAACTATAGAAATTCATTTCTTCATTATATACATGGAAAGGAAGTGAAAAACATTCAGTGTTTTTCAAGACAAAAATAATTAATTCAATTTACAACCAAAAAATTCACACTAACTTCCACATTCACGCTTTTCCTTCACTTCTATATTAAATTATGTCATTCGCTATCCAACCACTGGTTAAGTCACTCCCTTCCTCACTAAAATTCAACTAAAAAATCCTCAAGATAAGATGGTTGTTCTACAATATGGACAGTCACCACATTTTTTAACCCATGGCTCCAGGCAATTGGGATGGAATCGATGACTACAGTGTAACACCACCACCTCAATTCCATCATAAAATCTTTCAAGGCATACAGAACAATCAACGGATGCAGATACATCATCTTTCTCTCCTTCAATTTTAAAGAATTCAAATTCTAAAAGGTCAAACTCCTCCTTGGTCAGACCCGGAGGCCTCTTGTTGGTAAAGATAACATCAGGAAAATAGGAGGGTTCATAAAGTTCAACACTTGTGTCAATGTAATTTGAGGTAAGCTCATGCTGCTCTCTTGGTAATCCACGGTTTCTGAGGTCAATTACCCGAAATACATTATCTTCTGTTTCATCCCATGACAGAGATGCCCTACGTATAGAAAGAAATAAAGTTTATCAGGGAAACCAAAAAAAAAACTTTAGTCTTGTGGCATGGATTTTGGCCATTCTCAGTTATACACCTACTCATCTTAGGATAGGATGTATTAACAAAAAAAACTAATTAACATCTGTGACAACCAGCACAGCTCCTATCATATAAAAATAAAAAAAATGATCACGCTCTCATGTTTAGATAGGCTGCAAATCAAAATTGGTGCATGATTCGGTTTATCAACATTTGATCTGTAGCAGAACCTTTCCAATTTGCACCAAACCAGATATACAATTTACCTAAATAATAAAGAATATCTATAGCTTTTATTTTAATATTTTCAGATTCAAAGTGAAAACAATTGTCATAGTGGTCAAAATTAGTAGGTTGTCAGTAAATCCCTTCCCATCAAGAATACCCTGTAGGTTTCAAAATTGGACTGCCTCAATCAAGGTTACCTTTTTATGGCTCAACACAAATTTGTAGGTTTAAAAAAATTTGTTTGAAAATACTGTATGCTTATATAAATTTAGATTTCTAATCTAATGAACTCATGGACCTGCTAGTTCCCTATAAAATAGGAAATTCTGTGTGTATATTTCATGGTGTTAATACAAAGTTGTTCTTAATTAAGCTATGTACAAGACTTAAAAAAATAGTATGTATTCAGCAATTTTAGGTACTAGTATGTACCTGCTGCCTATAAGAGATACACCTCTCAGTCGCTCCGAAACCCGTTCCCGAGCCTGAATGACGGTATTTGGCAGCCGCTCGTTACGTGTAAACCTCATGCTGTCATGCCTGTTAGAACTGTGAGTCGAACCAATGCTACTTCCATCTACTTCAGAACCAGAAACATGGTCCTAGAAATAGTAAGCAGAAATATTACTGGTATCCTTCATCAATTTAAAGAGGTATTTGACCCGATTTTGATATCATGGCCATAAATTATACAGTGCTAAATAATAATTTTAACTAGTATATCCCTATCTCTAAAAACACAGTAATATAACCAGTCAGGTATTCTCATGATACCAGATCAAAATTTAACGAGATAATCAGGCCCCTTGACCATTGGTACCTAACAAGATATGGATCAGGGCCTGTATAAAGTATAATGGCACTACCTCCTACTCGAACGAACAGGCAAGATAAACAATAACAGTACAGAGGTTCTGTTTCTGCTTCTTTAACCATAAAAGCAATGCTTAAATATAAATTAAGCCCTGAACAGGATCCTCAAGTAAATCAAAATTGAGGTCGACCCTTAACGAATGAGAACATTTAATCTTTAGTCAGCAAATAAACACTGATACCGACCCTTACCGAATGAAACCGGCTCGACACACCAGCATCGTACCGGCGACGAGAACTACCCCGCCGGCAGCGTCGAACGGGCAGAGGGTCGCGATCCGAGACAAACGGGCGGGAGACGTGCGGATCCGATTCTGAATCTGGACCCGAGACCCGTCCAGCTCGAGATCTCCAGTTCGAAAACAGCCCTGAAGCGCTTGTCATGCACTAACTCCTTTTATCCTCGTTATTATCCGCTAAATGGCGCTAATTGTGAAGGGAGGGAGAGAATTTGTATTGGGACTTGGTGAAATTTCTATCGGTGTCCTCGGAATGTAAAAGGAAATGAGATGGAAAGTCTGGTTGAAAATCCCAATCTCATACGCCTTCAGTGGACCTGGTCCTTTTAGACACCGATGAAAACCGAAGGTATTAAAAAGGATATTAAATCTTAATTGAAAAAATATATTTTAACATCCGACCTTGCAAGCGTTTGAAAAGGCAGGCGAAGCGAAACTGATCTTAATTATTAACATGATAATATCGTAGCAAGCATTTAAAGCTGTAACTGGTGCAAACTAGTTTTCTGTCAATGTTAGCAAGGGAACGGATGGCTGTATAATGCCAGGAAGAATGGAATTTGGATAGACCCAGTTAATTTCTCTGTAGAGGGCCCCAGGCCTCAAGTGCGATCGTGTTATAGGATTTTTTTTTTTAAATAGAATTACTCAAAATTATTTCAACAGAACAATTCATGATTAGATCGATTTTTAAAAACTAGTCTCCACCGATCTCTAAGATCGGTGGAGCAAAAAAAATCCATTATACACCAGGACCGGTGAAGCCTTTTTTACATCTGCCACACCACGTTGCACTAAAGGCCACACAAATAACCTACACCGGTCTCTAGAACCGGTGGAGCCTCAAATTAGTTGTTTCTGCTAGAAACTAGAACCAAAACAGACTGTTTCCACCTGAAATAATCCAATTTCTACCAAAAACCGTTGAACTGGAAACAATTCAGTTCTGAATAGGCCAAAACTGGTTGACTCTGTCAGAAACTGGGACTGAAACAAGGTAATACAAATAGCATATAAGGTAAAAGAACTCTACACCGATCATACGGATCGGTGCACACAAAATTTTGATTTTCTGTGACAATACTCTACCAAGTGCGAAAATGAGTAAAAATTTGCTCCACCGGTCTCTAGAACCAGTGTAGATTGTGTTTTTTGGCTCCACCGATCCTAGAGATTGGTGGAGGCTAGTTTTTAAAAATCAAAACAGAGAAGACTTGTTTCAACAAAATAATTTAAACGAATTCTATTTAAAAAAAAATCGTGTTATAGCGTGCCCAAATAATAGCGAAAAAAGAATTATATTCTCATAAAAAATGGGACAACATCCGAAGAACAAGCCCATTATAACAATGAGATTCGGCCCTTCATTCGGTTTCACTTTCAAGTTCAACTGTCAATTGGGCGCAATTCGAGCTGTCATTAGGTTCCATAGTCGCATGATCCAAATCTCTACGAATTGATCACTTCCTAGTTTTAAAGTGGTTTTGAATTTGCAATTAGTTCCTGTCATATTTATTGAATTTAAATTATCTAAGAACTTGGTATATATTTAGCTTTGAACAGGCGCATATAGAATTTCCGTCGGATCAGAGGGGGACAAACGTCAAAATTTTCAAAAAAAAAATCCACTAAAATTCTAAATAATTGAATAACTAGTTTTTTTTTAAGCTTACTAGTTCTTTAGTGAGCTTAATTTATCTGAATGATTTTAAATGATAAATTCAAATTATTAAAACCGATCTACTTTCATGAGTAATGTGTTTACATATCAAATTTATTATTTGTTCAAATTAATTTAGTATAAAGTCAAAAGGTAAAAATAAAAATTTACAAGTTAATTTTAATACATTCATTTTTCATTGTTTTTTTTTATTGCTAGACTATATACTAATTAAATAAAAAAATTTAAAATTTAATATGTATATGCATTCTTCATGAAATAAATCGATTTCAACAATTTATATTTGTCATTTGAAATCAAGTTAGATAGTTTTAGAGTTAAACTCAAAACTTGGTAGAACTTAAGAACACCCTAGTTCTAGTCATAACTTTCCAGAAAGAAAAAATTATAGTTTGAAATTGTCAAACAGAGCGAGCTGCCAACGACCCGCCTCCTCCCCTCAATCATTTCGACCAACCTATACTAGTCCCTGTGGAAAAGGTATAATATCACAATTAATTTTCGTACCTTCAAAATGGATTGGTTCTACCTTTATCAAAAAATAAGGGAACAAAAAGGGAAATTGGTTTTGAGAATTTGATAAAGTGTCACTGCTGTGCCACGGAGAGGACGTCGAAGAACAAAAAATAAAGAACCATACAAAAGTGAAAAGAGTAATAGCAAAATGTTCCGGTTATCATTAGAACACCAAGGTTCGTGCACTAATTGCACAGCCATTATTTAGGGATGTAGTGCGGTGTTCAATAAACTAAAGCAATATGATTACAAATAGAACTTTTTATGTTACATGAACAACTCGGGCAGACTATGTAGAGAACTATATGCTCACTAAAAAGCTCGTAATATTCTTGAAGAAATTTAGTGAAATGAATTGTTAAACACAAACTGAGTTCAAGTTACAAATCCACAGAACCAATTTTATCTATGGAGTTCAAATTAAATCTTGTTTCGGTCTAGAAATCATTGGCCGATCTTCATTGCAATTAGTTATACAGAAGCAAGTAGAGAATCCATACTCCAGCAAAATATGTTCAGAATCGGATCGAACAAGTCAGTCTGATTGAAGAGCCGTGAAAAGTGATAATTTTTTATAGTGGCCAGCCATGGCAAATGGACCGATCGTTTTCAACCGGAGGATCCAAATTGTCAAAACTGCCCAATTGTTTCCACACAATTCAAGAGTGTGAACTGTTCCTGTTCGTTGCCGCTGAATACAAATATATAACCTCCTTTTTGGAGTAAATTCTGAGGCAGTTCACCTTGTCCCATTTCATCAGATTCTTGACTATCCCAATTCCATGGCCCTGCAAGCACCACCTCATATAGTGCACATCCTTTAGCATTGTTCAACATGAGTAGTGTGTTGCTCAGAAGATACCTGGACGTGACATACTCTATACAAGGAGAAGTGTTTAGAAAATCATCAGTATCCAATGTCATTCAATTCCAGGTCAGCATGTTTACTTTCTGTAACAAAATTTTGCTAAAGTTACTGGCTTACACCAATAATAATTTGGAACTTATAATTACTTTAATTTTATAGATTGATCGTCAAATTTTACCTTATAATCTGCCTTGAAACAAATAATCAGGAGCTTGTACTCCACATAAACACAACTGCACATAAAGCATATAAGAGCATTATTAAACCATAAATGAAAATCAAAGCAAAAAAATCAAATGAATAGCTCAAAGAACTCACAAATTAATAACAAAGCAAGAACAACACAAGCAACTACTTGAATTGGTCGACCATATTGAAGTTGGTACTGTGACCTCTGAATTTGCCTATGGAAAGCTCCAACCCAACCATTTATTTCTTTTTCACAATTCTCTTCCCCACATGTACTCAAACAGTTCCTGCTGCTGCTCTCACAGAATGTTTCTTCATTCACCTAAAATCAATTAAAACAAACAGAATGTGCTCTGCCCATTTAGATAGTGATAAAAAAGAACTTATTGCTCGAACAGTGTCTAATTTTCTTGCAACACTATCATGCAAAAATCAATAGTTAAAAGGTCATTTTAGTCATTCAAACATATAAATCATTAATATCTAACATTCTAATGGAGCTAAAATGCATCTGAAGGCTCCAATTTTGATTTCTGATAGAGTGCTTATTTTTCAAATAATGCAAAGAGGGAGGAAACTGCAGATTCTGATACTTGAGGGATTTTGGATATTTCTGAAATAAAAATGAGCCTGTAATATAAAATAAATAATATCTAACCAGATTGGCCTGATTATTTTTCAAGGGAATAGATGCCTCCAAATCAACTATACGGCCCCGACCTTTGCCCTTTCTGCCTCCACTTTTGTACCATTTGCCCCTAGGTTTCATCTCAAGGGCACCATTCACACCAGAGAAACTGAGTATCTTAGGCAATTGCAAATTTGGCCTTTCACGATCATCAGACGACTTTTCTGAGGTGTCCTCCCCTTCACTCGGCATATTAATTTTCCAGGAACCAATATTTGCATCTGCACTAAGAAACCTCCTGTGTTTATTCTCAGTCCTTCCATCTCTTGACTCTGACGAACTTGACTCTGGCAGATCCTTCACAAAGTCCATTCTGGCATCGTTGGTCGAAGGCTTTGGTTTTTCTTTAGATGGGCAAGATAGGAACAGTGCAAGCTCATCTCTCTCCTGCTTGTCTAAATTAACCCACGTGATGGCTTTCTCTACATTCCCGGTGCTGGCTTCTTTCAATGAATTTTCTACAATATCTATCAGACTTCTAATTGCTGAAACAAATTGAGAGTGACGAGTTCTTGTATCTTTACCAGCTAAGTTGGCAACATCAGTGGACTCGATGGCTCTTTCCAACTCTTCAAGCTACATATATATGATTGAATTCAATAAACAGAACATCTCTTGTACAAATTGAGAAAAAACTAGTAGGGTTAGCAAAAAGTACTTACGGGAAGGATTGTCAAATTGAACTATATCAGATAAATACAGGATAATAGGTAACAGGTAAAGTAGAACATCATTATGTGGAGAATAAAAGAAAAAAAAAGGATTATAAAAAAAAAATACCAAACAGTTGGGGCAAATCAATAGCTTTAGAGAGAAAAATTAGTAAGATTCAAATGAACATCACTCTAGACATGGTAAACAATGATGGTACTAGAACTGTAGAAGGCCACAAGAGTTTAATTTTGGAAATTTAAACACCAGTTAATCAATAAATGATCCTAGATTGGAATATACAACTAAAACCAGCAATCACCTGCCATTTCGCAGTGCCTAACGCTGTATGGAGCTCTTTACTCACATCAACAAATCCAAAATTCGAATCGGAACTTTCGTTTGAACCATCACAGATATCTTTCTCCTGAATCCATCTCCTATAAACTGATTCCATCCTGCAATAGAAAGATCAATAACAAAAAAGAAAACTGAAAATAATTCCCAATTTTTCAACTAGAGAAAAGAATAATGAAAACGAAACAGAAAATAGATCAAATCGCAACCTATCGGACGATTCTTGCACCTCCTCGGCCGCCGCGAAGAAGGGGTCTTTCTCCCACCTATCAAAGCTCGTCGCCATTAGATCCCGAGATTTGGTTAACAAACCCTAACTCAAATCGGAGAAATTCGACCTCGGGTGGGAGAGATTGGTACGAAATGGCGATATGTCTATCTTCCCTTTTCCTCCTTTCCGTTCGCCTAAATTTAGTTGTTTTTTTTTTTTTTTTAATCTTTTTGTAAACTTAAAACTTCTCAGGTGGTTGGACAGAGGTTAGCAAAGGATCCTTCTATTAATGAGGAAGATGCACGCATCATCTATATTCAATAATTCATTTATGTGATCATTTATTTGATGGGGCTGTTAACGCTCTCCCAAAATACCATCTGTAGAATTTATCAAAAGACACTTCATGAAAATGTTATGTAAATGTTATGAGCTTGTTTGAGAATGTCGTGCAAAATAAACTCACATTAACACGTATATAACAAAAATTTAGAATTAGATAAAGTGGTTTATTTAGTATATATTATGATTTATGAACTATCAATATTATTAAAATGGATTAACACACAATGACTGTATTGTGGTAGTTTCAAAATATTTATTTCATTTACTAAATTTTTTAACATACCTACCTCTCTGATTTTAATAGATAAAATGATAAATAATTTTCACTTTTGTATATGAAACAAAAATACATATATATCGTACACATTTATGTATAATGTACACATTATTTTGTTTCTATTATTATATTGATATCATATTTTATATCCACAGAAGTCTCATAAAAATAACAAAAGATCAAATATATAATCATTTATCTGAGTAGTCAAACATGAATGTGTATGGAACAATAAAAGTTTTATTTTTAAAAAATTAATGAAGTTTTTGTAATTTTGTTTTTTTAAGTACATTAATGTAAAGAAAATGTCAAATACATTTTTTTTATTGATAATGTCAAATACTTTGATATGCTTATAAGTTATAACAAACAATTACTATTTAAAAGTTGAAATAGTTTTATAACTCTTTTAATAGAAAGCTATGTATGATAACTTAAATAATAGCAACAAAGAATAGCATCAATTGACATATGACCGACAATAAAAGAGCAACGGGAGATGTGAAGCTTTACCTAGATACCTAATAGAATAAATTCGGCTGTTTATTTATTGCTTTCATGAGAGGCAGGCAGAGCCGCCCAGATGAGTGCTGTTCTGTGGGGCCCAGTTTTGTAGCAGTGCAATCGCTGTCATCGCGCAACTCGTTTGTCCTGTGGCGACGAATTCACGAAAGGGGGCCGCAGCGTGTCTGACTTGGCATCACACCATTTTTAGCTGGCGTTTTGATTGTGGGGAAATACAGCACGGTACATTCCAATTGGGGACACGCCGACACGGTGCAATTTGTAAAACCTTCAATGTCGTTGCCTCGTTGGGGCGTCCATTTAGTTAATTTTTGTTTAGGGATCATTTTAGTTATTATTTATTCCCATTAGACTACTAGTCTATTTCATGTTTGGTTGGTGGGACAACATGTTAACAATCCCATACTTAATAACTTTATAGATATTGTTGATATGATAAAGATAGCATCAATTTTTAATACGTGAGGTTTAGAAAAGAATAAAGAACTTCAAAAGGGTGGTGGATGTAAAGTAAGCACGCGTTGATTGTAAAATTTATGGATGTATGGTCGCATTTAGAGACACAACTCGAATTTTAATATAGGAAGATTAACTGACTAAAGAGCAAAATTAGGGTGTGATGTGCTCATCAAAAAAGATTGGTGAGCACACCTCCAAATAGCTATCGGATTGATTCCGAATTACAAATCTAAACCGTTGAATTTAAGTACTTCATGAGTAATGCATGTACATAAAATATTTTAAGGTTTCAAATTCATTAAGTACATGGTCAAGCAATCAAAACAATGATTAAAAATTAATACATAAAACATTTAAAAAAATAATTTATAAAATGTCCATTGTTTTGACCGCTTGACTATGTGCTAAATGAATTTGAAATTTTAAAAAATTTACATGTACATGCATCACTCACGAAGTACTTGAATTTCAACAGTTTAAATTTGTAGTTCGGAGTCAATCCGATAGTCATTTGGAGGTGTGCTCACCAACCCCTCTTGGTGAGCACATCACACTCTAGTTTTGCTCTCAACTAAATATCTTATATTTTAAAAAAGAGGAGGGATCGGATGACACCATTTTTTGGTGACATCGGATAACATCGTACATTTTCAACGTTTTCAAAGTCCAAACAATTGATTCAAACCGTTCAACTTCATGGATATGTTAAAGTGTGCTTGCATATCAAATTTTACATTTTAAAAAAAAAATTTACTATTTATTAAGTATTTAACAAAATCACTATATTCAGACCGTTGAATTTTTGTACCCATCTTAATAAATAGTAAAAAAATTCAAAAAAATATAAAATTTGATCTGCAAGCACATTTTAATGTATCCATTAAGTTGAACGGGTTGGATCGACTGTTTGAACTTTGAAAATACACGGTGTCATTCAATGTCACCAAAAAACAGTGTCATCCAATCCCTCCTCTTTAAAAAAATATATATCTTTAACACAAGAGAATAAAACTTTTCACCATTTAAATTCATTAAAATACAATAAATAAATAGCATATGTCTATAAAGTAAAACATAGAATATTAATATTTTGTTTATTTAAATTTAGATTTGTGATTTTTCTAAAAAATCATATTATGTAATAATCTCATCTGAACAACTTATACACAAATTATATCTTATTTTTACGCAAAAAGTTAAATAGTCTCTTCTATAATTACATACACAAATCATTTTTGTCATAATTTATTTTTTAATACAAAAAGTTAAACATCCAAAAGAATTTAACAATTTGTAAATAGTCAATGAATAAAAACAAACCTTGAAATTAAACCTCAATTTCAAGAAGAAAAAAAATGATGTCCTTCACGGCTTCACATCAATTTAAATTTCACTTTTTTCACTTTGACTTTTTCTCTCTTCAAAAAATGTTAATTTTTCAGTATATTTCAGAAAAGTTAATTTTTTTCTCTATAGGATAGAATATTTTCCTGATTTTCAATCATCTTCTTTATTTTTTTTTTTCCGATAACTTATTTTTACTTTTCGGCAATCAGACTTCACTTTCCAAAATTAAAAAAAAAAATAATCATCTGAATTGGTAACAGTGTCTATTTTGATTAAGGCGCACCGCTATTTGTGTCCTAATTTATATGAGGATCAACTTATATCATTTTTTTATGACACCGAATTATACTATATATTATTAACGCAATGGATATATTAAAATGTGCTTACATATCAAATTTTAATTTTTTTTTAATTTTCTTACTATTTATTAATATGGGTACAAAAATTCAATAGTATGAAAACAACGATTATGTAAAATATTTAATAAATAGTAAAAAAAATTCAAAAAAAAATAAATTTTGATCTGCAAGCACATTTTAATATATCTATCATGTTGAACGGTTTGGATCGACTGTTTGAACCTTAAAAATTTTAAAAATATAGAATGTAATATAGTATCATCAAAAAAAGATATAAGTTGATCCCTCCTCAATTTATATTTCACATTCCATATTTCATTTAAAGGGCTTTACAAACTTTAGTAATTTCACACGGCCAGGATGCCTAAGCGTCAAGTACAACTAAAATGGTATGTCATTCTTACATTCAAACCCTTCAGAAAATTTGTATTATACACAGAGGGCTAATACATATAGTACACATTTTAGCTAAGCCACCCCCACTGTGACTTACCTCCCAGGCATGCATTCGAGTACTTGTACCATGTCCCATTAACATTCAACCTAGCATTATTAACACATTTTTCGGATAAGTTTGAATCGCGTAAGATTATCACAAAAATATAAGAATTGAAATTTGTAAATGAGAATGGAGAGAAAATAGTGATGTTCAAATTAGTGTGAAAATAGTGTTAATGTGCTTTATTTGATTTAGTAAAATTATTGTATATTTAGAATAATGAATATATGTATTCGAAAAAAAATAGTGTTAATGTGATACTATGGAAGATAAAAATAGGTGGGATCTCAAATGTAACTTTAATTTCGTCAGATTGAGATTGTGTTGGCAGAAATTCTAGAAAGAACTATATGTTTTCTCTCTTCACACACAAGAATAACTATTGTTCCATCTTTTACCTAGAGTAGCGGATTAGCATGTTTATTTTAGCGATTCAAAAATAGCTCATTGGTTGTTTGGATTGTTTTGGATTGAAATAGTCCGACTTTCTAACTATATGAGACAAACGTGAATGAAAATCATATTTTATAAAAATTTCATGCTGCGAATGAGGTCAATTTTATTGTACTTGTAACATTTTACTCTAAGCTATATATATATATATATATATATTTTTTTTTTTAAATAAAGGTCAATCGATCTCATTCCCTCTTACTAGCTCCATTTTTTGGATTTATCTAAACATTTTTTTGTGGAAAATATCATCTTTATTCTTTTACTAGTATTTTAGTGTAATTGGTTTTTCTTTTATGTTTGAAATGGTTTTGTGTCCTGTGTTTTAGTTTTTTTTTTTTAATTTGAATAAGTTCAAATTTAAAACTTACATGTTAAAACTCAAATCATTAGACAAATTTATGTTACTTTTTAATCAACATATAAAAATTATAAATTTTTCTCTATATATTAAACTCACATATTTAAAGTTCTAATTCTTAGCTATATAACTCACCTATTTACATAAATTTTTAGCATTCATTTTTACATAACTATTTAGAGTATGTGAAACTCACCTATTTACATAACTTTTTAGCATTCATTTTAAAGTACTAATTCTTATTAAATCAAAACTGAAATAATGTAACTTTTTTATGAGATCATGTCTAATGATACTATTTTCTTATAAGAATTTTAGAAAAAAAAAAATTATAGTAAGAATTAGAAAATTAAGATAGGTTTGAAACATGAAAAAAAAAAATTATTCCAATTTTCCTCACGAGTCTTTCCCGCTGGAAATTAACTGAACTTATAATTAGAAAACTTGGAGAAAGAATTTTTCTTTTAAAATAATAAGGCCGAGATTTTGTTTGAAAGACAAACCATGGGGAAATCGTTCCCTTGCCCCGCTTTGACATCTTGCTCTTCCTTGTAAGTTTGTACTCGAATTTTTGTCTTTGCTTACATGTGCACCGTAGCTTTGCTTCCAATTGGATAATACCATCTACATACCATGTTTCTGTGCATTTTCTTACAAGAAAGTCAAAATTCTAAATGGAAGGAATTATTACTTTCAGGTTTCAACAGCAACGAGAGGCTTTGATAATTAAAAATAGTTGCAAAGTCAAATGATTTGAATCTAAAACTAACACGGCGTTGATCCAAACCAAACGACAGATTCCCAATTCATGTGACCCAAATCCTAACCTGGTTTGATTTAAATAAAATAAAAATTAGTGCATAAACAAGGTACACAAATTATGCTTACATGGATCATGGATGAAAAGCTTTCACCACAAAGTTTTAACCAGTCAACTAAAAAAAAAGTAAACTTGTAACATTCTATCCCAATTACAAAATAATTTCAGAATCTGACGTAACAATTGTAATTTTAGTTATAGAATATAGAGTAATTAAATATTATAAATTTGCTTATATGGTGAATAAGTGATGTGTCTAGAGATTTCACATTAGTGTTTACTATTGTTTGGTCACTATTAATTTCTGAAATGCTATTCACCTAACAAAAAGCCTCGCAAGCTCCACTCCAGACGATTAGGAAGATTTTGAAGATGAAGGTTTCCGCTCCGCTTCTCTGCCCCGCCATGCAACCTCTGTCTTTCCCCTCGCCTCCGCTTCTCTGCTCCGCTTAATAGTAAGAATGGCAATGTGTGAAGGAGGAGAGTTCGGTGCGGAGATCCTGTACCATCACCATGCAGTTTCAATTTTCTTAACAAGGCCGGGTCCATTTGGCCCAAAATAATTTAGGATTAGAGGAAATCGGAAATGCTTCCAGAGGGCAAATATCTTAAATAGATACGAATCGCTCTTTGCTTTTCTTCTTTTTTCTTTTCAATTTTGTTTTTAATAAGCATATATTCCTTTATTTCTTAGTTTATATATTTATTTATTCGTTTACTTTTCATTCCTTGTTGACAATATTGTTTTGTCTGTCTTGCGGTTATTGTGATGGACATATTGATTTTTTGTATTGAATTGGGGATTTGGCTTAGCTTTTCAAAGATTGTAGCCTACACAAACAGCTTATTCGAAAGGGATTTGTAATTTTTTTTATATTAGCGGACGAATTGCCCACTAACAATTTGCATCAATAAAAGAAAAGTTTACAATTTTTGGAATACAATTTATTTTTCAACATTAAGTATATTCATAGTGTATACTGAGTATACATCATCTTCGAATAATATGTTTCCACTGTACAATAGTTAAAAAGAGTACCATTGGAAAATCATCAAAGTTCCACACTTTTTTTTCGATTGGAACCCCAAAACAGCACTAGGCCACAGAAAATTACACTCTTACCAGAAAAAAAAAATACTACGAAAATTACAAGATGTCCAAAATACATGTAAGGTGTCACAAAACAAATAAGCCCACAAATAATAGTAAAGTTATATAACAATAAATCGAAAAGTCTATCGTTTCTCAATTTTGCATTACGAAATCGGGACACGAATGCGGCACTAAATTTTTTCGAAAATACAACAAAGAAATTAAAATAACAGTCCTTTTTCTGATTGGCTCGGCTTATTCTGCATGGATCCCACCACCAATATGCCATTGATTCATCGTTTCTTACATGAGTCTTCTGTTCTCCAATTTTTTTCCTCCTTTGGTTTGTTTCTTTCTCCAGTTTTTTTCCTCCTGGACGATCTGTTGAGAGATATCCTATCTCCACCGAAGGCCTTCTTTCGGTGCAAGGGTGTCTCCAAATCCTTGCTCGAGTTGTCAACAGAGGCCTTTCGCCTCAACAAGCGCTTCTGGTCATCTGGTCTTTTCCACGACACGCTATCTTGGCATGGAGATATAAGGTTCGACTTTACAGAAGTGTCATGAGGATAGTTGACTGCTGCAATATCCTACTCCTTGTCCAAGTCTGGTACATTTGAGCACAACAACACTAGATCAATGCATCAGACAGATAAAATGAACTAAAATAAAAATTTCTTAATCGAAGCAAAACTTGTAACACCAAGAATACTATATATCACACAGGTTAGGGGTTACAATGTCATTTCCTAGCTTTAAACTAGTACAATTCCTAGAGGTAGACCTACGGTTGCAAAGCTCATAGCAAATTGTGTCATTTCAGCTAATAGGTAATAAGGAAGGTGAAAATAGAACAAGCTACAAACCCCACCAATATACTTACACGAATAGGAATAGCCCAACTATATCTTAGAAATGCCAATATAGAATAGAAGCTGAGAATCCTAGATCATGATGATCAGTAAGGTGATAACTAATCATTCAGAAAAACACTTCTGCGAATAAAAGCAACTGGGTAAAGACTTCTTAGGAAACCATTTATTTCCAGCCTTTACTTTCAAGGAAGTTCTTCTTCCCCTTAGTTCAAGCTTGTAAGCAGGGTCAAAGGCTAAGTCAGTTAAGAGAGGAAATCTTCCATACTTGGTAGAGTGTAACCAATATGTTAATAAGTCAATGGAAACAAGGTTATACAGAAAGGACTGGTAGTCTTCTCTTATTATAAAGCATACCAGCATAAAGCCTTCCATCAAAAATAAAATTATGCAAGCTTACATAATTACACCTGTCTTTGTATATAGGATGCAATAAGTGAGATTGTGGGGCAGAACTACAGGGTACACCAGATTTTCTAGTTAACTGGTAATTATAGTGCAGCAATCTTGTTGCTTCTTTGCTCGCATGCAAGCTCCGGTTAACCCAAGCATGATCAAAATTGGTATTCTTAATGATACGTGCATGTGTATTTTCCTTTCATATTGCATCAGTAGTCATAGTCCATTCTTAAATTAAAGTAAATTGACACTTACCTTTAACATGTAGATTCTTTTCCTAATCCACTCATGCTGAACTGCCAGTAAGTCCGTCTGACCAGTATAAAAAAACAAAAGAAATATTTATTAGTTGCAATTCCTTTCTGAACAAATATAATTATCACTATTCAATTACACTTAAGATATTCTCTAGAATTAGAGCAAAAAAGTTTCACCAAAACACCTGTCATTAATGAATTCAAATTCATTTGTTTCCGTAAAAACTGTTTGCAGGGCAGTATGCTTACATAAATAAAAGTTGTATAATATTAAGATTAAAATGAAAGAAAAATAAATAAATTTTATATTTTTTATTGAACTGTTGCAAATCATATATGGAGGAGTTTATTTAAACAGATTATTATCTTGCATGAGGCAAAAAAAAAAGTAATTATTTTCCCCTTTGAATGTATGATACATGTTGTTCATAGTTATTATATAATTGAGAAGGATCTAAAATTTTGGATAGTGATTTCATTTCTGATTTCAAAAATCGGGCACAAACTGACCATGTGCCATAACTAGGCAGTAGATTTTCATGTCTTTGCAAATATATTTTATGTTGAATTAATTGAATTGGAGAAAAAAATTCATCAAAATACCAAATTAATGAATTCAAATTCATTTGTTATCGTAAAAACTGTTTGCACCTTTGCGGGACATTCATTTTACAAAAAAAAGAAGAAGTTTCTGTACTCTATGGTAAGATAACAATGAAAGAAAAATATATAAATTTCATTATTTCAATTAAACTATGAAAATCATATATGGAGAGTTTATTTAAACAAATAAAGATTTTCTATGAGGCAAAAAAAAGTCATTTTCGCTCCCCTTTGAATGTCTGGAACATGTTGTTTAGAGTTATGGTATAACACAGAAGGACAAAAAGTTTCGATTTTGGATAATGATTTCATTTGGTATTACAAAAATTGAGTACAAACTGACCATGTGTCATAACTACGCAGTAGATTCTCAGATATGTTTTTGCAAATATATTTTATATATGTTGAATTAATTGAATTAAGGTCTTTGCAAATATATTTTAGGTTGTATTTATTGAAGACAATACATATATTAGATTTCCTTTAATTAATTAGATTGTGATATAGAGTGTCTAATAGAAATAATAAGGTACCAGAATTTTGTTATTCTAAAAACTTAGATAAAGTACATGGGGAAGGGTTAGGATTTGGATGCAGCGTCCCATCATGTAAGTTGTGTTTTATGTTAGTTCCTAATAAAAATTAAAATTATATTTGTTGTTGAATTTTATTACAAAATTTATGACCCAATATAACGAAATTACAACCAATATTAATATATTTTGCCGCACTCTCAAGATAAGTCTGCCTCCATCCTAGATTTGATGGTTTCTTCTACCAACTAAGGACTTTTATTAGTCATCCTAGTTGAAAAGAAAAATAGACTACCAATGATCTATAAATCAGAAATGGAAAAGATTATGGTACCTATTTTGAAGTATACTTGGCAAAATTCTGACAACCCCATCAACAATAACGGATCCATGCTTATTTCTGCTCCTTTTCACCTGAGCACCTTATGTTTAAAGAGATACAACATTGGCTCTTTTAAAGGCGCAGAGAGAAATAATCTTCGTTCAGTAGGCTCTGTGGGACTAAGAAGAATGAGTAGCCGGTTAACAAAATCTTTTTGTTTCCGTGGGCTGGATTTGATAGTATTGAAAAAAAAAAAAAAAAAAAAACAAGAAGAAGAAAGATGGTATTGATTATTGAAGGTAAGATATGATCCATTCCCCTGCCACTTGGTTACCCCGCCACCTGGTAGTAAGATATGATTTATTTCAATTCATTTGTTAGATTGTCCATCCCATGACGCTAGACAGCCTGGATGTGCCATGCCACTCCATTTCTTTTCACGCGTTAGATGGAAGATGAATGCTTCTGATCAGGTCTTGACAAAAAGTTTTGAGGAAATCATCAACTCAGCAATCGATCTCATCCGTACATCTGATTCACATAGAAAGCCGTCATCTAGGGGTGTAAACGGTCGGATACGGATCGGATAGTGGTCTTACCATATCCATATCCATATCCGTTATAATTTTTCGGATACGGATACGCATACGGATCGAATATTAAATGTTACAGATACAGATTGGATATCGAACGGATACAAATATTTTTCATAATTAGCTTGTTAGTTACAAAACATATATTATATTATTAAATATTAGTCACTAATTATGTCATAGCGTTATATTGTTCATCAAAATATATATCTATATGCAATTTAATAAATTATTCGTACAATATGCAATTTAATAAATCAATTTAAAAACATATATAATATATCACATTTGTTGTGATTTAAAGTATAAACGGTCGGATACGGATAGTAAAATGCCTTACCGTATTCGTATCCATTATAATTTTTTGGATATGAATACGGATAGTCTCGGATACGGATACAGATTGGATAATTTAAGTACTTTTTCGGATTCGGATTCGGATTCGGATGAAATTGGATATTATCCGATCCGTTTACACCCCTACCGTCATCCCTCTTCTAATTCTACGTATTTTCAATTATTATTGCTTTCATTGAATGCCAACTGCTAGTATATCTGTGCCCAAAAAAAAAAAATTTAGAAACCAATGAACCATTGCATTTTAAAGTAAAAATAAATGAACACCTGACCAATATTCGTTGATGAGATTCGTGCCAAGTTAAAATAACGATGCTGGGCCGTCCGTTTCTAATTTGCTTGAGTCAGGTACCTGTGGACCTGTGGTGAGCCGAATTCTGAGATCTTGCTGGTGATCTACTTTCTATTTTCTTCCATAGAAGATTATATATCTCCAGATTCCTCAAATAAACGAGGTTCATATAAGTTCCCTCTGACCTCTTAGCACAGTGCTGAGCCCAATTTTTCCATGCTCAAATTCTAGCACCCAACCCCGCTAAAAGACCAGATTAGCCCTGATGAGAGATCATGGCCAGACCTAAGGTCAGAAATCAGAATTTTTTCTATAAACCATAAATAATTAAATAAATTTTATGGAACTAACATGATTGTTTTTTTTTTTTAAAAAATATAAGTACCGAACGGACTGTTCGGTCTCACAATTTCCTTTTCTCCAAATCGAACGGACCGTTCAGTCTCAACTTTTTTTTTTTTACTTTTTCCAATTCTTCACGATTGTTGCACAATTTTTGCCACAAAAGATCCCATCAATGATAACTTTTTCTCAAGACCGGACGGACCATAAGATCTCTACTTTTTATTTGGTCACAGATTGGCTGGTAAATGTATCAAAATTATGTAAGTTAAATAAACTCAAGTTTAATATTTTCTTTTAGATTTGTTAAATTTCATTTGATCATCATCTATTATGTTCCGTTCAATTTGAATATTATCCGTCTGAATTTTGAGGACAAAATTCTTATAAAGGAGAGAATTTGTAACATCCCGTATTTTTTTTTAAATTCTTGTGAATTTATTTTTGTACTTATTTATAAATATGAAAATTTAAAGGTTTGTTTATAAAATATGTAAATTAAAGATATGAAGGATTAAAATATAAAATTTCTTATTCTTTTAAACAAAATAGAGAGACGTCATTTTTCGGCCATGTGGGCCCCATGCATGAAACCATCTGTTTATTCCTTTTAACCGACTTTCATTTGATAAATTTATTAAATAGAGTTAATCTCTCATTTTTACTAACATTCTAATAAAATCATAAGAAAAATAGTAGAGAACGTATGGTCCGTTCAGTCTTGAAAAAAAGTTATCATTGATGGAATCTTCTGTAGCAGAAATTGTGCACCAATCGTAAAGAATTGAAAAAACTAAAAAAAAAAAATTGAGATCGAACAGTTCGTTCAATCTGAGAAAAAGAGAATTGTGAGACTGAATGGTCCGTTTGGTACTTATAGTTTTTTTTACAAAAACAATCATGTTAGTTCCGTAAAATTAATTTAATTATTTATAGTTTATAAAAAAAATTCCACATATCAGCAGATCCCACTTGTTCTCAAAATCGTTCTTTTCAATCAACTCGTGTTTTTTATTTCTACTTCTAATTTCCACTCAAATTTAAAAAAGAGAAATTTATATACACACCCATCAAAACTTTGTGATTTAGATATTTTCTCATCAATACTTTAAATTTAGTTATTTCTTCATTAAAACTTACTCATTTTATTAATATCCTCATTCCTTCATTTAATCGTTTAAAAATACAATTTAATATTATTTAAACTTTAAATTTACAGCTTTATCCTATCTAATTCTTTCCTCTCTCGTTCGCTACCCTCCCTTTTCCTTTGGAAGTCTCTGTATGGTTATATGTTTTGCTGGCTGTCTATTTATGGTTTTGCAGGGGCCTGTGTGATAATCTCACATTTTCCAGGGTTTCAATGAGAAATTTCCCCTTTGCAATAGCTTACTAATGTTTTCTTTTTAATTTGCAGGGTTAATTACGAAATTAACCTCACAATTCTTCCAACTGTCCATCTAATCTGTTGCACAATGCCATTGTAAAAATTTGTACTTGTATTGCCATGTAGAATTGTTGGAATATAAGCTGGTATTAATATATATACTATTTATGCTATTCTCTTACCTGTACTTTGCTGTTCCAAGGTGAAGGAAAGGAAGCAAAAGAAAGGTGTCTTGTCCACTACGAGTCGTTTCCCCGTGCTTCTGACATAATTTTCGATCAAAGACGCAACCAGTTTGCACGGTACCAGCTAACACATCATCCTTGCAAATACTCAGTTTTAGATTGCTCCCACGACAAGCCATTTGTAAGTGTCCAATGTGTCTGCACAAATCATCAATACAATTTATTTTGTGCTTCCCTGTAGTGCATACCGTGTACAAATCAGCAGCAAAAAGAAATAAATTGCAACTCACTTTCTTCACTCCTGTCATGTTACTGGTCAATTCCAACATTAAAAATTCAGGTCTTCCGCGCTTAATCAACAATACAATTTATTCTGTGCTCCCCTATAGTGCATACCATGTACAAATCATCATCGTCATTAGAAAAAAAAAACCTCACCCACTCCTGTCTTGTTACTGGTATAGGATAAGATAAAATTCATTTTTTCACATCTAAGCGACAAGAGTCTTTTATTAAACAGCTACTCAGTTTAACTTTTGTTTAGTTCTGACACATTAACTTTTTTATTTGAGTGGCCTTTGGCTTCCTCTTATTAATACCTCTAACTAACTTTTAACATACCTTAAAAGGATAAAGATGCCCTCTTATTCTGGCACGAACATTACCAGGACACCAAACAGAACAATGGTCCTATGACCCGAATGAGAAAATATTACCAGAGGCAGGTTGAATGTAACCAGGGGAATTTTTATTTTTTTTATTATAACTTACAAATTGAATAGAATCTAGGATGTGACAGTAAAAAAGAAAGATGAAAACCTGAATTTCCATTTAGTTTCATATTTTCTAATGTATTTCCCTTTCTTGCCAGCTGGGAGAAATGTTGCTGATTTGTACACTTTTTTTTTAAATAAAAAAATATTCTTCCCCTCAAATCACCAGTCATGTATTTATGTTTGGAGTAGTAGAGCAACAACCTTATGAGGTTCTTGGCTGGCATTCAGAAGCCCTTAGAGAAAAAGGCGAATTCCTGAATTTATAGCTACCTTGATATTTTCTGATTTTTTTCATTTTCTTACCATGTGCGACAGGTTTCTGTGTGATGAGAAAGACATTGTCGGTTGGGGTAACTCCTCCTACGCTGTGAGTCATTGTCTGTCTTCTATCTCCCTTTAGCCTTTTCAATAAATAACTGCTCTTCCCTGTGTATGACCTGATGATATATGCGCTGCCTATTCTTGAGTGAGTCATTGTCCATTTTCTATCTTCCTTACGACTTTTTCAATCAATTACTGCTCTGATCTATGTATGATCTGATGATATATGTGCTGCCTATTCTTGAGATATCATCTGTTTTCCCTCTGCTTAGGAGAATTTTGTTATTCCTGTGCTTAGGAGAATAAAAGCGAAGTGTGCCTTATTGTATATAAATAGTTGAATTTATTTCCACATAATCAACATGAAGTGTGCCTTATTGTATATAATATACAATAATTTAGGATGGGATGGTAAAACTCTACATAATGTATATGAACTTTTAATTACATGTGCTACATATTACATTTTTAATCTGCATATTTGAACTACATATGCGGCCGCATGCTCAAAACTGCATGGGAGATACTACATGACATTCTGAGCATGACTACCAACTGCATAAACATATGCGGCCGCGTTTTAAAACACTGAGCAATAGTATAGATGTTAGTCCCCGACATAAGTGTACTCTGATATATGTGAAGTTTCTTTTCAATCTAGTTAGATGCTAATCAATACAAAATAATATGCATGTAATATAAATTTGCATCAGCCTATTACATGTTTATTTTTTTTCGGACAAGAGAACCTGTCGTTCATCTGGTGGCAAAAAATAATATGCTCTCATGTAGAGGTCAAATGTTTGAAATTCAAATTGAGGATCTTTTTTTTGTATGTATTAGATGGTTGGATAGCTTGATCCTCGATTTTTTTTCTAAAAAAAATTATTATTTTTGAAGAAGTGCATGCAGCTTTCATATAGAGAACTTCAGTAGCAAAATTAATGGCCACTTATTCCGAATATTCCATTACCATCAAAACCATGGATCCCATTCCAAGCCATGTTATTATTACATAATAATTCAAAGCAATTGCAAGCATCAATCCACGCAATTGCAATGAGATCAAATCTTTATTAATTACCCCACAATTTTGTGCCACTTAATTTATTACCCCCCTATAATATATGAAGTAGAAACTAACTAGACAGATGCTTTTGAGAACTAAGAATGGATGATCAAACAACAGCATCATCATCATCTCTAGCACAACTTGGAGCAGAGGATTGCATATGCTCTACCTCTGAGCTCCTAAGCCAATAATTCACAGAGAAAGAAGAGGCTCCGCTTGGCACGTCCTTCATCACCCATTCATGCCCCTCAGGATAGTAAATGCCAGTTCTTGGATGCGGGACCCACAGCACAGAATGAGAGATGCCGCTACAATCTACCTTTGGATAGCTTACGTTCGTCTCTTCATAGATCTTATTCAGATTCTGAGTCCGTGCTTTAACTTCACTGTTTAAACATTAAGCTTGTTATAAATGTTCCATATAGTTTCTTTCGTAACAAAACAAAATAATGAAAAAAAAATGTCGAATTTGACGGGTTTTTCAAAATGTGATCTCATGAACAACAACTAAAAGTTGCTCTAAAAAGGAAAATGCGTTTTTCATTTGGTTGGTAAACTGGTACCAAGATGTAGTTACTGCTTGTTTAGGAATCAGGCAGCCAGTTAGTTAACATATTATGCTCATTTGGTTAGTTATAGTAGTAGTGCTATTAGAGTTTAATGTACTTGGTTTCCATTATGTACATATTGAGATGATGGCTTCGCAACTTTTCTGAAAAGAAAAAGAAAAATAAAAAGCAATCCTAAAATATTAAATAATGGAAAAATAAAAAATAAAACATTTTTACTGAAGCAACAGAGTTGAGTTCTGAAGAAGGGGTCTCCGCATTCAAGTGCGCAAACTACTTTGGTTTGATTCCTAGTTTGAGAACCAGTGCTTCAACTCTCAAGTAGTGCCAAGTGCTAACAAGGTTCTCTCTCTTGTCTGGACCACCACCTACTTATAGTTTTCATCTAGAAAATTACTGTTTAAATCAGACGGTACAAATGCCTCCAGCAAGGTACTAGAGAAGATCCAATCCCTTTTTTTCCTTCAGTTAATTTGAGAAGGAGAATCCAATTCTGTGAATTATTAGAGTTCTAATGTTCCATATTCCCTATCCAATCTCAATGGTTTACAAACAAAGCAGTTGAGGAAAGCAACTACTTTGTACTCAGTTTTTGTTAATTAAAATTTAAGATGGTTGAACTGATGCAATTCATGTCACACCTCAAACCAGGAATTCTGAATTAAGATGTGATCATCCTCGCCTCGTGCTTAATTAATCATTAAGCACGCAAGGCTAATCATAAATGATAAATCAAACAGCAGTGGAAGCAAAATAATATAAATATCAAGCATCAGTCACATAACAATTAAATAAACATACGCATACATAACATATAATCTGATCCATCTCGGATCCAAATAACACCATCTATAGAAGGGGATACATGATCTATCGAGCCCGTATATATAACACAGGAATACGGGACTCATAAACCTAATCAAAAGTCTAACTCTAGCTAATCAAACGGTGTAGCCATCAGGGACAACTCTTGACAACTCATGCTGCGGATCGCCAGATGCTGTACCTAAAACCCACGAAACAACTTGTGAGTGAGCGACGAATCGCCCAGTATGTGACCCAGAATTATCCCATCAGGGATCCTCTACGGTCAAAGCACTTTTATTTATAAAATGAATGCAATTGAAAATATGCACATGTGTGAACCTATATTAATATCTAATAGAACTTATAATGCTTTTGAATGATGTCATGATGCGATTATTTTATTATGCCAACATGCAGAATAAATCCAAAATAAAATCAAGATGTAATATCGAATATAAATCAAATTGGAATCCAGTACTCATTGCACTGTGTGCTCAAATACAATAATAATAATAATATGGATAAAGTAAATCACCCTGTGCCGTGCCAATAGTATCAAAAGAATTGAATAATATAATCCAAGAACTGTAATCAGAGTGTAATGATACACGATGTCTAGTGACATCAAGCATTGCTCCACAAGAACAGCACACTAGCCGATGGTTATATCTTTACCAAAAGAATCTAAATAATATAATCCAAGGACTGTGATCAGAGTACAATGATACACGTTACCTAGTGACATCGTGCATTGCTCCACAAGAACAGCACACTAGCCGATGGTTATATCGAAATCCGGTGTGTCATCTCGCCTAACGATTAATCACCCAAACATATCCAATAGGAGAAATCATACAATGCAAGTCGTAAAAAGTTAATCTCTTTCCTCATGAGCAGAAGAGAACTCTACCGTCCGGCCAGACCAATAGGACACCACACATGGATTCTACCCAAACCAGTGCTGGAACCCCACACAAGATTCTACCCAACACTACTCGGCTTGAAATCCTGTTGTCACATGGATTCTATCCAAACGGGTGCTGGAACCCTGTACAAGATTCTACCCAACACTACCCGGCTTGAAATTCCGTTCTAGCAAAGTAGCTCCTAATGTAGGGAAGGAATAAATCCCGAATCGTTCGTGCCTCAGGACTCGAGTCCGGCCCGCACGCAATGGTAAAATGAATCGAAAAGAATACATAATCAAGTTTATACATATAATATAAATCCTAAAGCCATCCAAGGATCAAGTGACCCTCAGCTCAGTAGCTGTCGGGCCGTCCCATGCCAAGTGACACCAAGATGGAACGAAGTCACTCGGCTCTGCTCAGCTCTCACCAATGCATGCGTATGCACGTAATATAATAATAATATATTGTCTCCACGAGAAGAAGACAAACTAGTATCATAATATTCTAATAATATAAATATAATATTAACTAATTACTCTACTCCTACAATACAGTAAATTCTGATTTTTCAGGACTTATGCAATTCTACCTATAGTGCAGAAAAAGATAAACATGCTCTACAATTTTAATGCAACTACTTAAAATAAAGTGCGGATGTCAGGTCAGATGGTTCAACTGGTAAGAGTACGCCCACGAAAGAAAATAATTCCGATATCCCACACCTGTAGGGCTGGAGTCTCTGTCGCTAATAATCAACGTGCTCCGCGTATGCCCCGAACTGCGGATCGGTCCAATGATCGATCTCGTACGGGATCTGCTGATCTGAAATTACGTAATTCACACTAATTAAGATCTCGGCTAAATTATTCTAATCCTCGCCCCAATTTATGTGCAAGTCAAATTCTCGATCATTTTGATTTTATAAAAATTACCGATTCAGTCAGTCTGACTGAACTGGTGCAAGTCAAATTCTCGATCATTTTGATTTTATAAAAATTACCGATTCAGTCAGTCTGACTGAACTGGTTAGTTAGATATTAATTATTTACTTTGGTCTAAATTAATCTAATTTAATTCTAAAATAATTTATATTTTTAATAATTTGAAAATAAATTGCTTGTAAAAGTTCTAATGACGAAATATTTGCAAAAATAATCATTTGTTAGTTACGATAATTCTAAACGCATCTTACCTATTAATATATCGTAATTATTTATCCATTTGATTTATTTTAACTTAACTCTAAATAGTTTAATACACTTTAGTTATTATATAAATTAGATATGTAATTTATTTACAACATTCTAAAATGAAATGTTTATCTAGTTTACGCATTTTTAATTATTTATTACCAAGTCACACAATTCGCTATTTATTATCATCCCAATTCTATCATTTATGTGTCGTTTTAAATCTAAGTATAAAAATAATATTTTTCGTTTAAGTTTCAAAAATGTTTCAAATATTTTAATTTACAAACTTATTTTGAACTTTTATTTTATTATGTATTGGGTTGTTTTAATTAATTAAGTCCAATTCGGATTGGGCCTAAGCCCAATAAATTTTCAGCCGAACTCAACAAGTAAAAAGGGCCAAGCCTAATAACATCACATATTCACATTAGCCCCTGAATTTTTAAAATTCTTTGAAGGGCCTATTTTATTCACAATCAACCTTAAACTTTCCAATACTCACAATTTGGTCCCTGTCAGTTCCAAGTCTGGTAAAACACATCAAAACCGTACCAGTAAATCACGGGACTGGTACACTGGTACCAGTCTCATGCACCATTCAACAACACATCATCCACAAACACATTATCAATACAGAACCAGCAAAACCAGTCAAGGAACTGGTCAGAACAAGGCACAAGCCGTACTAGTAACAACACTGGGCTGGTACCACTGGTACCAGCAACATCACAGGTCAGCACAGAACAGAAACAACAAGGCACACAAGTCAGCACAGCAACAATGCACAACAAGGCACACAGGTTAGATCAGCCTCAACAAGGCACAACAAGGCACAAGCCAGAATAGCAACAAGGCAGCACCTTTGCCGGGAAAATCAACAACCCGAGCAAAGGTGTAATCAACGAAACAATCCGATAAGGCAAAAATCCGATCAATTAAACGAGGGACTCGCAAATTTACCCGATTAGAGCTAGCACCGAGGAGAACAGTCACCCGGTCGTAAGAGATAACACCAGAATCACAGGGCCACCACCAGAACAGAACAGAATCGATCGACACCAAGCAAGCACCAAGACAGCACAGAGCCACACCGGAACAACACTCACGAAACACTAGATTTTAGGGTTTCACAATCTCGACCGAATCAGAGGGGAATGAGCAAGGAGAGGGGGAAAATAAGCAAAGTCTCAACACATGAGAGAATAAAGAGAGAGAGCAATCAGTAACACAAGAGGAGAGGGGAGCATATATACCCGAAGTATGAGAGACACCACATGCACATAGGCAGAAGGGAGTACGGCCAAGCTCAGAGAGTAGGCACGTACGGATGGCACGAATTTCTCACTGGGCAGGTGAAAATCGCGCACCAGTCAAGCACGGGGGATGGGTTTTCTGACAACCGATGGGACTGCACGAGAGAGCGGGAAATTAGTTTCCTTCTAAACGAGAGAAGGAGTGAGAGGAGTTCTTGGGTGGGGTCGTAAGGCAGAGACAGAAGAGAGGCGGGCTTAGGGTTTTTCACGGAAGAGAAGGGAGAAGCAAGGAAAAGGAGGAAGGAGAGGGGATCGGGCTCCACCGACAGTGAGAGAGAGACAAAGACAAGAGAGAAATGGAGAGGATGTGAGGCCGGGCCCGAACTCTTTATTAAATGGGGTTGAATCCCTTCATCCCATTTACTCAAAATCAAGGCATGGGATGGCTTTAAGATCCGTGCTATATCTAATCTAATGGGTTGAAATAAATCCAGAACAACATAATTGATATGAATTGAGTGTATTAATTTGATTTCAACATAAATGATAAATTTATTATAATTTCATCCTAACATTTCGGATATTAAAGCTAATTTTTGGTTTCAATAATTTGATCCGTTATATACACATTTATTATTTTTATTCATTTGAACTTTAACAGGAATTATAAGGTTTCATGATATCATGTGCACAGACTGTATATATATATATTTTTAACTTTAATTAGATCCTAATATTATTCATTTACGGTGTTATATTTATATTTATATTTTTTATTTTTTTTAAATATCTAAAATTTAATTTACACAATTTCATAATTCATTTATATTTCGAAATTTTAGATTCGTTTTAATCAATCAAATAAAATCTGAACGATCGTTAATTTAATTTAAAAAAAAATATTTAACCGTAATGATCAATTTAGCAAATTAATCCTATTTTAAAATTTCAGAATATAACAATTCAAATCACTGTACTTTAATAGAAAAGGTTGAATTCCCTACTTGATTGTGTAATGGCACTAGTCTGCATTTGTTGCTGTCGTTAATATGGCAATTTATATATTTTCATCTGAGATATTTACTAAGTCAAACATTTTTATCTAAAATCCACAAATCCTGCATTTTCTGGCATACATTCCTGCAACACATCCATATATACAGCATTAGTATCAACTTCACATGATTTTCTTTTAATTTTTTAGAACTTGCGTAAAAAAGAGGTACTTATTTATGTGCAATTCTTGTTCAACCAGACAAATCCTTCCGATTTATTGACTGAAATGATCTTTTTCTGGCATAAGTTACACGTGTAGGGTAGAAATAATTTTGACCTTGCTGTGCTATATGTTGAAAAAAAGGGTAGAGTTTAGAATTCTTTTGGCCCTATAAAGACTATTTTTTTTTGCTTTTTCTTTTTTGTTCTGTTGTTGCCGTTTTTTATCAAAATCAAAATGTTGAAACTACAGCTATGTTCTTTATACTTCGAACTAGCCATGTATTTTATTTGGTGCAATATGAAATTGAGATAATCATCCATCGAGTGAAATGAACCATCAATCTTATTGTAATTACAAGCAACAAATATGAATAGAAGTTCATAAAAGCTGGAGATTATTTGTTTTTTCATAATAAAGGGGTCAAAAATCGAAACATGTTATTAAAAAAATTTCTTATCTTGTGTACTTCCATCCATGATGTGAGATGTAGAATTAGAAACAACTCTGACTTTTTGAGAAAATAAATCTCTGATGTCTGTACTGAGTTTTTGAGAACTTGTGAATATGTTAAATAAAATATGTTATTTTCCATATACTCGGTGGCGCTATGTTAAATTTTTTAGTCTCCTCATATCATGTAATTTTTGTATGAAACAATTAGTTCCATTTTTTTTGATGAAAAATAGGGATCATGTCCCTATTTGTATACAATTAGTTCCATTTTATGGCAAAGGTTTCAAGTTTTGCTTCTACAACTGTGCTTAGAGCAATTTGAATTTAATGATAATTTTAAAACTAATTTCAGTAATTTGCTATTTTAGTTGCTAAAATATGTTTTGAGAAATAATACAGAGGAACTACCACCTGTTGTAGGATCGCACAAATTTCATGAACTCTCAATAGTTATCCATGAGTAACGGACCTACTCAATAATTCTGATGTCAGGAACTTATTTTAGTTTTTAAGTTATTTTGGAACCTACTTATCTCTGAACAATGAACATTTAACAATTTTTATTAATAAATTTAATTCTGTGATAATTAGATTTAATTAAAAAATATATTTGTCACTGGGATGCATTATCTTTGAAGTTATGACTTCCAAGTCTTCCTTTAGTTGATCAAGAAAAGGGGCAGCTAAGATGCATATCCAACCACATCATTCGCACTTTCTAACTGCCCAAGTTTTTATAAATTATAATCTTCATGCCTAGTTCAAGTGTTCAACTAAATTTAAATTTTCCAAATAATTTGGGATCTTCTGTGACACTACATTATGCCCTTGGATTTGTGTATAGCATTATCATTCTTTTGGAGTGTTGCAACTAATATAGCTGTTTCATGCGATCGGTTCATGCAAACTCATGGCAAGAAAAAAAAAAAAAAAAAAAAGATATGTTCATGCAGACACCATGACCTTCTACCAGTGACCTATTCCCTCAAAAATTTACGCCATAAATAGGAGCTCCTCACGGTCTTAATTTACATAACCTTTGTAAGGAAGAACTCAAATTGTTAAAATGGCACTGCATAACATTGCTTCCTTCTCTGTTCTCCTATTCTGTTTCCTGGCTCTCAGCTCTTTAGTAGCTGAAGCAAGGCTGGTTAGAGTCTTAGAAAATGAGAACCATGAAAAAACAATCCATCCAGATTCCATTGATGGTATCGCACGGCCAAATTGGCTGTACCGTGGGGGAGGTTTTGCACCTAGATATGGCAACCGGGGTGGGTACAGCTTTGGTGGAGGTCCAGGACTTGGCGGTGGTTACGGAAATCACTATGGTAGCAGTACCAGTCCTAGTACTGGGGTTGGGGCTGGGGCTGGATATGGAGTTGGAAGTGGTACAAGCTCCGGAAGTAGCACTGGTAGCACTAACAATGGCAGTGGCAATGTAGAAGGCGGCTATGGAGGCAGTACCAGTGGCAGTGGTTATGCCAAAGGAGGCGAAACTAGCGTTGTTGGATCAAGCAGTGGTACAGCTGGAAGTGATAGTACCGGGTCCAGTGGCGGGTACACTCCAAAAGGTGGTAGTTATGGTGGAATGGCATATGAACAGGTTGAAGTAAAAGCATTGGAGCCAGCATCTGTGCCTCTTAGTAGCGAGCATTTCTAAATGCGAAAGTCGTATTTTATTAGTAATAGCTTCAACGGTCTTAATTATGATGGTTGAAAAATAAATTAGGAGCTGTCTTTGATTTTTAAGTTTTGGATTAGTAGTAATATTTAATTTGTTTTCAGAAAAGAAGTATGACTAATTAATTAAGGGTTTTGAATACATGACAAGAGTTTCTTTTGCTTCCTCTATAGATGTATTCTCTTTAACTCTGATAAATGTATTCATCTTTGGATAATATTATTAGTTTCTTTGAGTGACTATAATTTGTTCTCAGTTTCATATGTAAATGTGAAATGTAGCAATGGATAAAGAATTATAATAGTAGTGTTAAACATGAGAAATTAACCTTATTTTCTTCTTGTGTAATAAATTATTAAGTTGCGGAGAGGAGCCGGCCCAATATGAAAGCCCAAATATTTTATTAGCCTACCAATCGAATTTCTTTCTTCTAGGGTTTCATTTTCGCTTCTTTGTTTCTGAATAATTTGAGGAGAGGAGGCCGGCCCAATATGAAAGCCCAAATATTTTATTGGCCCACCAATCGAATTTCTTTCTTCTAGGGTTTCATTTTTGCTTCTTTTCTTCCACAGATCCGCCGTAATCACTCGACCCCTTTGCTTCATTTCGCGTTGAAATCATGAAATTTCTTTCTTCTAGGGTTTCATTTTTGCTTCTTTTCTTCCACAGATCCGCCGTAATCACTCGACCCCTTTGCTTCATTTCGCGTTGAGATCATGAAATCTCCCCCTCCGATTTGAGTCCTATTCTCAGATTACTATTGTTGCCTGATAATCTTCGCTGCGACTGATTAGTTGCGAACTTGCTCGTAGGTTTCTGTTTCTGTTTTTCTAACAGTTGTGATTTAGTTGTCAGGTCCTAAACCCTAACTTATAATCCTAGGTGATTGTTTCTTGGTGTATGAAGTGAGCGAGATCAGTATCGTCTCGGTACCTGCTGGTACTGGCATGCACCAGCCAAGTTTTTCTGGTACTTGGTTCCAGTTGTTTTATTCAGTTGCTTCATTCTGTTTCTTGGATGTTTGTTGTTTGTTTGAATTTAATTAGGCTTAATATCAAAGCTCTAAACTTTTATTTCCTTTTCTTTTCGCATTTGGTTTAAAATTCCCCAATGATGACTATTGAATTTAATGTGTATTTACCAAATGATGCTGGGATATTGCGCAAGGGCTTTGAGAGCTTTTATTGTAAAGCTGATATGAGAAAACAATTTATTACTCTTCCCTTCTGATGGCTTGTTTTTCTATGAAAAAACAAATTAAGTCCTTAATTTTTCTTTGCTGATGAACTTTCTGAAAAGAAAAAAGCTAGCTCGTTGGTGATGACATTATACTTTCTTTATTATTTCACACACCTCTCTCTTTTTCGCGAGCGCGCACACAAATACACGATTTTAGATTTGAGATTTGGTTTTGAAATTGAGTCTTCCAGATGATGTTGGGATAATTGCGCAAGGGCTTTGAGCAATTCCATACAGGAAGCAATATCGAAATAAAAAATATATCGAAAAATAAAAAAAATAAAAATAAAAAATAAAAAATAAGACAACCGCCCCTGTCGGGGGCGGGTTGTGTGGTTTATTTTTATTTTTTTATTTTTAAAAAATATTAATTTTTTAATTTTTTTAATTTTTTGTATTGAAATATTAGAAATGTTAAATATATTTTTTTTTAAAAAGATGGAATACAATATAATTTGATTTATTAGAAAGACTGCAACAGATAACCCGGATCAATATTTTTCAGGTCGGATTTTTCGCGGCTGTAAAAAAAATTAATATATTTATTTATGTGTTATTGGAAAAAAATAAAAATGCTTAGATTCTGAGTTATTGATCCCGGTTCAAAAGTCACTTCTATGTAATCTAGAAAATATTGTAATTTTTCTAGAACATTTAATTTATGAAAAGTTGCATTTATTTTTGAAAAAAAATAAAAAAAATTAAGTTATTTAATATTTGTTATTAAAAAAGAATTCTCAAAATAGATACACCTTTTTATAAATTAAATTTCCTAGAAGGATCACAATATTTTTTAGATTACATAGAAGTGACTTTTGAACCGGGATCAATAACTCAGAATCTAAGCATTTTTATTTTTGTCCAATAACAAATAAAGAGATATATTAATTTTTCTTACAGCCGCGAAAAATCCGGCCTGAAAAATATTGATCCGGGTTATTTGTTGTAGTCTTTCTAATAAATCAAATTATATTTTATTACATCTATTTCTAAAGAAATATATTCAACATTTCTAATATTTCAATAAAAAAAAATTCTGTTTAAAAAAAAAAAAGTGGACCGCCCACTATATGGGCGGTTTGGTGTTGATATTGGCCCGCTCCGCTTCCAAGCGGTTAGGGCATTAATAAAAAAAAAAAAACGAGGTTATTTTTAAAATTATCTATTTTTTTTTTATATTAATAAAAATGGCCGTAGTTCCGCGTATACGAACTGTTAATTTAAAAAAAAAAAATTTAAAATTAAAAATTAAAGGCAGTAGCTGTTTGTTACCATGTAAATTGTATTTTGATAATCATGTCTAGCCTGTCTTTGATGTTGAACGTAAATACGTAATTATTAAAGCAAAACATTTTGTGTTGGAGGTTACCTGTTCGAAGTCTAACGAACTTTTTTTGTAGATGCTTAAAATTGAAAAACGGCCTCCTCTTTATCTCAAAAATTATAAATCGTGTTTTAATACAATACATTGTATTAGAATAAATATTAATGCTTGTTTTGTAGCTTTGAAAACAAAGCAGATACGAAGTGAATAGTGGTAAAACTATATCATTATTTCTTTTTTCATTTTTCGGATACAAAATAGGAAGCGGATATGAGTCTGAATTAGATCGGATAATTATAAAAATAATATTAAAAAATATTAAAGTTCGTAATATTTATCTAATTATAATATTGAATATAAAAAACAAAAACGCGCATGACGCACGTCATGCATAGGCAATATATGTTAAAATATATGGTATATATTTATTATTCGGATACATATAATTAAAACGTAAAACTATATCAGTATTTTTATCTACATAGATATTTGGATATTGAATATCTGCATTAAGTTTTTGAATACGGATTGAATACAAATTAGATGTTATTCATACTGTTTTCACCCCTACTTGTTTGGTAATTTCGAGTTCCATAGGTTTCTTAGAAATAATGGCCTCATTGGTACTTTCTCCATTAATACTTTCTCTATTTTGTTTTTTGATAAAAAAAAATACAAATAAACAAGTTTATTCTCACATTGTGTGGTCAATTCACTTATTTATCACTTTTTAGTGTGTGGTCATTTCACTCATTTATCACTTTGCAGTATAGTCAATTTATTTTGATATCACTTTTTCATTGTGTGATCAATTTACTCATTAATCACTTTACAATATGTGGTCAGTTCACTTTGCGATGTATAGTTAATTCACTCATTTTTTTTTAAATCGTACGTATATAGAGAGAGAGACAGTTATATTGATCATAATCAGTATTTATAATCAATATACTTAATATAGTTTAGTTTTAATATTAGATCTTCTATAAAATAAAAAAAACATTATAACAAATTATTTGTGCATTTGCTGAACACATATATTTTAAAAAAAAATCATGGATTAAATAACTTTGGTTTTTATGAATTGAAATTCTCATTTCCATTTTCAAAAATTCTCATTCTCAAAATTTTTTCCTAAATATTTAATTTTTATTCTTGAGGAATTAAACAAATCTCATAAATTAAATTATTATAATTAAAAACTAGACGCATGTATGATCTACTCGACCTGATTTATTCTCTATGGAATTATTTCAAATTTAATTTTAATTGTTTGATAAAATTAATATTAACAGTCCAAAAAAAATTTTCGTGTATTAGAATATCACCCTTATATTTAGATTGATCACAGCTCATCTGTGGCACCTTGGCAGCGTAATTTAACCAATCTAATTTGAATTAAATATGTTAGGTACTATATTTTATTTTGGAAATATAGTATGAATCTGAGCCAAACTGAAATTGAAACTGCTCACAGAACGCATATGCTGTTACGGTGTAGTCGTCTTGCTTGAAAGTCTTAAAACCGAGTATTTCCGTTGGGTAGCTTAACAGTTAAGAATTAAATGCTGCTCCGGGAGTACGCAGTATGTGTTCTTCACTTTCCAAGCATTGACCGTTGACTGCGCACTAAAGTGGAGAAGCCATGTTTGACTTAGTCAATTTCAATATTTCATCTGTTTGTCCTTCTCATACAATTTCATCGGAGGCTTGGGAAGACCTATCCCAACTTTCAAAATAAATCATTTTTTATTAAAAATTACAAAAATATATTTCTTTATTAAACTAAATATTCTAACCTTAATTTCTTAATTTTTATTGATAGTTTTATTTTTTATGAATATTTTTTAAAAGTAAATTGACCGATTAATCTTCTATTAATACAAGTCTTTCAATTTTACAAAGATGTTTCAGAAGCTAATCAAACATAAAATTTCTAAATTTTCCTCCAATTACGACTTAACTTCTACTATTGAATAAAATGTTAAACAATGTAAATATTATAATGATAAGCTTACGTTGTTGTCAGAAAAATAGTATTGTCGGGAAGAATAAAGTTGAAATTAAATAAAAAAAAATAGACATGGCTCTCCCTTGTAACATCTTGATAAGGTTGAAATTATTGACAGTTTCAAGACTATATTTTCTACTCTACATAAGAAAATTGTGGACATGAAAAAAATCATCTAGAACTCCAGGAGAGGAATATTATAATTTTCTCTAAATTCTCTTATATATTTACTTATGTGAAATTATTTCTAATAAAACATGTTTGTATTTTATATCATAAACTTTTTATTTTATTTATGGTCAATAAAAATAATGAGAATATGATGTTTCACTTCAAGTTGAAGTCATTAAGAGCGAGCTTCTCTTAAGATCAATACCTAACTGAATAAATGATTCTTAAAAATGCTACAAAAAACCAAATATCACATATTTATAAAGTATATTTATTACTATAATTCAATATATTAAAATAATAATAATAATATAATAATGAAATAAAAATATAACACTGAAAATTTGTACGTATCTTATCAATATCATGTCTATTTATTACGTAGCAGTTAAATTTCTTTTATAAATTTGCCAATTTGTTATTAACTTTTATTTTTTTGACAAATATAATTTTTTTCAAAGAATTAATTTTTTACATTTAGATATTCTTTTCTTTAATAAAATATTATTATCTTCAACTCAGTGAATTTTTAATCTCAAAATTTCAACAATCCAGAGTAAAACATTTGTTAGTTCTAATTGCGTCGCTCTGAAATTAGGAAATAATAGAGGTCAATAAGGACTCGTAGCGAGTCTTCTTAACTAGCGCGTGATTCCAAAGCTTTCCCAGTTTCCCCGTTTCGAAAAGCAACACTCTAATCTTTCCTTCTTCCCAAACCCCCCTCTCTTTCCCTCTCCTACACACACATGGCGCGTATCTCTCTTTTCCTTCCCCTGGCCTCATGCCTCCTTCTTCTCGCAGCGTCCCCAGCTTTCTCCTCAAACTACGAAGGTATAAATCTATTCGTCCTCCTGCGGTATGTTTACGGGAAGGACTGAATTGTCTTTGTTTCTTACTGATTCATATTTAGATTTAATTCAACTTTGTAACTTAATTTTATCTATTGAAATCTGCGGTCTTACAGACAAGAATTATTATTTTTTAAACTAAAAAAGAAAAGGCGATCTTCTACCAGAAAACTTAATTGATACGACGTTGGGCATATACCTTGGTTCTGTTTTTTTTTTTTTTTTTTATTATGGGAAACAATTTATTAAGACTTGGTGAAAACTGATAAGGTTCTAGTATTTGGAATTGACCTTATTCCTACTTTTTATTCGTTCTTAATGGCGCACTAAATAAAGTCACTTTTTTTTTCCATAGCTAGACCAAAACAACTAATTCCAAGAACTAATCCACCCAAAAAGCTACTTTATTTTATGTATTAGCCCTGGTCAGCATTTCAGCACTATACCAAGCTGGTATAGTACCAGTAAAACAAGCTACTTTATTTTATCATAATTACTTTCTTCTCTGAGCTGGATTTGACTCCAGTGTTGACTCAATTTTCAGTTAAGCAATTGAGATTTATTATTATTTTTTATAAGTCAGGCAAAAAAAAAAAATGGAATTTTACCTGTTTCACTCCTGGATTTGCAATTAATGTTAACTTATGCGAATTGATTGTTCATTCTTTGCTGAGCCAGTGGTTGACATGATATATGTTTTTAACAGGAGAGGCGTTGTGTGCCTTCAAGTCAAGGCTGTCGGATCCAAATAATGTATTACAGAGCTGGGATCAGAGCCTTGTAAATCCTTGCACCTGGTTCCATGTGACATGTGACTCTCAAAACCATGTCATACGCCTGTAAGTTTTGCTAATCAACCCCAAATGAGGCCTAATTATATCTTTATGAATGAAATTTGGCATCAAGAACCTAATAATTTAGATGTAGTTTGTCTAAACTTTGCAATAAGAGTAAAAGAATGTCAGTGGGAAGAAGGTGAACTAGTAGCTAGAACATTGTAACAGAAACCTTGAAATAAAATGGAAAACATGACTAAAACTTTATGAACACTACCTGCTGGAATTTCATAGTTGCTTTTTTAATCCAAGCCTTTTATTACTATTGTATTACTGCAAACATGTACATACATACCCATATCATGCAGATTTAATTGTAATAATGTTCATATTTTTTTGCAAATACCTTCTTCTTCTTTTTATGTTGTTTGTTCATTCATTTATTTGTTATGTTATTGTAGTTATTAGTTTGAATTATCTTTATTCTCATGCAGGGATCTAGGCAATTCGAATATTACCGGAACACTGGGTCCTGAGCTTGCCCGACTTCAGCATCTTCAATATTTGTAATTGACTTCAAGTTACATAGATTTTTCCTAGATTGAATTATTGAATTAAACAAATGGTTGAGACATTCTCTTATTGTTTGGAAACTATTTTTATAGGGAGCTGTATCGAAACAATTTTGAGGGGAAAATCCCAGATCTACTGGGAAATTTAAAGAGCTTAATAAGCATGGATTTGTATGAAAACCAGCTCGAAGGAGATATACCAAAGTCTCTTTCTAAGCTGAAATCCCTTCGGTTCATGTAAGTTCCATTAGAAATTTTACTTTATCATTAACCACACATTGGTACTAGCAATTCACTGAGCATTCTAATTTTGATTATGTTTGTCCTTGTTTTGTGTCTTACAGGCGCTTGAATAACAACAAGCTTACAGGATCGATTCCGAGGGAGCTAGCAACACTCTCTAAACTTAAAGTGCTGTAAGTAATTGTACATAGAGACTTAAATTTATCATTAGTTTGCATTTCCTCAATGATGAATATTTAGTTGAGGTCAGCTTCTTCCAATTCTTCTCTGAAGAAATATAACTATACTTATGTGAAAGCTAGACCAAGACATCAATATTATCCGCCTCTAACTATGTCACCAGTAATAGTCCTCATTCAGGTTTAGGAAAGAACTATTGCTGGCTACAATTAAAAATACTACTGGTAACAATTAGAATTATGTGTTCTATTCATTATACATATAAAGGTTCTTATTTTTTGTTTTATTTTGCAGTGATTTTTCAAACAATGATTTGTGTGGAACAATTCCAGTTGATGGCCCTTTTTCTACTTTTCCACCCCAGAGGTCTGCACTTTTAGTATTTTGATGACCGGTGCTCTGACATATTATATTTATTATTTCTAAGCTATACTTCTTTGCAATTTCCAGCTTCGAGAACAACAAGAGGCTGAATGGACCAGAACTTCTAGGCTTAGCATCATACGACTTTGGGTGCTAAACTAAGTGGAGCATTTGCCGGGGGTTTATTGCTGAGAACATTTACGAAAGTTTATAGAAATTAAGTCCAGGTTACGTTATTTGTAGTTAAACGTTTACAAAACCATAATATAGGCAAGCATGACAGGTTTTTGTTAAAAAAATAGTAGTCGTATAGGGCCTATAGGCATACGGGTTGCTGCTTGTTTTTTAACTTTTACTGATACACGAAAGGTAAAGAGGCTTGTAGGTGGCTCTATAGGTTCTCAAGGATGTTACATAAAACAGTACGTTGTAAAATGTACAAGTGCTTTACAATAATGTGAAATACCCAATGTGCTTCACTGATTCTTGTACATGCTAAGTTGATGCCCTTTTTTGTACAATAAGCTATCGGTCCACCGTAACTCCAATATAGTGATATCGAGATTACATAATATATACAAATGCGATTATTGCGTTACTGCATAAAGGTTAAAAATAAGGCTATCGTGAATAGTGTACTTATAGCTAAAGTTATTCTACAAAGTATTTTTTTTTTTAAATTATATTTTATATTTTTATTAATTATCAATATTATGTCATTATCCAAAGGCTCATATAGCAATAAGTAATACAAAATTATTTAAATAATTAAAATATTCATATTAAGCCAATACAAAATTCAAATTGCTATTCGAAATATTTCTAATAATATCATAAAATATCTATATTTTTCTATTCACAATAACCTAAAAATCGTAGTATAAATTATACATCATTTTCTATTAAAAAAATACTAAGCATCGTGACATAAACTATCTATCTTTTTTTATTTAAAAACAAAAGCAATTTGAATCTTGAAAAACATTGATCCTTGAAATAAATTTTCAATTTGGAATATTTAAATAAAAGCCCAAAGCTATCTATCTTTTTCTATTTAAAAACAAAAACAATTTGAATCTTGAAAAACATTGATCCTTGAAATAAATTTTCAATTTGAAATCTTTAAATAAAAACCCAAGTAGCATAGCATATACTATAACGCACAGCGTGTAGTGCAAATAGCAAACGCTTCTACTGCTATAACAATCATAACTGAAATAGCACACTTTTATTCCACAACATAACGCTTAATGTAGAAAAATACTATTGCGTCGCTATAACAAGCTATTTAGAACACTGACAAATAGTGATAGTTACCAATACCAGCACTGCTGCCAAAGCAAAGTTTGTTAAAATCTTAAGAACACTTGAATTATAAGTTGTTGCATTCTCACTACAATAACAATACTATAATAAAGCTAGAATAAACAGTACTGCAATCAAAGCACAAACACAAGTACGAGTAGCCAAGACGTTAGCCAGAGAAGCCACAATTCATAGAACACAGCTTTTTGACTCAATTTGCACCAATCTGTTCCTCCAATAAACACAAATACAACAATAATTGACAATATTAACGCCATTTATTTGAGCACAACTCTATTGTGCCCGCATTCTGCTGTTTTCAGCTGCCCTGACTTGATGGAAATACGGATGTGCCTGAAAATTCAAACCAAAGAGAGCACCTATTAAACTAGTGTGAAAAAATATACCAAGGTAGGTGCCTGCAAAACATAATAGAATTAATCTAGCTTTAATTTACATCAATTTCTTAAGTAACTAAAGAATCATTCTAATACTTGAGCTTTTCAAGTAATAATATATTCAAAAGGAACAGCATAAGAGACCAAGCGAGGAAGATAATTTTCCCATCTCACAGGAATACTGCAAATTAGTTCCAGAAATTTAATATGAATTTGTCCAAAAAATATGAAACGAAGGATTAAGATAGAAAAAGGTACCATAGCTTCTTTTGCTGTCAACCTGTCCTGGTGATCATAGCGAAGAAGCTTATCGAGAAAATCTATTGCCTGGTCTCAAATTATATGCATTCCCTCAGTATTTTAAAGAGGATATACATTATGAAATTATGAAAACTAGATAAAAGAACAACCAAGTCATTTTTATTTTCGAAGAAGTTAAAATGATACCTCGGGAGAAATAAGATGCTGATTATCAGCATTGATAAATCTAGACCAAGGCTTCCTGCTATGCCTGCACAGGAAACAACACAAAAGGCGAGAAGTTAGATAAAGATCAGGTTTTATGATTTGAATGTTAGGGGAAAAAGGAAGAAAAAGAAGTTCACATTTGGTTATAATTATTTCAGAGTGATGTTTTTTCATCTTGTAGTTTGCTTCTGCAATTAATTTTATTTTCAGTAAAGGAACGTTCAGAAGATGAATTCAGTAAAAATTCTTGAGCAACAGCCAAAGGAAATGAGGAGTTGGAATAGGAAAATAAGGTGAATTTAGTAAAGGTTTTGTCTATATTTTGCAAAGTGCTATGCCTATGTGAATGGCGAAGAGAAAAGAAAATGCCTTTTCTAAAGAAAAGTGCATCTGTTTTTCTGTTGGCAACGTTGAAAGAAGAAAATAGAATGGTATGCAATATATGCCCAAAAAAGGGTGCTAATGAGCACTACCTTCCAACAAGAGCTTCAAGCTGGGGATCGAGCTCAATCCTGTACTTGTTTAAATAAGAATTGAGGTCATCCGTGCCAAGCACCTGTTATTAAAATAAAAGATAGAATATCATTACCAAACAATGCATTTGAGATATAATCCAACAGACAAGTGTGATAAAATTTACAAAAGTGGTACTACCTTGGCAATCTTCACAAGCTGGTCATGGTTGTCATGGCCATAGAAGAAGGGCTCTTTACGAAATATCTACAATAAATGTGCATCATTTTAGAAATATAGCCATTTTTTTAAGCTGCTTTGAATTATTGGGCAATAATTTGCAGGAATAATTGCAGGTGTGCCTCTAAAGGTTAAAAATACTATGCATAAACTCTTTTAAAAATGAAATATATAACATTCTCCCAAAGTATAAAGCATCATAATTAGAACACCCATCACTTTCTCTATAAGATTTCTTTACATTAACCTATGTACAACTGGACTTCTAATAGCAGGAGGTAACACTGTAACGTAGCATTCAACAGATGTAGCATGCATCTAAAGAAAATGAGCAGAAGAAAGGAAAAAAAAAATTAACAATAGCAAAGCAAAGCAATACAAAAGAGCTAAATGCATCTTAGGCTAACTTCCTCTTTGAAGTTTTTAGTTATGAGGATTTTAGTGTGGCTTAGTAAAACTATTCCTACATTTTTTTTTTCCTAGGTCTGGGTTTCTGCTAGTGATCCAAAGATTACTAGTTGGGGAGGCAGTACCATTCCAGCAAACATGCAGCCAAGGCTCCACATGTCCAAGGAGTAGTCATAATCCTGCAAGTCAACCAGCAGCTCTGGCCCCTTGAAGTACCTATGCGTAATAAGATATTTCAATTTTTAGTCCCTTGTTAATCATAAATGCTGTTTGTAAAGAAAAATCATTAGATACTTCAATTTGTGCCCATCATACTGCAATATTACTTAAGTCTTAGAAGTTGATTCACAAGCAAGCATGTCACAGATTGCAATTCCTGAAAGTTTGTTTTGCACAAGGTGAAGACACCAAAAAAATCAGTAACCTCATTTTAATTAACTTAGAGCATTACTTTTTTACTTTATAAAGGTGTGTTTGCACTACTGATATAAAACGATATCAGTGATCCATGTGTCGTTTTGGAATGTGGACTTTGAAATAATAACACTGAAGCGCAATTGGGATATGGAGCACAATACAGTAAATTAAGCTGCAAGTATTACTGTCCAAGTCCCTCAATGGCAAATACAGTACACTGGACTACTGGAGATGCAATTTAGAGAACAAAATAACACACTTGCCTTGAAGCAACACGGACATTGTACTCCTTGCCAGGGTGGTAGAACTCAGCAAGTCCCCAGTCAATGAGACGAAGCTTTCTCAGTTCATGATCTATCATCACATTGTGTGGCTTAACATCACGGTGCATTATCCCTTGTGAGTGGCAGTAATCCAGCGCCTATTAATAATTTTGCCAAAAATATAAGCAAATAATGCTTATTTCAAATTAATCCACAAAAAAGATATATTAAGAATTATAGTTTACATTTTTCCCATGTTTACCCTTTTTTTAAATGAATATACTGACATCAGTGTTTTTCTTGCATACAGAATGTGAGAGTAATTAAAATTTCCAGTTGAATGTCCAGATATTATTAATAAGAAAGGAACAACAAATATTACAAATTTGTATATGCATTGGCCTTCAGAACGATATTTTGAACTGTGTCAAAAAAAACCAATTGCAAACACAGTTACTGGTACAATGAAAAAGCTAGTACCTTGAGAAGCTCATAGATGTAGTAACGAATGTCATAGTCAGTCAGAGTGGGGTAAAGAAGCTTAAAATCTGTGCTGTTAACATATTCGAAAATCAAGCTCGGTGTTTTCGAATGCTGGTCTCTGACAATATCAAGGAGTTTCACAATATTTGGCCCGCCACAGAGGTTCTGAAGAATTTTGATCTCTCTCTTTATCTGCAAATAACATAAAAAATTGGCCATAAATAAAGATTCCCTGCGAGAACAATAAAGCGCAATGGGTTGGATGTTATAACCTCTCCACGTCTACTATAGACCAGGTAATAATCAAGATAAAAACTAATAAATAAAATATATTATGTTACGAGTTTATTACAAACAGATTTCCTCAGTCCCTGCCAACTTTTAACCAGTAATGGATCCATGAATGTGGGCGACAAAATCTCTACAGGTCTGTTTGGTATAATTTGATATTTGGAAATGTAAGGTCTTATCAAAATCCCATTTGTGACAAAGAGGAGAAAGAGAAAACAAAGATAACAAAATGGATGCAGTTTAATGCCAGACAAGACCAGTACAGGAAAACCATATTATAATACAGGCTACACTGAAAGGAGAAAATAACAGAAAAAAAAATGGTACCTTCTTTTTCTTAACGGGTTTGAGGATTTTAATAACACATCGTTCATTAGTATGCACATTCACCCCCTCAAAAACCTCACTGTATTTGCCCCTTCCGACTTTTCGCACAACTTCGTAATCATCCTGATCCCTGGTTTGAAACAAAGTTAATATAACTATGTTATAAAAATATTCTTCAGAACCAGATCCCACAAAAAAAGAGATTGAACGATAAGTAAATATCATGTTGCTCCTGTTATAGTTAATTTGAAACAAACAAAATGTAAGACAAATTATTAGAAAGGATTAGAAATATAAAGTACTGAATTTTCTCCTCATAAAATGAGGATTGGTATATTCCTTAAATTTTAACACGGATAGAAAAACAAATTGAATGAGCAAAATTAGCTAACAACATTACATGCATAAGTTTTCTCAACAAACTGGGACTACAATCAAACAAGATTCAATCTGAGGCATGAACAGTTTCAGTTTCCAGATCAACTAGCTTTTTGTCTAAAAGATCCAAGCTCCGAGCTGCTTGCGATCAACCAAATCAGAATGAACTAACGATTTACAATTTAACGGGAGAATCGAACTCACCCCCATTGAACTGTGAGAGCCTCGTAATCCCAGTAGTCTTTGGGCCGATGCACGTTGATATCAGCGTAAACCCTAGCTTTGGACATGTCCGCCGATGTAGGTCGAGCTACCGCCGACAAGATCACGCGTTTCGCGAGCTCGACAAACCCTCTAATTGACAACCCTGCTCGATATGATTCTCCCCTTTTTTTTTTTTCTATTGTAAGCTAGGTTTCGAGACAGGGATGGGGATGCATACGGGAGAGAGAGACTGGGGTCTACTTTTGTGTGCTTTTAGTTTTAGGGATGAGATTCTGCGAGCTGTCGCTGTCCTATTTGTTTGATATTATCTGCTGATTTATTTTTTGTTTGTCAGAAAATATTTTGTTAAATTAGCAGTACAAGTAATGGAGTCGGTATTAAAGAATCAAAATTAACTAAACTAAACAAAACAAAACTATATTTGTGCATTGTAGGAATTATAATCGCAAAACAACGAAAACAGCTGAAAATAAAAATCCTCGAATGGGGACATAAATCCAAAGATGGGTCCAAGAGATTTGTCATTGATAGCAAAATTGTTAGCATTATTAATTGAAGTTGGCATTGTGTGATGTCAATGATTATTCAGATTGAATTTCTCCTCTAAAAAGAAATTTGGAGAATTTCATGTATGCTCCTCAAAAACCTCGAAATGACACTATTTTCTCTTCTAAAATTCATAATATCATTTTAATTTCTAGATATCACAAATTTACTCAATTAATTTTGTTTTTTTTTATTAAAACTCGTTTTAGATTTATAAATTTTCATTTCACTCTTTATTTAAAAATAAAAATATATAGTTTGTGGAAGAAAAAAGTGCAGTCTTCTAATTAATTTGTTTGCGAGAAAAAATAGTTTATTTATTTATTTGTGACGCATACATAATGGCATTTAGACATTCGTTTGTATGTGTGTTACAAATAAGAAGATGAGCCATTTGCTCTCACAACCGATCAATTTGAAGACTAAGGCCCTGTTTGGCGCGCCGATGGGAATGGGTGTGGGCATAAGAAAAATGAAAATTTGAACTGTTTTTTAAAAAAAATTCAGTTGAATTGAATTTTTTTTCCCCCTCAGGAACAGTAATGCGACCGAACAGGGCCTAAATAATTCTCCTAGACATGCTACGTATTTTTTTTATTTTTAATAAAGGGTATAGGTACTTTATAAATTTAAAATGAGTTATTATAGAAGAGGCAATAAATTGAATAAATTTATACAAAATTTAGAGGGCTAAATATGATATTATGAAATTCAGAGGACAAAATACACAATTTCAAGGTTTTTGAGGGGCATATATGAAATTCCACAAGATTTAAATTTAGTTCTATGTGTATAATTATTAATGAAATTTTTGTTAGTTGGTAGCTTATTTGACACAAATTTAAACCGGTTGCCCGAGCTTAAATAAAAACCTTTTAGCCCTTAATTTACCTGACAGAACCACGAATCTTAAAGCTATTAGTTCTATATTAATTAATATGCACCTTAAATTGTTAAATTAATTCAGAAACTAAAGTGATTATGTTTTGGACAAGAGTCCAACTAACACATTTATATAAGAACTTCAACACCATATGGTTATATGTTATTTTTGTAGTTTTAAAATCCAAATAGTTCAACTAATCTTCATATTAAAATATGGTTGGAGAAAAAAATTTATATATATTTTTTTAATTTGTTTACTTAACATTATGTGAAAATTCATTGATCCAGAAGATTTTGAATCATAAAAAAATGACTTTCTACCTATATAAAAGAATAGTAAAACAGCTCCAAAAAATTATAAAATTTGGTCAGTTTTATATTAAAATTAATATGCACCTTAAATTGTTAAATTAATTCAGAAACTAAAGTAATTATGTTTTGGACAAGAGTTCAGCTAATACGCTTATAAAAGAACTTCAACACCATATGTTTATAAATTATTTTTGCATTTTTAAAATCCAAACAATTGATCCGAACAGTTTAACATGATCTCATATTAAAAATGTGGTTGGAGAGCAAGTTTTATATTTTTAAAAAAAATTGTTTACTATTATAGGTAGAAAATCCATCAATTCAGAAGATTTTGAACCATAAAAAAACAATAATTTTCTACCTATATAGTAAAATAATAAAACAGATCCAAAAAAATATAAAATTTGGTCAGTTCTATATTAATTAATATGCACATTAAATTGTAAAATTAATCCAAAAACTAAAGTGATTATGTTTTGGGCAAGAGTCCGGCTAATACGCTTATATACGAACTTCAACACCATACGCTTATAAATTATTTTTGTATTTTTAAAATTCAAATAGTTGATTTGAATAATTCAACATGATCTTCATATTAAATATGGTTGGAGAACAAGTTTTACATTTTTTGAAATTTTTTTACTATTTGTTAAGGTAGGTAGAAAATTCATTGATTCAGAAAATTTTGGACCATAAAAAATAATGATTTTTTACCTATAGAAAAAAACTAGTAAAACAGTTCCAAAAAATATATAATTTAATATTCAAATATCACGTTGAATGATTCGGAGTATCTGTTCAGACTTTAAAAATATAAAACTAACTTATAAACATATAATGTTTTGGACAAAGTAAAATTTTATGTCAATACGGTACATAGGTAACAAGATACAATTTCGCTACTGTTGGCCCAAAGCCGGGACAACTTCTACCAATATTTTGTTTTTCTGAGAGGCACGTAAACCTCTCTGGGCCTTTTTAAAAAAATAAAAATGAAGGACATTTTTCTTTTCCGTTTTAAGAGTATCTACAAAAAAATATCTATCAAAATTTTGTTATTGAAGACGTCGTCTTTAGCCATTAACTCAAAAGTTTGTTGCAAATTTTGGTTTTCTCGAGTTCTTGACTTGGAAAGAAACTAGAAACATACTTGGTGCAAGGAGAATCGGGTAGTTTCTTATTCACTCAATGCACCAAATATATTGATTGATGCAGTAAAAAAGGAAAAAAAAAAATAATTAAGGCGCACAAAGTATTTGAGAAAAGTTTAAATTTCAAATTTGATCTCCTTATATGTAATAAAAGGAAATACGATGGTTCATTTTTCATTGAGTCTAGATGCTACCAATACTCGAGAAACATATGGTACCAGTAGCCAGTAGGTAATCCTTCATTGAGTCATTGATTCTAAAATCCCTATTAACATTAATGATTTTGATTCTTTCAAGATTGATCCAAAATTGCACTTCTCTAATTTAAGTAGTTAAAATCACTTGAATACTTGAATTCCATCAAATTTGAAGTACAACTAAACATTTTTTCTATAATACTGAAATTATATTTCCACCGATTTCCATTGAAATCAGAATTGTTCAAAGGTGTCTAAAATAGGTACCTAGAACACAATAATGTACAATTACATCTCACAATAACCTAAAAGTTCAAAGTAGTACTCATAGGTCATGTTTGATTATGGCATGAGTCATGAAATACGTATCTTATTCTGCACTTATGCTGTCAAATATGAATAAAATGTGATGGAATAGTATGACATAAGAAACCAATTATACCGTTATAAATTAACTCACCTATTAAGATTGCTTAACTTGTGCCGTGGCTCCGGCTCTCCTCTTTTGAAATTACGTAATGTGTGATGAACAACTTATTTGTATTAACTTTTTAATGCAATGGACAACTTATTTGAATTAGCATCTGTATGTGAAGGACAATTTATTTGTCATTCAACTTTCTAAAGTAGGTACCGTTGCAATTTAATTTTATTTCTAAATAATATAATATTATTTTTAAAAACCTTTGGATATATAAATTCTTTGTTTAAAATTTCTTTGGTAGTTTCTTAATTCAACAAAAGACAACTCAACAATAAAATATAACAATATAAAACTCAACAATTAGTTTAACTCATGACTTAACTCTAACCCACAATCAAACAAAGATATCTTATGCTGTCATAACTTGAATTAAACAACTTATTTTATCATAACTTTAACCCACAACCAAGCATGACTATGAAGTTTCCATGTACCAAATCAATACCTAAACCAAGAAAACAGTTAAAAGTATAAGATATTGCATCAAGCAACTAACACTATCAAAGCATCACAATCAGTACAACAAAACAAGATCACCAAAATCCTTGTCAGACAAGAAAAAACATAACTTCTCAGCCTTCATTTTCAATGGATATTGCTCTCGTTCCCCAATTGATTCATAACTATCTCCATAAAATCATCTATAATATTACACGCCTCTACCATTGCTAGCATTGACCTTCATTTGCAGTCGAGCAACATAGCTCTTTAATCATTTGAATACTAACAATAACCTTATTGAAACTATCAATTTTTATCAAAACAAAATTACACAACAGTTCCTACTTCTTCCTTTGCTACTGTTGACTGATTTGATCTACATAGGTGGCTAGTTAATTCGATATTGAAGAAAAATAGTTTGGTACAATAGAGAGTGAAATTATACTAGGTAGCCAGTAGCCACTCTCTTTTTTTCTTAAGAGAGAGAGGGATGGGGGACAAATAAAAGGATAAAATTTGAAATTTGACATGGTTTGCGGACACAACATTTGCCAAGCACGATGTGACGTGTGTTGTGTAGGGTTTCGAACTTCCAATTGAAGGATTCAGACCCAGTAGAGCACCCCACTGTGCAGAATGTAAAATATGCACCGTTTGTTTTAACATGCGCAAAGACCCTTCTCTGTGCATCTACAATTGATCTGAAAAAATTATTGTTCGACTGAGATTACGTACAATAATATATTACTAGAGAGGATACGCTTCCCATGTTGAATCGACATAACATAATACATATCATACACGATGTGACATCTTCCTAATATATTTTTTTGAATAATAAAATAAAATGAGAAAACAACGAAAAAAAGTTTTAAAGAATCATGACAAAATAATCGCACTTAATTTCTATAACTTGTATGTTTCAATATTTGGATTTGAATATGCTATCCAAATCAAGCAGAGAAACATCATACATGGATTAGGCTTTCATCCAATCAGGCGACGACGTGTGTCCTTCTTCGCATGGAGGAAAGTCCAACACATTAATCATAATTTTGTGTTGATCCGGGCTCCTAATTTTGAATCAGACGGTGTCGGATTTTATTGAGAATAAATAAAAATAAAAAAGTCGGTCAAAAGCTGTAAAATAAAAAATAAAAAAGGATAGTTTATTAGAATTTTCCGATGTTTTATTGTCTATGAAACAATTTCGAAAACACAAAATATATATAGAGAGAGAGAGATGGGCTATGGTGCATTGCAATGCATAGGTCATGGTGTGCATTGGATCATAAATCACCGATTCAAAGTCTAAATGACCGATCCAAACCGTTCATCTTGTTCTCCATATTATTATGTGCTTGGAGACCAAATTTTACATTTTTTGAAATTTTTTTACTATTTATTAAGCCACTTTGAAAATCGTTGATCCAACAGCGACTGTTTGAAACAGTAAAATCAGAAGCCACCATTGGATCATCGATTTTCAAAGTGGCTTAATAAATAGTAAAAAAATTTCAAAAAATGTAAAATTTGGTCTACAAGCACATATTAATATGGAGAACAAGATGAACAGTTTGGATCGGTCATTTGGACTTTAAATCGGTGATTTATGGTCCAATGCACACCATGGCCTATGCATTGCAATGCACCATAGCCCATCTATATATATAGAGAGAGATGGGCTATGGTGTATTGCAATGCATAGAGGGATTTGTGCATTTGATCATAAATCTAAAATTCAAAATCCAAATAGCCGATCCAAACCATTCATCTTGTTCTCCATATTAATATGTGCTTGGAGACCAAATTTTATATTTTTCTGAATTTTTTTACAATTTATTAAGTATTTTACAAAATTATTGATCCAACGGTAGCTTAACAAAACAGTAAAATCAGCAGCTACCGTTGGATCAACAATTTTGTAAAATACTTAATAAATAGTAAAAAAATTCAGAAAAATATAAAATTTGGTCTCCAAGCACATATTAATATGGAGAACAAGATGAACTGTTCAGATTGACCGTTTGGATTTTGAAAAATCAAATTTGGACCGTAAGCACTTCGGCCGAAGTGCTTACAAATGCATATTAGTCACTCTACATATATATATATATATGGGCTATGGTGTATTGCAATGCATGGAGAGATTTGTGCATTGGACCATAAATCTAAAATTCAAAATCCAAATGGCCGATCCAAACCGTTCATCTTGTTCTCCATATTAATATGTGCTTGGAGACCAAATTTTATATTTTTCTAAATTCTTTTACTATTTATTAAGTATTTTACAAAATTGTTGATCCAACGGTGGCTGCTGATTTTACTGTTTTGTTAAGCCACTGTTGAATCAATAATTTTGTAAAATACTTAATAAATAGTAAAAAAATTCAGAAAAATGTAAAATTGTCTCCAAGCACATATTAATATGGAGAACAAGATGAACGGTTTGGATCGGCCATTTGAATTTTGAATTTTAGATTTATGGTCCAATGCACAAACCCCTCCATGCATTACAATGCACCATAGCCCATCTCTCTCTCTCTCTATATATATATATACAGGGTCCGACTAATTTGCTGCCGGCAGCATTTTAGCCGGAGGTGCTGCCGCCCTTTTTTATTTTTGTGATGTCCAAACAACAAATCCAAACCGTTAGATGTTTAATCTATATTATAATCTACTTGGAGACCAAATTTTACATTTTTTTGAAATTTTTTTACTATTTATTAAGCTAGTTTGAAAACTGTTGATTTCGGTAAATTTCTGCAATATTGAAATCAGTGGTTTTCAAACCAGCTTAATAAATAGTAAATAAATTCCAAAAAATGTAAAATTTGGTCTCCAAGTAGATTATAGTATAGATTAAACATATAACGGTTTGGATTTATTGTTTGAACATCACAAAATAAAAAAAAGGGCAGCACCGCCGGCAGAAATGCTGCCGGCAGCAAATTAGCCACAGCCACAGCCTATATATATAGGTATAATTTTCTAAAATATTCATTTTAATTATAATTTTTCTAAGTTTTATTTATCTTTATGACTTTTACAAGGAAAGTAAAATACACAGAAAAAGTTAAACACATTTCTGCACAAGATTTTTTAAATTCCTTAATTTTGGATGGGAGATATTGGATTTTTTTTTAAATAAATTTTTTTTAAAATATTTCAACAGAATTAGTCCTGTTTGGACCAAAATTAGAAAACCAGTCTCCACCGATCCCAGGGATCGGTGGAGCAAGAAAATCCAAAGCTACACCAATTCTAGGGATCGGTGGAGCAAATTTGTATCCATTTTTGCACCTGGTAGAGTATTGCCACAGAAAATCAAAATTTTTTCTGCACCGATCCGTAGGATTGGTGGAGGGTTCTTTTAAAAAATAAAGCTCGACAGAAAACAATGAACTAGTGCTTCTTTTAGAGTTTTCACGAATCAGGGAAGAGGTTTTCACAAAATAATCTTATTTCTAATAAAGGAAAAAAGAAAAGATAAAAGAGATCAATGGAAAACAATGAACTAGTGGTTGGAAAATTCTGAGATTTGATTTTTTACGATGACAGAGACGAATTAGAGTTTCTACGAAGAATTCAGATAAGAAAATCCTAATTCAAAATTGAAAACATAGCTGACATTTCTAAAAGAGTGAAAACCAGAGTATAAGGACAATTTGACATAGGAAAATTCACTTTGCATAGTAATCGAAAATTTTTCAAACTGAGATCCCCAAATTTGAATGTTACAAGGGAAGGAGAAGGAAAGGAGGAAGGGCCCGTTGGATTTTTTTTTAAAAGAACCCTCCACCGATCCGTAGGATCAGTGTAGCAAAATTTTTAATTTTATGTGGCAATGCTCTACCAGGTGTGAAAATGGGTAAAAATTTGATACACCGATTCCTAGAATCGGTGTAGCTTTGAATTTTCTTGCTCCACTGATCCTAGATATCGATGGAGGCTAGTTTTCTAATTTTGGCCTAAAAAGGCTGGTTCTGTTGAAATATTTAAAACAAATTCTATTTATAAAAAAATCGGAGGTATAGCATATATAGAAAGAACCTAACTGGTCAGGTTATGGCAAACAATTCATTTTTCTACTCCCGACGTATTCATAATTATATATAAATATATACTTGTGTGTACATCACAAGCAAGAAAATGAACCATTTGTTCTTACAATCATGCTAATTAGAAGACTGAATATTTCTTACCCACGTTACATATTTATTTTATTTTTTAATTAAATAATAAAATGTAAACTTTATAAATTTAAAGTGAGTTTTAATAAAAGACCATTAATTGAGTGAATTTCTGGGTTCTTAAAATTTTAAAGGGTTAATCTAATATTATGATTTTTAGAAAGGAAAATACGTAATTTCGACATTTTCCAGGAATATACGTTAAATTCCCCAAAAAAGATCGGCCGAAAATGGAAGTAAATTTAATAGGAGGAGAGAGCTTGTCAATTCTAGCCCTTTAAATTTTATTTGACGGTTGAGATGAGAGATGAGAATACGAGTACGGCACTACGGGACAAGGCTCTAACACGTGGGCTCCAGGCTCCATGCTTCCAGTTTAGCCGCATTAAATGCATTATCCATAAATAATTTATCTGGCTGTCTCACTTCCTGAAAACGATTTGCAGAAATGCATGTGTATATCTTAGCCCAATAGAGGAACTTTGTGAAGATAAATACAACGAACATCTCTCGTTGATGCCACTTGTCAGAAACGCTTCAATCCTAGACCACATCATTTACTTTCACTTAAAACCAGTATCTTAATCCAGTGATCACTCTCCCTCTCCCTCTCCTTCCACAATTTGGATGACAACTTGGTGAAGATAAAGACGCAGACTAAGAGAAGGAGAAAGAAAGGCTTTAAATCATAATCATTTCTGAAGGAATGTCTAAACTTGGAGTGGATGAAGAGGGTATCGGCGTACCGGCTATAATATCAAAGAAGAAGCAACTGCTTTCTTCATCTCTGAAGAGAAATCCTGAATGGTATGTTTTCTCCATTATTTTCTTGTTTTTCCTTTGTTTATGTTCTTCTCAACAATTAGTGAGGAAAGCATTTCTTTTGCTGGTTAACCACTAATCACTATCTGGAATTATGAATTCTAAATATCTCTATCAATTAATTTCAATGTGAGACCAGATTCAAAATAATTAACCAAAATTTAAAGGATAATTCTAGTACATTTATTTGATATTTTGAAAAATACTGTTCAAAACAAAAACAAAAAATAGTAGATGTATTCTCAATTTAGATGAAGTGTGTATTTAATTTGAGACAATTTAAAATTTGATGGATCGGACATTAAAATTCTACCATTAATTTTTTTAAATTGTTTGATTAAAATCATAACATATTTTAAATTGATTCAAATTTAATACATGTGCTAGTTATGTAATGAGGAATAGACTGATAGTTTTCATTTGCAAATTTGAATAATATTTTTCAAGAAATCAAATAAATACATACAAATAAGATATATACTAGAACTCCCAATTCTAAATACTAATGCAATGGACTGCTTATCTTATTCTATTTCTCTTGGCTTACAAGAAGAATGCTTTAAGAGTAGCTATTTAATTTCACTAAAAAATTAAAATTACAGCTTCTTATATTACTAGGATTTCCTCTCAAGATATCCCAAGCGACCTAACCATTCAGGTTGGAGATTCCACCTTGAACCTACAAAAGGTACATTATTTCAGGAGTGAGGCTATGGTACTATGCATATTACGATTTGTTACCGTACTACGACTCTATATTCGAGCTTTCAAATCCTAACGGTCGATCCAAACCATTCATCTTGTTCTCCATATTAATATGTGTTTGGAGACCAAATTTTATATTTTTTGAAAATTGTTTAGATATTTAGAAAATCACTTGATCTGAAAATTCTGGACCATCCAAAAACAGTGATTTTCAATAAATCTAAAAAAATAGTAAAAAAATTTCAAAAAATGTAAAATTTGGTCTCCAAACACATATTAATATGGAGAACAAGATGAACGGTTCGGATTGACCGTTAGGATTTGAAAACTCGAATATAGGGCCGTAGTACGGTAACAAATCGTAATATGCATAGTACTGTAGCCTCACTCTTATTTCAGTTGTTTCTTTCTTTTTCTAAATTTTTCTTTCAACATTTGAGAAGTCAAATAAAATATTTAGTGCTTCCTCTTCCAGGTACCTTTGATATCTAAATGTGGATACATACACAAACTGACCTCCAAATCAACCGCCGACTCAAAAATAAAAACAATTGATATTAGACATATTCCTGGTGGTGTCGAGGGATTTGAATTTGCCACAAAATTCTGTTATGGTATAGAATTTGAGATCACAATAGAAAATGTCGCCTTGTTAAGATGTGTTGCTGAATTTCTTGAAATGACAGAAGAATACGCTGCTGATAACCTCATTACCCAAACAGAATTCTTTCTACAGGTATGATTGTTAACCTTATTTAAAGAGAGCACTGATTATGTACCAGTGTGTAATATACTTACATTGCGTGTACAGTAATTGTTTGCACTCAGTATGTACCACGATTAATTGTTTATACCCTCATACATTCTTATGCTAGCTTTATACCCTCATGCTTTAATATGCTGAGTCATATATTGTTTATATATGTTAGCTTCATAATATTCTCATAGCTCGAAATCGTGTGTGCTTAATTTTAAGTATAATATTCTTATTGCTTTATGATGTTGTCATAGTATTTTCCTACTATTTATATTGTGACTATCACATAAGATTTACCAGTACCATAATTTTTCAATATCTTTTTCAATTTGACATGACCTAGCTCTGTATGTACTTGCATGCTTCATTTCAAGTTCAACAAAAGCCAATAATAATTCTTACAAGTGCAAGAAAACTCCTCGCAGGAAGTGGCATTGACACAAATCACAAGTGCCATAACTGTGCTTCACAAATCGGAGGCACTACTCCCAATGGCTGAGCGGGTTAAGCTAATAAGCCGATGCATTGACTCTATTGCTTACATGATTTGTAGTGATCAACAATTAGGTCAATCTCTAAATGAAGTAAATAGCAATTCTTCAGGTTTCAACCCGAAGCCCATCGTCGACTGGTGGGCTGATGAGCTCACAGTTTTACAAATTGATATCTTTCAGAGGGTTTTAGTGGCAATGAAGGCGAGAGGATTCAAGGAGCATGCATTTGGCCCGTTAGTCATGCTTTATGCACAGAAATCCCTGAGAAGTTTGGTAATTAATTGAGAAAAATCTGTTTCCAACTTTTCATATGTACCCCACATATATGTTTTTCTTATTACTTGAATAACTACAGTGCCTAGTTCTTACCAGTAACATGCCTGACTCGAAATTAGATGCCTTCCTTAATTGTTATTTGTCCTGTTCAAAAATACAAAAACTGAAAAGCAAATAGAATCAGCCGAATGGGGCCAAATTAGTTATCGAGAAAAAAAAACATCTCCATAAATTTCTTTTGTTTTTACTTTTGTTTTCAATACAGGACATATATGGAAGAGTGAAAAAGAAAATAGAGCCAAAACAAGAGCACGAGAAACGCATCATCCTTGAAACGATTGTAAGCCTTCTGCCACGAGAGAGAAATTCAATTTCAGTAAGCTTCCTATCGATGCTCCTTCGAGCCTCCATCTACCTCGACACCACAGTCGCGTGCCGGCTTGATCTTGAGAAGCGAATTGCGCTGCAACTAGGCCAGGCTGTGCTCGATGACCTCATGATCCCATCATTCTCTGACGATGCAGTTTTTGATGTTGACACTGTGAAAAAGATTCTGACAAACTACATCGAGCATGAGGGGGATGGAAATTGCAGGTTAGATTACACGACAGATGATGATCTCATTTCGTTGCCACCTAGTGATGCTGCACAGGTACACACTCACCTGTAGTTTTGTAGTTTTGGTTACTATATAAACACTTGGATACATCTGATGATTCATGGGTGTTGTTGGATTCTGTTATGCAAAACAATAAAAATGATATAAATAGAAAAAAAAAAAAAACTACAAAATGTATCTGCCATCTATATCTAGTTAGATTTTAGAATAATCCAAATCCACACATAATTTGATATTTATTGATGAATTTTCTTTTACATGTCCTACAGTCCTAGTTGAGTAAAAAGTAAAACTGATGGTTGTTAACATATACTGCTATAACAGGTAGGGAGGCTCATGGAGAGTTACCTGGCAGAAATAGCGACAGACCCAAATTTGAGCATAGAGAAGTTTATTGGCTTGGCAGAGTTGATACCAGAACAAGCCAAGTTCAACGAGGACGGCATGTACAGAGCCATCGATATATACTTGAAAGTAGTTTGTTGTGTATCATTCAATAAATAAAACATAATAGCAATTGATTTCTTAGGTCTCGAATCAAAAGTCATTACTGATGCATAAGAAGCTTAGCACTAGATAAAAATGAAAAATCAGGTGAAACCCAAAACTCAGTCCTGCTTAAATGGTCACCCAATAGGAAAGTAAGCCAGGCAGTGAATACTGGTACAACTAGCAACATAATATCTGTATGCTTCTTAGGCCAAACATGAGAAGTCAGTAATTATTTTCGTAAAATCTCTAACTAAAGTTATTTTTTCACCTTTTAAAAAAAAAAAAAAGGCGCATCCCACTCTGGGTGACATAGAACGCAAACGGATTTGTCGACTAATGAACTGCCAGAAACTATCGCGAGAGGCATGCGCGCACGCTGCCCAAAACGATAGGCTGCCGGCTCAGATAGTAGTTCAGGTAAGGCTGATAATTTTGTTGCTTTCTATCTCAAAATAATATAACTTTATTATACAGAAAACTTGAGCCTTTCCTTTAGATGATAACATCCATTATCTGTACATACAGGTGCTATACTCTGAGCAGCAACGCCTACGTGACAATTCCATGTACAGTGCAAGCTTCATGGGTGGCGACTCACCTGCCGCTTCTTACAAGGGGACCCCAGTTGTCAGTGGTTCCAGATATCAAACACAATCAACCGAAGAAGTCTCACGCTTGCAACGGGAGAATGATGAGCTCAAGCTTGAGCTATTCAAGATGAAAATGAAAATGAAAGATTCATCAGGACCGACTGTTCACAAAGATAAAGAGGCATCTTCAACAAATGCTGCACCTGCATGGTCGGCCCAGAGGCCGCCGCTGCCAAAGAAATCATTTATCAACTCGGTTTCAAAAACATTTGGGAAAATCAACCTATTCTTGAGAAGTGATAGTGTTGGAACAAGCAAAGCTCGAACAAAACCTCCCAAAGATAGGAGACACTCTATCTCTTGAATTGTTCGGGAAATGGAGCTTTATAGGTCAATTGTAAATAATAAATTTTGTGTGGGTGGGTGGGTGTCTAGCTGCTGCAAGAAGTATTGTAGAACTGTGAAGGATTTTATGCGTTTTGTGCTATTTAATATAATTAGGGTAAATTATACGAATGATTTGTAAAATATCACTCTTTTATTATAGAAATTTTAAAGTTATCAGTTTAATATATATCTCTAGCTATCGATATGTATTAAATTAGTTCTACCATAGAAATTTAATCAAAAAGATGTAATTTCCATTATCATAAAATTACCATGCAGAATTGATAATATAGATTTTAACGTGAATAAATTTTTTATATACAATAGCCTCACATATCATCAACAAAAATAAAATGAATATACGTTAATATTAGCATCTAGAGCATAAGTATTAATTTAGTGATAGACATATTAACAGTAGCATTTAAATCATCTTGGAGCTACATAATTCATTTATTTTTGACACACTTTTACCTAATTATAACCAACTTCTTACGAATTAATTAATAATCTTGAAGACCAGATTGTTAACTTTGAAACTTCTATTAATTACTAGTAATAAATGGGTTGATAATCTTTTGAGGTTGCTATTGACTATACGCCGTTAGTTTGTCCAACATCTGGCCCAACAAATTTCTTGAGCCCAGCTGCTTGGTATATGCCCGAGTGGTTCATGAGAGATACTAATCTGTTGGGCTTTCCTAAGAAAACAAATTTATATACGACTGATTTTTTTTTCTTTTCTAAAGAAACTAGATGGATCTGTACCAATAGAACACGATATGCAGGTTTCTTGAACAATACTATTTTAATTCTTTGAAAAAGGAAATAATTTTTTCTTTTTTGAAAAATATAGATGAAATTGTATCAATGTTATGGTTCCACTAATACAGGTTTCGATGCAGTTTCAGTGTTTTTTCAGACGTTAAATTCCATTATAACCATATATTTGTCCGAAAATTGTTGGAACCATATCTTCATTGCAGCTATATCAACCCGTCCTTAGTGGAACTGTACTATTGATCATGTTCCATCTATTTTTCGAAAAACAACAATCAATTCATTTCTCAAAAAATTTAATTTTTAATTTTTTTAAAAGTTCCATATAAAGTCACTTGCCCAACACTTGGCCGTATCTGCTTAGTTTTCCACAGCTGGACTATTTTCGGATCATTTTTGTCCAACGCTTGCCCGCTTCCGCTTAGTTTTTGCCCCACTGAACTATTTTCGGGTCATTTTTGCCCAACGCTTGGCTTACTATTCATTTTAAATTTGAATGGGTATCGTGTTTAGTTCAGGTGGATGTTATGTTGAAGTTTTCTTTAATATAGACTCTGTCGTGTAGAATCTCAGTTCAACAGAATTGAAAGACAATTATTAAGTATTATTGCGTTGAGAAATATTTTCAACCATCAAGACCCTGTGCAACATTTTTTTTGGTTTCAAGCATATTATTTTGGTTTTCCGAATTTTTTCCTAATTATTCGCAGATTATACTATTTTTCTCAATTTTTATGAATTATTTAGGAACTTTTTGCAAATTTATTAAAAAAAATTCTCTCGTCTTGTGGGATATTTTTTTTTGCTCTCAATATAATTTTGAATTATTTTCGAATCATTAAGTTGTCATTGTGTCCAGAAAAAACATATACAAACTAGTCCAAACAGCTTGTGTACATTAATGCATTAAAACCAATGTTTTTTAATATAATTTTCATACGGTATACAGAAGGTCACTGCATATGCAGATTTTTATGCATATTTATATATGTAGATTTTAAAATGAGAATTTATATATATATTAAATAAGTATGCAATATGCAGTAATATACAGTAATATACAGTATTATAAAAATAAATATACAGTAATATACAATAATATATGACTGCATATGCAAAACTACATGTATTGACCACATACCTATAAAGATTATAACTGAATACGTATATGGCGAGAGAGACTGCATTTTACTGCACCGATTAAAACAACGGTCATGAAGGCTTTCTTATTCTTCTCTGGTTTTGCAAAACTTGGAAGCTTATAGTATGCTGTCATGTCATTTTCTAATAGATATTTTGTTTTTCATGTCGACCTCTATTGGTTTAGCATCTGTCAATGTTTAATTATTTCTTGCAGAATTGGTAGCCCCTTTCCATCATAGGTACGTGAGATCTAGTTAAAGAATATTAATTAATGTCAATTTATCGACTTAATAAATTCTATTATTTTTAATTTTCAATTTGGGTTCTGATAATTGTCTCTCCACTCTCATTTCTCTATTATCCTCTAATTTCATCTGTTCAATCTTGTCCACATTTCTCATGATCTATAATGAATTTTACAAATCTAAAACTACGAACGTTTTCTATACAATTTTATCTTTCAAATAAGATCTATGATGACATATTTTCGAGCTCGTCGTCACACAAGTATTTATACCGAGTATTTTACACATATGACACTGCTGATATTTAAAAGTATTAATGTCAAGTATTACAAGTATTTATACCTATGCACTAAAGTATTTATACCTATGTGATCAACTATTTTTGTTAGAGAAATGTTGATGCAGGGACGATTGAGGAAGGTTAATGCAGAGATGCAGGGTCCATAATTGGAGATAAGTACTTATAAGTATAGGTATAAATACTTACACGATAATGTATAAATACTTGTGTAACGATGAGCTCGAAAGTATGTTATCATGGATCTCATTTGAGATATAAAATTGTATATAATACGTTCGTGGTTTTAGATTTGCAAAATTCCTCATAGGTCATGAGAAATATGGACAACATTGAAAAAAAAAAACATCTAAAAACATGTACGATTCTTCTCCCCATGTAGTTTGAGTAGCCCCCCATATAGTCATATCAAATTGGACATACAAGTATTAATATCTTAGTTTGCAAGTATTAATTTATTATCTTTCAAGTATTTATACCTATGAATTTAATTAAACTTGAAAAACCACAATGTTTTGAATAAATTTAATTAAACTAGTTAGTTAGTTAGTTTATGGAAGTTAAACACGATTGGGGATAAATACTTACAAGTATAGGTATAAATACTTGCACGATGAGATATAAATACTTGTGTGATGATGAGCCTGAAAGTATGTCTTCATGGATCTCACGTGAAAGATAAAATTGCGTAAAATAAGTTCGTGATTTTAGATTCGCAAAATTCCTCATAAATTATGAAAAATGTGGACGACATTGAAAAAAAGAAAAAAAATCATATCTAAAAACGTGTATGGGAGATTTAAGAGATGGGGAGTGATGGGGGATGGGAGTAGGGAGATTCATATAATTATTCTTTTAATTTTGTGCTTCTAATTGTTTATTAGAATTTAGAAACCGTAGCTTTAACTGACAAAGAAAATAATGCTCAATTTCAGAACTTATTGGAGTTAAAGAGAACTCAGCAGACGGTGTGGAATGAGAAAATTAAGATAAGAGGAGTTGAGTAAATAAGTGTTATGATAATTTTTTGTAAAAGTTAATTATTTAGCACCATTTCCTTGCACCTACTTCTGCTCTTGGCAAAGGGGAGAGTTTCAGTTTGTGCGCAAGTTACGAGAAAAGAGAATGGTTTTTCAGCATAAAGAAGATGAATTTGTGTGAACATGAGAGATTTTTTTGGAGCTTAGAGATCGGAAAGATCTTTTGTCGAATAACTCTCAAAGAATTTGAAATCAGTTAAATTATTATATATGGAGAAGTACATAAATTGAGCTTTTTGGATCAATATCATGATTTGCAGTTTGAATGAAAAAATTAAATAGTAAATAAATCGAGCATAATAGCAATCATTCATTTTTGTACGAAATGACAACGTTATGCTTGAAATTTGAATCCAGGCATTTAAAAGTATTGCTCCTATATATGCATTCAGATCTAAATTTTAAGAAGCAAAATAATCTTAACTTTTGTGCTTTAAGTTTTAAACATGTCAGCCTGTGTAAATAGTGTTGTAAAAATTATCCATTTAGATCGATTAGTCATTGGCGGTAATTAAATTATCACAAATTTTCTTAATTAATCAATTAATTATTTCCGATTATAACCAATTATTTTCAATTCTTTCCATTTAATCGTTTGATGATACTCTGTCCGTCCGATAACTGCATACTGTTATTTACAACACTGAGTGTAAACACATGTGGGAGATAGTTTCTTAAAAAATTTGAATTATTTTTTAAGGGGTTCAGATGAATAGCAAAGTGATTGGATAAAAGAGCTAGACACCAAAAACTAAGTAGGTGATATTTTAATTAATAAGTAGCATAGAAATATATTTTTCCTCAACAACACTTCACCAATATTTAGCAGTTACTTACATTTTTTTTTTTTAGTTTGCATTGTGTATAACTTTGTACATAGACTATTTTCCATGACCATTCGATAAATATCAGATATCAAATTTAGCTGTAGACATGTTATTTGTTTCTAAATAATTAAATCAACGTCGCATGGTGAACTTCTTGTTAGATGCCAAGTAGGTGTTTTGTTTTTTTTTTTGTTTTTGGTTGCATTTCGCTTAAGAGTAGAGTCAAAGGATTGATAAATAAAATATTAATTAATGTCTTGATAGATGATAGGCTAATGAAATATTACTAATTAACTTGATGTTCGGTGACAAATAAGGGTCAATCAATGTGTTGATAGATGATAGGCTAATGAAATATTAATTACGAAGACAATTTAAGCAAGAATTGAGACATCATCTCACTCACCCAACAAAAAGTTGACATCCGTGATATTTACCTTCTTTAATTTGAATTAGTTTAAATATTGTAAACAGAGATCAGGTCAATCTGTTACAAACTCGGCAAAAATAACTTCAAAATTCGAGCTTTCGGCCATTCAGGTTAAATTTCAACATTAATCTGTATTCTTGAACAAAATTCGAAAGTTCACTCGAGAATTTGAAGGACAAATTACATTTTTGGGAGAGAGCCTGAAATTTTTATTTATATCATATTAAAAAAGAAATGAAAAAAACTCCAAATTATGGGGATTTTCAAACTAATTTGCGGTCTCATTCTTGAGAGACAGCAGATTGACTTGAAGACCCCTTAAAAACCTAAATATATTTAATATCAGAGTGTATTTTTGAGTTTTTAGAGGGTTGTCAAACCAATTTGCGACTCCTCAGCTCCATATTGATTTGGTGGTCCGAGTGTTTTTGAAAATCTTCAAAAATCATGGTTTTTTTTTTAATACGGTATAAATAAAATTTTTGGGGAGATAGCGTCAACTAAGCTATATGCTTAATAATTAATTAGGAAAGGAGGGGAATTCACTTTTGATTTAGTAGCAAAAAATAATATAACACGTATGGAAAATTATCTGTTAAAATTTGATTGTGAGTTTTTTTATCTAGTAACAAAAAATACTTTGTGTAGAAAATTACCAGTTAAAAATTTGAGACTCTGATTATTAAAATTAAACAGTTGAATAATTTCTTTATCTTAATATTTTTTTATAGTAGAAGTAGGAATTTTATAATATTTAATAAATAATGCACAGAAGAAATCAAATTATTGTTGTTTTATACCCTTTCTGTTATATAATTCTTTAACCAAAATTATAAAACAGTGCTTGTAATCTAAAATATTTATAATTTTATGTTCCGCCCAATTAATATGCTGATTTTATCCATGCATTACCTAGAACACATAATGTATTAATCATGAGTCTTCAGTACAAAATTCATTAAGATAAATTTTCGTACAAATTTAAAATTACATATGATTAATACAAATGAATAACAATAAGACATAACATAACGAAAATTTAAAACAATTATTAGTACACCTCGATGAAGTAATAATATAGGTTTCATCAGGACAGATCCAGAATTTTCGTCAAGGGGGATAAAAAAATATCGAATCGGATTTAAATTTATTAACTAATTTGGTACTCGATAAAAAAACAATGCTTTAACTTATAATTTCTGATACTTTAACTTATAATTCTAATTACCAATCATGGTTCAAGAAATTTATTTTGATTTTAACACTAAATTTAAACCGAATTACAAATCAAACATTTAGAGAGAGGCAAAAAAATTTCTTGAGAGGAACAAAGTCGATCGGTACCGATAAATCACCACTAAAACTCAAAATTCAGAAGGAGACAACTACACTGGATCCGTCCCTGAGTTTCATTTGAAATAATATAATTTGGAATATGCTAGCGTGCTATGCATAGCATAGAATCTCTCCATGCAACGGATTGGATTTCGAGTTTTCAAAATCCTAATGGTCGATCCGAACCGTTCATCTTGTTCTCCATATTAATATGTGTTTGGAGACCAAATTTTACATTTTTTTGGAATTTTTTTACTATTTTTTTAGATTTATTGAAAATCGCTGTTTTTTATGGTACAAATTTGCTGAAAACAGCGATTTTCAATAAATCTAAAGAAATAGTAAAAAAATTCCAAAAAATATAAAATTTGGTCTCCAAACACATATTAATATGGAGAACAAGATGAACGGTTCGGATCGACCATTAGAATTTTAAAAACTCAAAATCCAAGCCGTTGCATGGAGAAATTCTATGCTATGCATAGCACGCTAGCATGTTCCATATAATTTAAGAATATTGCAAAATTATTCCTCCTATTCAACAAAGCCATCAAGTTTCTTATGGTTTCAGTGTCAGACTTAAAAAGTTAGGTATCTATTGACTAATTCAGATTCGGATCAGCTGCATTTGAGATTCGACGAGATCCAGTCGAACCGACCCAACATGACATGACCTAATCAGGCCAGTGACTGACGGAGCAGAGGTATTGGATGAGCATCAAATTAAATTCGGTTTGATGTTTGATTTGGATTATTCGATTTGCATCGAATTGAGCATAAAATTACAATTATTTTACTTTGTGGTGAATTCAGAAGTGGAGGTAGAAATTTATCGTTGGAGGCTTAATGTTAGCAAGCTTTTAAATTGAGACATAAATTATATTACGAGATTCGATAATAGATAAAATTAGTTAATAATATAGGATTCAATCATAGTTAAAACTCTAATATTTTTCAAAATTTATAAATTAATATGTAGAAAGACGATTATTTAAAACATGTATAGGGTCAATTGACCTCTGTCCATGAATTCATGGAGTAAATAAAAATTAAATTCGTAGAAAGAGCATCGTTTTTTTTTTTTTTTTTTCATGATCCATTGAATTTGATGAATTGTTGTGGTTATGACTCGTACATAATTATACAATTTGTATCGGTCAGTGTTCTAAATAGCGCGCTATAGCGTTTTTGGACTCTAAACGCTAAGCTATAGCATTAATACACGCTATTTGAGCTACAGACGCTATAGCGGTAATAGCGGTCCGCTATGGCACATAGCATATAGTGCAAATAGCGCGCGCTATGCAACATGAGTTTTTTTTTTTTTCAATTTATATGGACTTTAAAATAAATAAATGGTGAAAATATTGTTTAATTTTGATTAATATTACATTATCAAATTCAGGTCTGCTATAATAATTTTTTTCATTTTGCTCTTGGTTTTTTTTAACTGATGATAAATCAAATAAATAATTGTTAAATTATGTAAATTTTAGAAACTAACAAGAATTTCTTCAAGAATCATATGTTTATTTTACTTGAAGTATGAATTTTTTTTCTTTTCAATTTCTAGGTTATTTTGAAATTAAAATAGAAAATAAATAAATTATGTTATAATGTTGAATATATTTTGAATAGAAAAAGATCAATAATTTATGATATTAGTATTACTATGGATATTTTGAGTCGCAATTTGGACTTTGTATTGGTTTAATATGAATATTATAATTTTTTAATCAATTTGACATTATTTATTGTTCTATGAGACTAAATAATGTTGATATTTAGTACAAATATATAATATAATTTTTATAACAATAAAATAATGCTATGTGGCATAGCTTTCGCTATAGTATTTTTTGGAACCTCCCTGCTGTGACGCGATAAACACTATTTAGAACCTTGGTATCAGTGTATTGTACCGATATTAACAAGAAACACTAAAAATTAGATTCCCATTTCCAAGACGAAATTGATTGAAAAATTAGAAAAATACAAAATTCATAAATAGCAAATCGTGTTTTCATGCTACTAAATTTATCTAAAAAAGTTAAAAGCAGATACAAATTACCTAAATATAATATCAGCTTTTATATCTATAAATTGAAATGCAACTAAAATGTCCAGAATATATATATATATATATGAGTGGGGTTAAAATGCACCCTCTTTTTTGTGCTCCAAACGTGCATTCTTCTCTCGTTTCTTCATTTTTAAAGTTCAAATAGTTGATTTGAATCTACCAACGTGTTCTACATATTAAAATGTGCCTGGAGACCAAATTTTACATTTTTTGGAAATTTTTTACTATTTTTTCAGAATTTTTAATTAAACTTAACAATAATAAAAAATTCAGCACAGTGATGATTTTCAAAAATTCTGAAAAAATAGTAAAAAATTTCCAAAAAATGTAAAATTTGGTCTCCAAGCACATTTTAATATGTAGAACACGTTGGTAAATTCAAATCAACTATTTGAATTTCAAAAATGAAGAAACGAGAGGAGGGTGCACGTTTGGAGCACAAAAAGGAGGGTGCATTTTAACCCCACTCTATATATATATATATAGAGAGAGAGAGAGAGGCTAATGTGCATTCGAATGTATATGGTCCGAAATGTTTATGGTTTAAATTTGAAATTTCAAAATCCAAACGGTCGATCCGAACCGTTCATCTTGTTCTCCATATTAATATGTGCTTGGAGACCAAATTTTACAATTTTATGAATTTTTTTACTATTTATTAAATATTTTACGAAATCGTTGATCCAACGGTGGCTGCACAAAACAGTAAAACTGTTGGATCAGCGATTTTCAAAGTGGCTTAATAAATAGTAAAAAAATTCAGAAAAATGTAAAATTTGACCTCCAAGCACATATTAATATGGAGAACAAGATGAACGGTTCGGATCGACCGTTTGAATTTTGAAACTTCAAATTTGAACCGTAAGCACTTCAGACCATATACATTCGAATACACATTAGCCTATCTCTCTCTATATATATATATATAATATCGGTTGTTATATCATTTTTTTTCTAAAATTTTATTTGTATGTTTTTTTTTTATTTACATTGAAAATGGTTATTGGTCCGCTGGTGTTAGAGTAGTTATTGAGAATTTGAGATTACTGCCTCAATTCATACTGCTATGTTTGAATGCGATCCCACAATTTCTTCTTAGTATTATGAATAAAAGTATAAAGAGAAATACAATGGTATACCACATGTAAGTTTGTTATTAGTTTCAACTTCAACTAATAATTTGTACAAAACGCACATGTAAGTTTTTAATTTGTAAATTTTTCTCTAACATCTCATAGCAAAATTTAAAAGCTTATATGGAAACATGAATATAGTTATAAGACATGTATTCATCATTTTGTTCTTAAAATTGAAAAATAAAGATATGCTAATGGGTTTTTTATTCTTTCTTATATATACAAATTCAAATCTGAACATAGATATACTTCAATGTATTTTAATAACTTTTAAGTAACAAATGCATGATAAATTATACAAAACTTTCTTTCTTTTCACCACTCTCACGTTTCTTTGTGTGTATGTATATATGTACGTGTGTGTAAATGCAAAACTTTTCTAAATGTTAATTTTTAAATCAAGTCAACCATTAATGCTCATTTGCATTGATATAATTTGTCTGTTTAATTAGCAAGCTTAGTTTAAAGTTTCTTTTGAGTGATGTTTAATTCTGGAGTAACAGAAAAATAAAGAATTCATTTCACGAATAAATTGTTAAATAATAATAATTTAAGACGGAGTAAGAATTTTTTTACAGCGACATAAATTACTCATATAAATAACATCCTTTTTAAAGTGTTTTATTTCTTAAATTATTTCTAGAAGACATAAGATTCAATTGGGATTCCCCGTTTTGTACCAGCATTGTGAAGCACACAATACCGATGCGGCCATTTTTCAAACGAACCGAACCAAATCGAACTTATTTCAGTTTGAGTTTGGTTTGAATTATTTTTTTGAATTGAATTTTTTACGAACTCAATTTCGAATCTTTTACGACAGTGAGTGGTTGTAATCGCTGAAAGCGAGAGGTGAAAGTCGTCTAGGGTTTTGAACTGAGAACAAGGGTTACGACTTACGAGTTATGACTTATGACTGGGCAGTCTTATGTTTTAACTTTTAAGTTATCAGCAGAAATCAACAGTTCATGTTACTTTGAGATTCGAACTAGAATAGTTCGTGAACCTATTTCGAACGAACCAGGTCCAGTTTGAATTTGGTTTGAATTAATTTCAAACTATTTCGAATTGAATTTTTTAATAACTTTTTCGAATCAATCTCGAATCGAATCACGAACTACGATTTTTTTTTGCAGCCCTATCCACAGCAAACTGAATAAAAAATTAAAGAATAATCCCTATAATTGATCGTAATAGAAAAAAAAGTCTCACCTTATATTATTAATTAATTTTCTTGAAAAGAAAGTGCATCTGCATGACATAACACAAATGGAAAATAATAGTGACAATTTATTCAAAATTGAAAATAAATTTACAAATAAATAATATATCGATAGTGGGTTTGTCATAGTGAACTCCAATAACCCAATAAGAACATCACCAGAGCATTTAAGACCACTAGCCTTTAAAAAAAACATCACCGGAGTGTTAATCTCAAATTATGAAATTAAAGAATGGTCGGTATTCATGGAATTTTATTTAGATTTTACTGTTCATCAAACGCTAGTGGTAATTAGTTTTGGTTTAGATAAAACTTATATTCTGGGAACAAAGCAAGAACTACAAATTCATCTCATTAAGCAAAACAAAAAACAGATAAGTAAACAAAGGTGCTTCAAAAATACATCTGTCCACAATTGGAATCATCAAGAAATTAATTTACATTTGGCGTATTGAATTGAAATATATTTATCAACGAATTGAACAATAATATAACATAATAATAGTTTAAGAGCAGACCGACAGCAACAGATGAAAACGAAAGATGCGACCACGTTTCAAATTGACGGATTAATTCATTAATATTTTCATTTTCATTTTTTTATTTATTTTTACCAAATAACCAGGGGCCCACAAGATTATTTTTAGCACTAAAAAACAAGGAGGGGGACCAGTTTTGTGTAAAGTAGCTGTCCCAATTGATTTACTTTGGGGTTGCGAACTAGCGACAAGGACTAAATAAATATGCGGTAAATTCATAAATCATAACCAAAAAATTGCAAAAGAGGTCATTTTTTTTTTTTTTTCATTTTCTTCTATATATATAATATAATTTTTTTTCTGGTGACGAAACATTTAGGCCTGATTAGTTCACCTATCTAGACCTGATAACTAACTGGCAACTACCGACCCATACATACATCTCTCCAATTACTGTTTCTGGTCATTGTTCTTTCCAAAATTTAGGTCAAAAAGTAATTTTTAGAGTAACGCTAACCATTGTATTATAAGAGAGGAAAATATCTTCGGGCTCTTTGAAACGTAATTGTTAAGATTCACAAATATGTGTGGTGGTGTTTTTATGGGAAAAACTATTAAGATTCACAAATCTTGTTGCCATATTACGAGTATATAGTCTAAATCGACATTCCACTTTCTTGTTTAAAACTTCAATTAGCTAATACTTCGCAATAATCGTTGTGATATATTTAACAACCTCTGCATTAATATGCTATAATGCACCAAAAGGAGTTTTTTAAATGTGTTTTAAAACACCTCCATTAATGGAGTAAAATTTAATTTATGACCCCACAATGGATAAAGAGATGATCAATTATTTATATCTCATCAGAAAACACACAATAATTTACAGAGCCTCTCCATTAGCCTAATGCGTAAATTATTTTTTTGTCAGAAGTTTACCTTTTAGTAATGATCTGACAAAATTGTGTCTTTTAGTGCTCAGGCAGGCGATATAATCTGATTGCTAAGTTGGTACTAGCGAGCAGATAAATTATTAATTTTATCATCTAAATTTTTTCTCATAATGCTTTCTTTTCTTTCTTTATATATCTGACTGTTTTTTTTATTTATTTTCCTTTTGCCCAATTAAGGTTTCAGAAACGTCAAATGTAATTATATTTTTTGGTAATTTGTGCAAAAAATACATATCGACATTTTTTTTTTGTGATATTGTCTTGGCCAACAATATGCATAAATACATGTGAACATTTTTCAGCCGACGATATAAATACATTTCTTGAACCATCACACCATAGTTCATGATGCTTCATCTTAACGGTCGGTTATTTTCATTATTTTAATGACAAAATAATTCAAATTAAAAAAAAAACACGAGGCATGAGGCATGAGCATATTTTTTAAAAGATATACTACGTACAATATGATCAACACTTGCACCAACAAATCAATTTGTTTATAGACAGTTGAAGCGAAGGTTCCAACTATAAATAAATAGATAAATATGGGGGGTATAAGAATGGCGTTGTAACGAACTGATGATGAAAAGAGAAGAGAAGCAAGTTGGTTCAACCGACAAAACGAAAAGGAGCGCATGATACATACTGCGTAGGCGTAGCTCTGATGCACTCTCTCCATCTGGGTCCCACTCCAACGTAGAAAAATGTTGATTTTTTATTTTTTTATTTTTTTCTTCTTCAAACTGCCTCCACACGTGTTCGAGATTTTCAACGTCAATAATATTTTTATAATTTAATATTCCGACCTAAGACTTTCACTGTTAATTTTTTTGAATTAACCCCGCTTTGGAACCCCAGACCTGATTACTTATCTGACATAATTGCCAACATATTTTAAACGAAAAAAAAAAAAGCAAATTATGTTTTTATTTTTTTTTGAGAAACAATTATGTTTTTATTATTCGTAACTTTTATTCATTATGACCGTTTTCACTACAATACAACTGATTCTTGGCCCGCTTATGTATTAAACCATAGATTACGGATCAATTTTATTGTTCTTTCTTCACTTTAAAAATGGATCTGTACGTTTCAACAAGGGTTTAGCTGAAGCATCATCTTGAATAAAGTTTTCGTAATTTCAAAGTTAGAATGAATAAAGTTTTCGTTCTTATATGACTTACTAAACAAATCTTTTTAAATAAAACTATAAACTTTGTAAAATATCAAGATTCATTCATTAGTTTATTAATTGTTTGTACTACTCTCTCCAAACTTTTTGTCAAGAGTGACATCTAGAAAGCGGGCCACATCTAGGGGTTAAAAGTTAAAAGTTAAAAGTTAAGTTAAAACCAAACAAACCGAGACAATGATATCACAATGGAGTGCATTTCCTCTGAGATATCTCAACTTTTGCGTGACCGACGTGTCCGGTGCCTATTCGGAGGTGGTGTAGGGGGTCAGTGTTATGTGTGCTTTGAGATGGGTGCAGAACGTATTTAAACGGTTGATATTTTCCATAAACTCACGCAAAGTTTGAGATATCTCAGAGGATTCGAATTCATCACGAGTCGATGGTCGTTTTCACCCGTGTTGTTGCGATCCCCTCTTGCACGTAATCAGGTTCGGTGCTTCCCGAACGGTTAGATCTATGGCACGATTCATCTACAAAAAAAATATCAAGAAGATCGCACGGCTCCAGTTGAACAACGCATTATACAGCATTCTGGAGAGGATACGGGCTTCTCAGATCTCAAATTCAACCGTGCGTAGGAGCTGATCCCAGGTGCAAGTTGGAGAGCTGTTTCATTTATGACCTTTACTTTATAAACTAGCACGTGTCCGTTTCTTACCGGTATTAGCCGGTAAACCGAGGACCTCTTTAAAGTAGACACTTTAGAAAGCCCCATTTCGGATCTCCGTGGTCCATTGAGAAAGAGAGGGAGAGAGGGAGAGAGACGGAGAGAGCATATTCTCCTCTACCTCTGCTTACCTTCTAGTGTCGGTGGCGATAATTTATCTCCTCTCTTCACCGATGGGGTGGTGGGATCACGTCGTCTTCCCTATCCGGCGGGTATGGACTGGCGTTGCCACCCGTCTCGGCATCCGCAAAACCGGTACCTACTATACTAGCTCAAAATCTTATAGTTCTCCAATCCTTTTTGACATGACTTATAATACTTATTTTGTGTAAATTGTTTCTGATTTATGTGTAGGATTGAGGAGATTGAGGCAGGAGGTGAGCACGTGCGAGTACGAGGACGTGCACGTGATGTGGGAGATGCTCAGCCGTACCAACACTACGATTGCACGGCCGAGTAGACCTGCCGGGAACCGGCGATTGTGGCCCCGGCGCGAGTGGGCCCAGTTCGGCTTGTGTGGAAGCTTCTAGAAGCTCGCTGTTGGATCCCATTTTACAAGTTATAATTGTGTGTGCATCTCTGTAGTCTAAATTTCTCACAAGTTGATTTCTCGCTGCAAATAGCAAGTTGTTAGCTCGCAACTTCCTCCGAGTTCAGTTAATCGGTGAATTAATTAGGCGGAATTCACAAATTTAACTGTTTTAAACCTGATGAATTGCTGTGCATGGAGTTGCTACATGAATTGCTCGGAGAAACAACTTTGGAAATTTGGATTTGCATCTCTATTACCGGCTCCTTTTGTATATAGTTTGGCCGGGGTGGAAGAGTGGAGAAGAGTTCCTTTTTTTTTTTTTTTTTTTTTTTTGGTCTCTGGTTTGTTGTGTATTAGTATATATTATCAAGGCCATCTCTGGCGTATTGTTCCTTCTTTATTTTTGGTTAGTGTGGCTGTTAACTTGTCTATTATAAATCGTCGCCAATATGTTTTTCCTTTTACGTCAAAGATGATTTTAAGCAGAAATTTCTTTTATCTGCATACTTTCTTTACCTGCCCTGGGTTTTCCTTCACTAATTGAGTAACTGGTGGGCTCTTGTTCAACTGATTTTGCACAGTGTTATTTAAAATTGAACCTTACTGTTTGATCGATGTTAAATTTCATACAGACGGTTTAGATTCATGGAAACAACTTATTAAATTATAAATCATTCATCAACACAAATCAGATATTTCGGGGCTGATTTGGATAAAATTTTGTGAAAAAAAAACTTCAAACAGAAACCTAATTCCTTACTAATTATCATTGAGCTGATATACAGATCTCACTGACGATACTGTCACTGATTCAACTCCGCTCTGTCATAAACTTCCGATATGCAACACCTGTACTTCAATTTAACTGATGAAGCATTTTGTTACCAATGTAATAAATGTGAATGTCAATAACGAAACAAATAATATAAATAATGAATCATCTAATATAAATAATAAAACAAAACAAAACAAAAAATGTAAATAATAGAGTCGACAAGTGTATCAGTAATAAATTTATTGTCATATTAGACTGGTATCAAGTCGTTGAGGACAGAGGCAGAGGGATGTTATATATGATTTTTTATAAAATTTAGAGTAAAATGTCAAATTTATTGTACAATTGATCTCTATTTTTAGCATAAAAATTCTATATGATTGATCCCTATTCAGATTTAACCCCTATAGTTCGAAAGTCTGAATCTGCTCTTGGTTGAGGATCTCTAAACTTGTTTCTTTATTAATTAAGAATTATTATTTCAATTGTATATTTTTTAATTCTTTAAAATAAGCAAAGTGATTCACGATACCAACGAGAATCAAGAGGAACAAAAATTTCAACTTGGACAAAGTATAAGTTCAAGGATAAAGTAATCAATGTCAATAATAAAACAAAAAATGAGAACAATAAAATATCCAACATGAATAATAAAAGAAAGGAACTTATGTGAATAATTAAAGCGAATAGGTTGAACATTAAATCAATCGATTGGAAAAATAAAATACATGCTGAATACAAAGCATGGAATAAAAATGAGAAAGAAAAATCAGATAACTGTCTGAGAGTAAGAGAGTAAAAAACCGAAGGCGGGATATTATACTATCTGGACACAGAAAGTGATAGGAAACTTGCACTGAATCGAAAATACTTGTTTAATTGTATTTCTGATGTTGAATAAACGGAAGGTTAGATTGGTCGGTTTGGGATTATCTTTGATTCAGTGCGCCAACTACCGATGTCCTTCAGTTGCTTGGAAGGGATATATAAAATATTGGAATCATTTCTAGAACCGTCGTAATATTCGGCCAGTGCAAAGTCATGATCACGTGTCAATTTATGAGGGTGAAATTTCAATGTATTTCCAATTGGAAATACCGAATACCATTTGTATTTTGTGGATGTTTTTTTTATTAGGCCAATCCCCGGGTTGGCCTCACATTTTGAAGTCTATGTTGATTTGCTAAACCAAATAAAAAGAAAACAAACGACTACCCTAGAATAAGATGGCTAACAGTGACATAACAGGAATAGGAAAGCATGCAACTGTGAAACGAATTCGTATCCCCTCAGGTTACCTGACTGAGTATTGACTCGGACGGTCTGAAAATGAAAATTTTAACTTAGCAAAAATAATACTGCCATCCTGATCACCCACCAGCTGAAATTAAATCTGAGCCGTCCATTTCAATTGTGTTTGAGTCAGGTACCTGGGAGGATACGGATCCCTGTAAAACTACATGTAGTAAACCAAATGATGTTACAATATACTTCAGAAATCAGGCGTATCGCACAAAAAGTTGTCAGTGTAGCATACGACATACCGTTGACAACTTGATGATTTTTCTGTGTAAATATTTTCAGTATTAATAACAGTTGTAACTGGACCCACATGCAGTTACAGAAATAAATATGTTGCAAGTATAAAGTATTGCACTCAGTTGAGAGAATATCTATGAAGACGGAATTATATACATCATAAAATAGGAAGAGTTGGCACAGTAAAAAAAATAAAACTATGCAGAATAATCTCAATTCCTGTACTTCCTATAAAAAAATTATATCACAAATTTAAACTCCTCTAGTAGACTACTGTGGTGTTCTAAATCCTCTTCCCAAACTAAGAAACCTAGTTTCGGACCGTTAAATAATGTCACAAACTAATAAAAGAACAAATTAAATAAAAAAAATTAAAGCTCATGTCTTCAAATTTGAGGCAGCCATGGCTCAAGAGAACCCCACGTTTTGCCTACCATCAACTTGACACGTAGAGGCACTATACACAAGTAAGATTTCAAAAGTACAGTCATTAGAACACTAAGCTAGCTTGAAATGAGACATTATGAAAATGAGTTTTCATTCTAGTGACTAAAACAATGTTCAAAATCTTATTAGAGGAACCCTTGTAATATTTAAGTCGGAGGCTCTACTCTCACTTTGCTAAAAAATACAGAGAGATAAATTATTATTTTTTTATAAAATTTGTTGAGATTTGTATCTTGTTTAGGGTCCTATTAGTAAATAGGAATTATAGAGAGTCTAGGGACTTGTTAGTGAGAATGTAAGCTCTATATAAACCCAAGGGATCAATCAATAAAGTAATCTTTTGTTTGGCTGAAATCTTTTAAATTGCATCATACCAAGAAGGGATGCTGCACCCTCCATGCTTATTTGCACTAATTTTGCTGCCTCTGCAACCATCCTTGGTTCAGCTTCTAAAACTAGCTCATCATGCACCTATAACGACCTCAAAAAAATTAATAACTGAATAGATAAAACAAAGCTGTTAGCTCCTGAACATAAACAAATTGTAAAACAAAAAATGTATGTATACAAAACAGAAACCTGAAGAACGATACGGCAGTTGCCTCTTAAATTAGAGAATTCACTTCCTATTTGTTCATTATCCCCTTCACCAGTAATCACAGAGTGAATGTTTATCATGGCTAACTTGATTATATCAGCAGCGGAGCCCTAATATACAAGTCACCAAAAATTGATAAGTAAAAATAACATTTGATCAAAATTGAGATGAATTTACTCACTATTTTAAACAGTACTTGAAGCCTCTGCTACATTTTATACTGTTGAATATATTAAAATAACTTCAAAAGTAATCCTCGAGGTAAATAAGCCCATTGGAAATGCCAACAAAAGGAGGATAACTTTATTTCCTTTGCCAAAAAAAGAACCCAGAAGATTATAACAGAGTCAAGATAAATTTGAAATTAATGGCAGTAATGAACAGTTAAAAAACCAAAAAAATGAAGTTCATACCTGACAGATAGAGTTGACAGCTTGCCTCTGAGCTTTAGCCTTCTCATTGCCACTTCCACTGTTTATTTTTGTCAGGAAGCGCTTCCTACCCATCAATGTTTCTATATACCTGTTTAACAATCAAAATTCAAATATAGGAATGACATAAAAATAATAAATATATATCATGCAAACTTTAGATTCAAAAGAAGTAAACGTCATTCATGAGCACCATGACAAAATGGAAATCATACATCATAAAAAATAAAAATAAAAAAAAGGAAAGATATCATATGCAACCCAGCAAAAGAGTCCAAATATACTCAAGAACTCTCTATTCCCCTTCCAGAACTAAAAGATGCTCAATCTTAACACTCCATCCTCACAATTATCCTCTACCTAAATGAGACCAAGAGGAGCATAATCTGGACATCAAAAGGATCAGCAGATACTGTATTTCACATAATAGGAACATGAGGTAAATTCCACTTTTTAGGAACTAAAAATTTTCCCAAGAAAAAATAATACCCTTTCTGCTGGCACGATGCAACTGCCTCCCGAAGCCAAGAGGACACGCCAGGAAAGGAACTCTTAAAGTTTCTAATTTTCTCCGATGCCTCATCAGTGCTACACTCCAAATTCTCTGACAGAGATGTGGGACCCATCCCGTAGAGGATGCCATAAATAAGCCTCTTTGTGTGGTCACGCTCCTTCAAAGTCACCGCTGATTCAGGCTTACCAGCCCATTTTGAGGTGATCATGGTGAAGACATCGCCATCAGGTTTACTTAGTAGTTCAATTAGTGTGTGGTCTTTGGAGAAATGTGCCATTAGGCGTAGCTCTATTTGAGAGTAGTCAGCTGCTATAATCAACCAGTTCTCCTACATAGGAACAAAGTAGTGAAAAAACAAGTTCTAACAGGGCAAGCATGTAATGATTGCTAGACAGGTCACAGGATTAATGGTTTCATTGTCTAAAAGGTCAATGCCTCAATATCCGGGATACGGAAGTAGGAAACTTGTTTCCTCAAACATTAAAATATGCTAAATTGTTTCATATACCATTCAGGATACTAAAATATCTTACTAGTAATTCAAACAAGCAGAAAATTATAAAACACCAGTTTTGGTATATTTCCCAAATGAATACATCATTTGTATTAATGATAATTTGAAAAGAATATTCAGCACAATATTGAAGGAGGCAAGTATTATTACCTGGGATGGAATAAAGAAATCTCGAGCGTTAATCTGATGTTTTTGCATGTCGCATGACCCAATGCTGCCTTTGTCATCAAGTTTTGTTGTAAAAACCACCAAGTGCTCTACACACTGAATAATATAAGAAAGAAACAAATAAATATGTACATTCCCACACAAAGGGAAGGAAAAAAAAAACTAATTTGAAGTAGTAATATCTGAAATTATACCCTCATTTTTCAAAAGAATGCACAAAATATGTGTCCAAATTCATTTGTGCAGGCAAAAAGACAACAGTAGGAGAATTTGGTCATTTCAAAGTGGTTTCACTATAAAAACAATAAGCATATAATAAAAAATAAAAAACCTGGAGGTTCGGTTCTTCCATAGAAAGCCTTCCAGTAGCAGTAGAAGTCTGAAGCCAGTTGCCATGAACTTTGTATTTCTGAGACCTGCTGCATAGTCGAGCACTTGAGCAGATAGATCCCAAAGTACTATTCAACAGCTTAGCCAACGTTCTGTGCTCTTTTATTACCTCTACTATAGGATGTCGGCCTCTATAGAAATATAGATATCAAGAAAAGAAGATTATTAAAAAAAATAAAAAAATAAAAGAAGATTATTCCACTTTCAATGTGATAATTCAACAAAAAAAGTTCAATGTCTGATGCAATACCAGAAGCACTAATATCACGCAAAAGTATTAAGACATGTCATTTCCATTTACTTTTACAGGAATAAAGCAACATACCATCTACTGGGGAAAATTAATTATTCCAGTGGTCTAACAAATAAGGATGGAATAAACAACACAAAACACTACCCAAGCAATTCATTAAAGTCTCGTAAATCTCTAACTTCGAAATCAAATAAAACCTGGTTTCGCACTTACTCATCTTTTCTTTCCTTAGTGCCAATCTGGAGTAAAACCAAGTCAAAGCTGGGTTCCTTTTCTTTTTACAACAGTTGGAGCTATTATTGCACAAATATAAGTGTAGAACACATGAGAAAGTGTATAGCACTGCTATTGATTATTTTTAAGAGGGGCTTTGCCACACAAAACTATGTAAAATGCACATCAATACCTTATCAATCAAAATGTCATACCTTAAAAGGTCCAGGGATTGTTTGTTTGTACTGGGGTGCAACTTCCCCTTGTTGCAGCCTTTCGGGGCTGGCAGCTTCAAATGCTTGTAAAGAACATTTGCAATATCTGCAGTCGCGTGAAGAGAAAAAGGCATGCCAGCTAGCTCATAGGCCTCTTTCTCGAGTTGTTTAAGCTTCTTTATAAGTACATGCCTTGCATTAAGGCATGCATCCATGTCTATGCCCACACCCCAAATTTCCATATCTGCGAGCACATTAACCTGTATAAATAAAGTACAACGCAAGGTTAGAGAAAAATCAACTTTAATTCTAAGAACTAGAGGTATGAGACCAGAAAGAAGAAATTAATGAAATTTCATTTATCACACCAGGGGCTGTGCCAGTTGGCTCCAACAGTACGTAGACATGGTACTGAAACCACTAGGTTAGACAAACTAGTCATGTTAAAAGCCAGAATGCCGCAACCTGATTGTGTATCTATTCGGTCTGAGTCAGCAAGCCATGGCCTGACATGCTGTTTAAAGTGTTTGTTATAAAAAAGGCATTTCCTAATTAAGCCAACACTGCCCAAGTCTCGTATGCAGAAATAGAAAGAAAAAAATTCCAAGTACTTGCATAGAACCTTTGTTGAATTTCCAACTTATCATATCAACACTAAATACAAAATCTCGTAAATCAGTTAGTCGAGTTACAGGTAAATATAAAATCAGGACTTCTTGACCATTCGGTGGGTCAGGCAAACTCTGTTTTAAAATATAAGTCCCTAGCACTTGAAGTAAAGAGTAGCAACAAAGAACTCTTCCCAATATATCAATTATGACAAAAGGTAACACCAGTAAGATAACTACGCATAATGGTACAAACATACCGGTATGATCCAGACAAAATGGCACGTGCTGGTATTTACATTTAATATCTAAGAGTATATATGAAAAGCTAAACAATATAGTTCATACCAAAGGGCTTTCAATTTTCAGCAACATGTTGCTAAGATTTTCTGACACGATCCGCTTTCCCAAAACAGAAGCCAAAGCACGAATCTGTGCAGATCTTCTACAACAACCATTGTGTGCTGCTTTGTGCATCTGGTTCCTCCACCTCCCATCCCTGTTGGCTGCAGCAGCTACTTCACCAGATAGTCTCTTCTTCACTAGCTATTAAATAAAAATGCCAAAGAAATTAATTGACAAAATATTGATTTGATAGATATTGAACAAAATATTGATTCAGTTCAGTAGGGAATAAACCCCCCCCCCCCCCCCCCCCACACACACACAAAAATAAGCAAGACTGACTTTACCATTGCATCATACCTACTCTCTTTTGAGAGTAACAAATGATAATGAAGCAAATTTTAGTATAAAGGAGTAAACGACACACATGTATTCTCAAGTATTATTCCACGGCATCATTTGGTGCCTAACATTCCCAAGTTTCCAGCTTGTTCCCTAAATTCTTCTATTTAAACCAATTTAGTCCCTCCCGTATTTTTCAACTGAGAAATCCAAATAATGAAGTAAATTCTTCTATTTAAACCAATTTGGTCCCTCCCGTATTTTTCAACTAAGAAATCCATATAATGAAGTAAATTCTTCTATTTAAACCAATTTGGTCCCTCCCATATTTTTCAACTGAGAAATCCAAATAATGAAGTAAAATCATGGCTAATGCTAACAAACAGGTAAGAAAGGCCCTTGATTGAAAAATGATGACCAGGAAGAATGTGATACAATCATACAAGTTAGGAATTTTATGGACAAAAGATGTGAACTTAATAAAAAACATTACTTTGTCTGATCTGTATAGCATAGAAAATATGTAAATGAAAATGGGTGCACATATGCACACAGAGAACAGGAGCTACAACCTGGTGATGTTTATTAAGGAAATTTCAGTATGAAATGAAGTCATATACAGTGTGCTACCTTGTCAAGGTTTGGTGCAGCCTTGCTCTCCTCATCAGGCCAAAGAATCCATGCCCCTAAGCTCATATCAGTGGCATCACACAGTAATATAGGAGGCAACTTTACATGTGAATTATCAATAAATTCAATTCCATGAGACTGATTAAATTGTGTGATGCCTAGCCGACCTAGTCTCTGAATAGACACAACCGGTGACTTCAGAGCTTGGATCTGAGTCTTCAAATTCCATGTTATTTTTCTAACATCAGCTCTACCCATTATTCCAACTATCTTATGCCACCTGAGTTTGGCCACCTCTAAGGTTTTATTTACATCATCACACGCAGGAAATAGATCCTTTGAGAAATTACAGTAGCAAACTGGTGAGTCTTCCCAGCACACAGCCAACCCTATGATTTCAAAAATTGTACCAGAGCTCTGGTCGGACCGTTTCATGAAATGCAAATCAAAGTAAAATTTGCTAGCCTGGGACCACAGAGACAAGAATGAATTAAAACCACCAGAAAAATTTGCAGCATTTATCGGTCCTTTGCAACTGGCAGCACCTTGTGTTGCATTATTGGTGCAATTTGCATTCCTTTCACAGATGCCCTCCGGCATCTCTTTTTGACTATCGGATGTTATTGGTAAACAATTTACGACTTCATTTTCGGATTTTGAGGATTGCGGTGTTTTACTAGGCTCATTTTCTGACTTACTGCTATTAGATATTTGCGGAAGTAGAGGTTTTGAAACTTGAGGCACATTTAAACCAAGTGATTTGAAAGTCGCGAAGGCTACAAGTCGGGCCTCTTCAGCTTGGTCAAGAACTATCTTGCGGGCCCCATTCTTGATCTTCTTTGCTATGCCAAGATGCATGCGCTGTGGACCAGCAACATCTTGGCCAGTCCACGAAGAAGACTCAAACAGAGCCTTCGCAATGTCAGAAACTGATGCTTCAGCAATAGCAAGAGGTGTGGACAACCCAGCCTTGTATAGCGCTCTAGCTCTGGAACCCTGCAATTTTTAAAAGTTTAATCATTCTTCTAACACAAAAGGTTTTCTTAGATTGCATGCACTGTTTTTCCAAGCAACAAAATTTTTCACATTTGCAACTAAGATCCGATCTTTGTTTTTGATTATTTGCCGTAGTAAATCAATGCAACTGAAAAGGCAAATTGTGTTAAATATTGATAAATTTTTTTTTTTTTTTAGTTTTCCTCTGATCTAAATCGAACTAATTGAGCCAAGTTCATCAAGATATCAGTTCAAATTTGCATAATCAGGTTATGTCATTATGTGTGCTTCAAATATTAACAAAGGATTGACTTTGCATCAGTTTAAATAGTTGGGTAATGTAGAGAGTGTGGGAAGAGGGAAGAGAGAAGAGGGAGGGAGGGAGAGACCTTAACAAAGGGGATGGTGGTCAATTCAGCAATCTCTGCACGAACTCCAAAGGAGACACGGTTTTGAAATTTGGAGATAATACCTTCTAAGTCCAACCATCCAAGTCTCTGACAAAATACAGAGACCATTGATGCAAACCGACCTGCATTCTCTTGTAAAGATTGAATCATTCCTCTAGCAACTTTAAATGTTTCACAAACATCCGCAACAGGTGTTTCCTGTTAAAAAAATAAAAAACATATCAATACTGAGGAATAACAAGTGAAACAATTGCAGTTACATGTTCTGTACCATCCAAAACATGTACCCATTACTATTGTATGGTAAACATACAAATGAATTTCAGTTTCTTTTCATTTTTCAGATAAAGTCAGAAAAAGTAGTAGTACAATAAAAAACAATATATGAAGGAAAAGACGTTCCTTAAAGCTGTGTTAATGGTAGAGTCTGCCACATAACGGTAAAGTAGATTTTATAAGAAGATAAAAGGTGCGACTAGCCTGAACAAGCCTTGATAACATAAGTGCCACATAAAAGCGCTTGGACACTCGATGAGTAACCTCTTTCAAAACTGTACCACTACTTGTAGACACAGTTCCCTTCTTTTTATTCTGTTTTAACTGCATAGGAATTGATGCACCATGAGCCATTTGCATCAAGTAAGGCTCTGATACTCCCACACGGTTTCCTACTGACTAAATAAGAGAAAATAAGAAAATTTGATAAGCAACAAAAAAGAAAATCCGATGCATACTGAACGTAAGATGCAAATGTTCAATATCATCAAGATGCAAGCAAAATTGTTTGGGCCTGTATAAACACAAAGAAACATGCATGTCTGGATAGAAAGTTCAACATAATATAGAAAAGACATGCCTGATCAAGAGCAGGGAGTTCCATAAACCTCTCATAATATAATTTCCAATCTGGTTCAACATCTACATTAATTGGCGTCACAAGATACACCAAATGCAAATCTGATGAGAGAACAAAGCCTTCTCGTGCCCTCAATAAATCATCTAACACAACCTTGCGATTTCAAAATATGACATATTATAAATAGGAGCTTATTTGTTTTTTCACAATGAAAGAAAAAAGTGAAAAAAAAAATATATGCCTATTTTAACAGTGACTGACGCAGGCAATAACTCAGGTCTAATTGTGTCAAATACCTTCTCTCTATTAACTAAAAAAACCTTACACCAGTGGACCAGCCAGTAGGTCAAGAAGTCCTAAAACGTTAACCCAACAGATCTGCTTAAATATTAATGGTTAGGTCATATTAACATTAACGACTTCAACTCGCAATGTTGAATTGCCAAATATAGTGCTCAATTAATAGAATTCACAAACTTTGTTAATATATCTATCTTTGAGGGAGGCCATGGTACTATGCATAACACAGATTGATCCATACTATGGATTGATATATTTATTTTAAAGTTCAAACAATCAATATGAACCATTCAATATGATCTTCATCTGAAATTGTAATGGTAAATCAAATTTTATATTTTATAGAACTTTTTTTACTATTTTTTTAGGCAAGTAGAAAATCACTTGATCTACTAGATCATTAAAAACTAATAATTTTCTACCTACCTAAAAAAATTCTAAAAAAAGTAAATTTAGTCAGCAAATACATTTTCATATAGAAATCATGTTCAACTATATCAGCTATTTGAACTTTGAAAACGAAAATATTGATCCATATTACGGACCAATCCACACTATGCATAATGCCATAACCTAACTCTTTATCCTTTGACATTTTTAGAGAAAATCAGTTCAGAGGCACTGGGCTTATAGTTATGATAGAAGTCAGAACATATCTTCCAACAAACCCGGATATTAGATAATCCTGATCAACAATTGCCGCCTTGTGTTAGAACCTACCAGGGATTCCTCAGGAGATACTGAGCTACCGAAAGCAGCTCGACCAAGAGGAGTACTTCTGTACATCTTGGTCTCATTATTCCACTCTAAGAACTTGTTATGGCACAGCCAACGGAGCGAATCCTGTGCAGACTTGATCACATCTTCAAACGGCTTGGTTGAGTTGAGGAGAGTACATCTAACATAGCGATCTATGTCATCTGCTGTCTGGACAATGCCACTGGCCACCACCTCCATTATTGCATGGGTCATGCCATTTTTGTCCTCAGATAGGCATGATTGCAAGGGTGGACAGTCCGTGGTTATAATTGAGATTATTCTTTTCACCTCTTCTGGCCTACATACAAGTATCTATGAGAAAACAAAAACAAAAAAATTATAAGGTAATTAGTGCAAAATAACAGAAAGGATGCTTGAGTATACAAACTGCAATAAATACTTGAAATCTTTACTTATTCATAATTATCAAACCGAAGTAGAAACGTATGCAAGTTCAAACTTTACTATGATTTTGGACCATTTGGTATTTTAACCAAAAAAATAGAACAATACGTGCAACAAAAGAACTTTGTGTTAATAATAGATATTTTGTTTACAAGACTTACACTATAGTGCAAATTAAAGCTGCTCAGTGTAAAAGGTAAAAAAATAATCAAAGAAAAAAAAGGCACATAGGCAGAAATCAATCATGAGCAGTATGGGAGGGAGATAAGCTACTAGCCTACAGGTACTTTTTTGAATTTTTCAATGCATGAAGTCAACAGCAGCTTACGCTCTCTCCTCTAGTATCAATTCCAGTTCTACCAGCACGACCAGCCATCTGTCTGTATCGGCTTCCATCAATAAAATCACGACCAATTCTTGGTTGCCTAAATATAACACGTCTAGCTGGCAAGTTCACGCCTGCAGCCAAGGTTGATGTGGCAGTCAAAACACGTACCAGACCCTTCCTATAGCATGTTTCCACAATGTCCCTCTCTTCAATCTGTCAACCATCAAACAAAGAAAAAGCAAAAGATGTTAGATATTAAAGATGATGCACTTATAGTATACATAGAACCAATGATTGCAATCTCTTGTTCTTTACATCTTGCGGTTAGCCATCAAACAAATTAAACTGTGCCAGTAAGTACCTATAGGACACCTTCAATGACTTTCCTTCAGCTTAACTTCTGTTTTGTCCATTTCATTTCAGTTTTGATTATGATATAACCCACATTCTAGTAGGACTTAATTTATGTGCTCTACATCAGCAGGAATTCATGCAAGCAACTAATAATATTAAAATGAACATAACAAACACATAGTTGAATCCACAGAGTAAGTCTAAAAGCCAAAATAAGGTCTTCAAAGATGTACGGAACTGAAATTTGGAAGTTCTGGGGAAGTATATTATCCCTTTATTCTGTACATTTATACTAGCAACTCTTTTATACGGTTGAATTAATTTCTCTATGCGTTATAGCATAATATACTGTATGAATGATTGGCTGTTTGCGTTCAGCCTTTGTTAGTGGGGTTCCTTAGCTGGGGTTAATAAATTGTAATGATGGTTGTACTGAGACTACCACTCTTTTCTCATCTTCTTTTGCATCATTGGCTGAGAAAGATTGAAGAGGAATCAGAGTCGAGGAATTTAGCTGAGAAATGGGTACTGTTATATTTTCTTTGAGGGTTGTTTGGGAAAGACTCGGTATCTAGGAAATAGATGCAGGGAGTTCATTCATTATATGCGTAAAGGTTGTTTCATGAGTAAATATAAAACACGCAGTATTATGTACCTCTTCTTCCAAAAATACAAGCTACTCTTTCATACAGGATTAAGTAAAAAGATGCATATATAGAAACAAAAGCAAAAACTTCTACCGTCAGACCAGCATGGTGATAGGCCACACCACATGGAAGTGTTTCTTCCAAAACTGGGTCCAACCCGGCAGGGGACCGCTTCAAAGCATCTATGGCTGTGCCAATATCTGATATATCTGACCCATTTTGTTCACCCGACCTGGCCGAAAATTTCACGAGGAACTTAGAAACATGCCTTGCTGTTGACTCACAACCTTTTCGGCTGGAACAGAACAAAAGTACAGAGTGACCTTGTTCAACAACCTGCAATAATTAAACCAAACGAGCAGACCATCAATTCTGACTATTATGTCAACAATTCAACATTTTTTTGGTTTAGGATAGATCCATAGTTTCTGGCCTCATTTTCATTCTAACAATTACAGATTCAATTTTTGTCGTAATTTGGTAATCTCTCCAGGTCTTTTTAAAGCAACCTCGAACGAAAAGCAATGGTAATAAGCCATCCATGTATATTGCTGGCACAAACAAAACAAGGACAAGACAGAAACAGGTAACCTCATTACAAAGCTCCACAATGTGATCTGGATCTTTGCCAGCAAGATCAGCTCCTTTTGGAATAATGTGTACAACATTCATATTTTTGTCATAGATTGTATTTCCCGCTTTAATGTACTCCTCCAAAGGAACAGGTCGGAAATCAGTCTGGTATAGTGCTGCCTGTTACATAAAACATGATCACACAAATATAGAGAGACCAGTGTAAGCAACACTATAAGAATAGAGTTTATATTCAACATAATCAGAAAGTTGAATTAAGCTCGCCAGGTAGTACTTAGTCCAAATTTTCCTATTAACCCCCTATATTGACCATTTTCAAAGTCCTTACATTTTAGCCCTTTTGGTTTAACCAACCATGGTTAAACCGACAATCTGCATGCTGATACAATGGTAACCAACCATGGTTAAGAGAGAAATGTTCTTACTTGAAGCCAATCTGCCACAGCAGCAACGTTAGGCATGGTGGCACTCATGCCGACAATCTGCAAACCCCGAGTTGTATCATTTTTTGCACTGCTAGAAACTTCCCCACTAGACAAGGCTTCCAGTGGCTTCCCTTCGCCAGCTGCATACCGAAGCTTGGTAAGCATCAGCTCCAGAAGGTACCCTCTATGTGGATCTCCAACCTGCACTTGTAACAAATAATCAGAGTAAGAACAAACTTAGAAACTATTAGAATGAGTAATTACTGCATTTGCAAACTGACTTACCTTACGAATGATAATTCTAGAACTTGGAACCAAAACCCAAATTGAGGTAATTAGAATAAACAGCATCCATAAAAGCTGAGTTTTATTTTGTACATGCTTTTTATCTTGGGTACTCGTTATTTAAGGCCTAATTGGACAATGATCGAGAAGATTGGGACAAGCTGGATTACAAATATAATTTCAGTGTTGGCTTTAGGTTTGGGGAGAGGGAGGGAGGGGCGCTGTCCAAGCTAAATCGAAGCGCACAATTCTTTTCAGCAAACTACAAGAAACCATGGTCCCAGGAAGCTGCATTTAGAATACAGAAGCCATGGTTCTCAGAAACCATAAAATGACCATAGTACAAAAGACCATAAGCAAACCAGGAGGTATTTTATGAAAACCATAATTTGCTATGATGCTATGAGTTAATTAATAAACCAATTATTATTTTTAAATTATAATGGCAAGAAATCAAATTAATAATTTGGCTCATTTTTATCATTGTAATTTAAGAATATTTAACATTCTAGTTACATCATTATTTAGCTCTTTTATATTACAACAATGACATTCTATTTATCATACTAATTAGTTTGCAACGGTAGAACTTTTTATTTAAAAAAGGTATTGCTGGACCCCACATTGATTCCTTCTAATAGAAGAAAGCCACAGCCAAGCCATACAAAAATCAGATCTAACTTGATTTTTGGAAATCCACAGCTTTTTTGGTTTGGCTGGGCCAAAACATGGTTAGTGCAACTTTGCATGACATCCATTCACATTCACCATACACCTCAGATTTAAAAACCTTGCTGTAACAAAAGCTACACAAAACTATGCACAAAATGGTGCCATTAATGGACTTTTAGGTAAGGTTTCAGCTGTTATTTGCAAATCTGTTGAAGTACTGGGTTTCATTGCAAAATCTCAAGTACATACCATATGTAGTTCATCTATCACAATAATCCCAAGCTCAGAAAGACGACCTTCCTCTAACAATCGATTAACCAAAGAGTTTGCCTTTTCTATGGTGCACACAGCCACTGACGTGTCTTTCGGGAGGGACCCGCCGCCTTGATTTCCATAATAGCTACGCACATGCCTACCAAGTGGCTCAAGAAGCAGCTCCAAATGTTCAGCCTAAGGTGAAGTAATGAAACATGCTAACTTTGAATTAAAATGCAATATAATGGCAGCTATTTTTTTCTTTTAAGAGAAAATAAAAAAAACCTTTTCAACACAAATTGATACATAAGGCAGAACAAGTATTGCCATCTTTCCAGTTGACATAATTCGTCTCAGCATCAGAATCTCGGCCACAAAACTCTTTCCAGCACTGGAAAAGAAAAAAGAGGGTGAAATCAATATTTGCTTTCTGACAAGATTAATATTATTTTTTGGTACGATAAAGTTAAGAACTACAATGTAGGGAAAGCTGGGTAAAACTTGACATGTTTTTACTTTCAGGTTATACCAAACAAATTATATTTGGATCATAAGGCCTTATCTGGTATTCTAAGCCTTGAAAGGGAAAATTAGAAAAATAAAGCAAACAGAACAATAAGGCTTAAATGAAATCAAGTTTCAACAGTTGAATGCGCAAATGAAATCAACATACAAGGGAGTTTCTTGGTCATGTCCTATACCTGGTAGATGCACAATAAACAAGATTCCTTTTCTCCAAGACACCTTCAACCAAGAGGCACTCTACCTACAGTAACACTCATCAAGATTATTGACACAAGAGGAGAGTATAATCTAGAGAGAGAAAACCATAATAATCTCACCTGCCATGGGTATAATTGTAAAATTCCCTTTTTCTTATACACACTGCAAAGCTCCCATGGCAGCCAATTACTAAGCTTCAACTGATCCTTTATATTCATCGAGCTAGTTGGGCTGTCTGATTTAATCCCATTTCCTCTAATGACAGCTAAATCGGATTCCAACTCAGCAACTAAACCAGCAACTTCATCTTTTCTCTCTTCATGCACAAAATCTAAGTGCTTAACTGGCAATGGAGACGATTCACTAGCCACCTTTTCATTATTTTCTTTTATTTTTACATTGCTATTGGCCACTATGTCTCCATTTGCCAAACCAACAAAAGAAATACTGCCTTTAGTGCATTCAGCTGGAGCACACGACAACTTATCCTCCAATAGATTCTCACCGGCTGCACCAGTTCTTACACCATCTGCAACCTGGATTGCCGCCATCCAAAAATCCTCGCCAGGGGAAATATTTGAATTTTTCGATTTTGGAGTCTCCTCGGGTAACACTGGAGCTGAATCACTAGGATCAAATAAACATGTCTTTGTGTGGTTGGAGTTGGGGGTTTTATTGCATTTTCTCAAGCACATGAACATGTTACCAGGTTGATTTTGTGATCCATCGATAGCTAGATCCTGTATAACCAACACCACTTTTATAAGATAACCCACTACATTTGGAAAAGGACACAGAAAGTAAAAGAAAGAATCTGAGAGATAAAATAAGCTTTTCATGTTTTACATATTAGTATTCGGTTTGGCTAAACACAACTTCTATTTACTATGCCAATATGAGTCTGTAAATATGTTCACCCTTTAGTTTGCTTATCATTATGATTATCATTGTTATCATTATTATCGTTATCACAATTATAATCATCATTATTCATTAATATCATTATTATCACATCATCATCATTATTATTTGGAGACAATTGTAAAAGTACTGACCTCAACCACCCTCTCATCACCTTTATTGGATATTTTTTCAGACGAAGTCGATGCAGAAGTTTCCTTCCTCTTCTTATTCTTTGATTGAAGTTCAGGTGGATTAACAGCAGGAGGAACGTCACTGAATTAAAAGTGGCTCTGATCAGAAACTTCAAAAAATTTACATATTCTGTAACACCAAAATTTCTAATGAAGTGCATCAAAGCTCTCAAGCATAAGGACACTAATAAAATGATAAGAGCAGCAAAGATTTAACAGTACAGTAATTTGGTATAAATAACCAAAAGAAAATAAATTCATGTATGAGACATTCTTCATCTTTATTTTATGATTGTGATTGGGTTTCATTTCTAGCCTACCCCAACTTGTTTGGGACTAAAGACTTAGTTGTTGTTGTTGTTGTTGTTATGAGATATTCTTCATCTTCTTGTGTGAAACTTGTCATTAATACAGATTCATCATAACTAGAGTAATAAAGTACAAGCAGTAAGAATTATGAATTTCAGTAAAAGCTGTCGTGAAACCTGCAGTATAGCGAGAGAAAATCAGTTGCAAATTGCTTAAGTTCAGGGCTGCGTGATGGAGCTCCCGGTTCCATGGAGTTGGGTTTCTCATCCTTCTCGGGCACGTGCGCTCCATGTGATTCCGCGACATTTTTTCTCTTTCTTGATTGGAAGAACTGTAAAAGGTTCAAAACCGATGCCATAAAACATAGGGTTTCTGAAGAGCGAATGGAGCTCCCGCGAGCAGCGGAGGGAGAGAAGGCTTACCTGGTCTATGCGAGATCGATTAGAGTCGGACGCCATCAAAAGGAAAGGAAAGAGAGGTGTAATGCCCCCCCGAGTTCACAGAGCGTGAGCCGGAGTTAAAAAGAGGTCCGACCGTCCGAGGACGAAACGAGGGTTTTGAATCACAAGAGAAGCGCCACGATCCCGCGAGGCCAGACTGTTAACTGATCTCTTTTTTCCCCGAAACTGGAGATGTCAATTGCATCTATCATTATTTAAAAAAAAAAATGATATATATCCATCATAAGTTCATAACTTCTAGATTTAAAATTTTTTCATAAAAGAAAATTAACCACCTTTTCATGTAAACTAACTTATTTTATTAGACTTGCTCAGCACAAAAGAATTGTGAATTTGCATTTTACCCCATCTTTTACATCTTACTATTCCATAATTGGTGAAGTGGATTGAGAATGAGTGACTTATTCACATATTAGAATTAGTTTAATTTCACTCTTCTACTGTTTTAAACATACTGAACATAATGAAATTGTATATAATAGAAAGTTCTTTTCTTTTTTTACTCTTTTACTATTTCACACATTTGCCGAACGGACCTATTAATATCTTTATTTCTTAGTGTGTACTTTTTCCATCCTCATTCTTGTTATCCACTATTATAGGTGTTCTAATTGTTCTAAAAAAAAAAAAAGGCAATTAAATCAAAGATCCGCAACTGTCAAGACTTTGATTGCACAATGACGTCTATTGAGAATTTCAATTAAATAGAGGCTTTGGTAGAATTGATGATTAATTAGAGCCCAAATGCAGTTAGCGCTGACTGGTAAAGATATCGACAATAAAGAGCACTGAGCAGTGGTCATGGTTTAGTTATAATTTGGAATGTGCTGATTAGTTGTTGTTAACAAACCGTCTTGATTTATAATTTGTTACACTAAACTTGAGGTTTAATATTTGATCATATATTATGAAAAAATAATATAATTGATGTTTATTGCACCGAAATTTTTATAAATGTCCAAAAAATATATTAAATTATCAAATCTGCCCACACTCTGGATGGATTTTGATTTGTACCCCTTCCGGTTACTGGGTAACCGGATTTGAATCAATTTTCCGGTTACTGGATTCCCGGATATAGAGAATTTGTTGGGTTATTGGATAAGCGGAAAGAGACCAAATGTTGGGTTACTGGGTAAGCGGAAATAGTGTTTTTTTGTTTGGTCCATGAAAGACAGAGGTGCCAAATAAAACTGAGTCACTTCACTGTTGTCGTAGTTTTCTTCATAATTTACCAAGGGAGGTAGGGTAGGAAAAACAGGGGCAAAAGCAGGGTGTGTGGTCCGCACAGAGAAGAGAAGAGGAAGAGAAGCCGGCATCAGTTTTTTTTTTCTATTAATCTTTATTTTTTTATTTATAGAATATTATAATTGTTTAGAATATTGATTATAATTGTTTGGAATATTGTTTAGATTATTTAGATTATTAGTTCAAAGTAGAAACAAATTAGAACGTACTTCAATAACCGGAAAGCTTGATTTAGAATATTAATTTGTTTTCAACTTTTTCAAAAAGAAAACATTTTTGAACTTCTATTTCGGTAGAATTTTAATTAGAAGTGGAAACAAATTATTTTAGATAAATCGGGTAGTGTCTTCTTCCTCTTTCTTTTTCTTTTTGTTTTTCATCTTTCTTTCTCTCTGACTGTTTTTCTTCCTCTCACCGTTTGAGTGTGATACGAGATGTGAATATATATAGATAAATCGGGTAGTGTCTTCCTCTATTTTTCTGCCTCACCGACAAAATAGTGACAAAAGAGTGAGAATTTCGGAAAAAAAAAACACTCTTTCCGGTTACCCAGTAACCCAACCTTCTTTCCGCTTACCCAGTAACTCAACTTTCTTTCTGCTTACCCAGTAACCCAACATTTGGTCTCTTTCCGCTTATCTAGTAACCCAACAAATTATCTATATCCGGGAATCCAGTAACCGGAAAATTGATTCAAATCCGGTTACCCAGTAACCGGAAGGGGTACAAATCAAAATCCATCCAGAGTGTGGGCAGATTTGATAATTTAATATATTTTTTGGACATTTATAAAAATTTCGGTTTATTGCACATTGATATTGATTATGGCACCAAATAATAATGTATATTCTACATTAATATTGATTTTACCTCAAGCGCTAAGCTTGTTTAATATTTGATCATATGTTATGAAAAAATAATATAATTGATGTTTATTGCACATTTATATTGTTTATGGCACAAAATAATAATGTGTACTCTACAATAATTTTATAAACTATAATTATGAAATGATTTCACATTTATGATTTATCATTTTGTGTTCTTAAGCTCATCAAGCTTCTCGGTAAGAGTAACTTTAAAATTTATTGGATTGCTTTCAAACGACAAATTCGAGCCGTTAAAACCGATTCACTTCACGAACGATGCGTTTACATGTGCAATATATAAAATTTCAAATTAATTTAATATAAAGTCAAGCGGTCAAAAAATAAAATTAATAAGTTCATTTTAAAATATTTATTTTCATTATTTTTTGTTTTGTGACTTTATACTAAATTGATTTGAAATTTATAAATTTTACAAGTAAATATACTTTAAAAATATATCCGTTTAAAGGTTTGATTTCATTGTTTGAAGTCAATTTAATAAATTTGAAAATAAAATTCAAAAACATATAAGTTGGTTTAAGAAATAAAATCCAACATAAAATTATCTATTCAAAAAATTATATAAAAATGTAACTTTATATAATTTGACCGCTATCTATTACAAAATTTGTGTGAAGAAAATCTGAAAATGAGATGATGATAATACGGGGTTATACCACTCAACCCCTCGCTAGGGTTCTAAAATAATGTCTGTTCTGCGTTGTGTCGTAATTTTTTTTTTTTTTAAAAAACATAAAAGTCCATTTCATTATAACATGAAACTTGAAAGTCTTACAAAAGCACAAAAAAATAAAAAAATAAAAACAAAAGAAAGGAAATAACATCAGTTTGTAAGGTCCATCCTGCACTACAGAGCCCAAAATTTTTAAATATACCATCATTCTAAAAAAGATAAACCCAAACACTTCGGTTTTGAAAATTTTTGAATTTTGATATGACCGCATCGCCTAGATGCGGCCACTTTTCTGCGGGCCGCATTTAGGGGCAGTGACCCATTTTTTTTTTTTTTTTTGCTTTTTTCTCATGTGACTTTGAACTGAAAACATGGTGGCCGCTCCCTCGGGATGCGGCCCTGGCCGCATCGCCTAGAAGCGGTCCGAAATAAGGTGGCCGCTCTCTCGGGATGCAGCTGTGTCAAAATTCGAAATTTTTCAAAAAAATGGTGTTTGGATTTATCTTTTTTTGAACTATGGTATATTTAAAAATTTCGGCTACAACACAGGGTTCAAAACATTCAAAAATCTAAGCCACACACAGGGCTGGGGGATATGACATTTGTACAAACTAAACACATCTTAAGCTTCATTCTTCAATCAGCAGAGTCACCATCTGCTCCTCTTATGGTAGGGCTATCTGGAGTGGAACGACATCTACATCAGCAAACATCCATGCATTGGCCTCCACCTGCTCATTCTTAGTTAGTTTGCCTGTCCAATAGACAACCAAAGAAATGATGGTTAGAATGACATGTCTACCTAGTTATAGAGTAATTAAAACAAAGATTATTCCTATGTTTCCATATACTCCGAATGATGGCACTAACAACAATCAAGAAAGCAGTCCTAGCTATTTTAGGTAAAGTATAAGCAAATTGAACCACATCAGAAATGGATCTCCATTGACCCATATAGTGTTGGCATGGACCCATATAGAACTATACATGTCTAGCAAAAATACACCGAAAGAATAAGTGATCTGCATCTTCAGGTTCTTAGCAAAATTGGCGTTGTGTCATAATTTTGAATTACATGACGTACCGTGAGCTACATGAATTATATGTATTGTGTTGTAATTAATTTTGAAAGGATAGTCACAATATGTTAGTCACGTTGTGATCAAACATGATGTGTTCAAACATGATTGGTCACATTTGGTCATAATCACACGTGACTCGTGACTCGATCTTTTGTGTGACGTACCATGCCGTGATTAGTTCCACATGTCGTATTGTACTGTGTCAAATTTTAAAAAATAGCCACATCACACGAATAATCACATTATATAATACACAAATCATAGACTTGCAGTAAGAATCGGCACACCTATCCAACTTTTTGAGATCCCTACCCTTGCAAAAAGGAATCCAAGTTTGAAAATAGTAGCTAATCCAACATTTAATTGGGTTAGTAAAATAATGAGCTAACCCATATAAAACAAATAAATAATAGTGAGTTAGTACTATTCCTGCTCCATCCAAACATCTCAAAAAATAATTCTATTATCGCTCCATCCAAACGCACAAAGAACAGTCCAAATTTACTCCGAATCAGTGCTAGTACAACTGTACAAGAGCAATATCATTAGTGCCACGAGATCGTGCAAAATTAAAATAAGAGAAATTTTTTTTATGCCACTCTAAAACATGGAATTTAGGAATTTGCCACCTCAAAATCTTAAATTAGCTAATTGCTACTCCAAAATCATTATATTTAGCAAATTGCCACAATTATACATATAATTCAGATATTTGATTAAATTTTTTTTTCTGAAAATTCAATAAATTTCAATAGTGACCAAAATACCCCCGCTGAAGATGGGGATGTGATTTTTCCGTAGTCTTCTGACAACCCCTCTAAAATACAAGTAAACTATGAATACTCTCTACCCAGGTTCAAAATTACCAGTTAGAACTGCTATCTGCTCCTTGCTTGTTCCTGTACCGATTGGTACCATTTGTTTCCTTGGAAACCTTTGTCAGTTTCCAATTTCTCCAAGTGTCTGTCTCTTGTGTATGCAGAGAGCTCTTTTACGCATCTCACCCAAAGATGTGTCCCAAACCGACTGTACCATCTGATTCGGAGTCATAGAACACATTTAACATCGCAGTTTCAGTTTCTTCTATGCATGACATCATGCATTAAAATCTTCTCCTTTAGCATAAAAAAAAGCTAAAAATTTAACCTTCATTGGAGATTTTCAAGACAATATACAGCACCAGATATCTTATGCTATTTATACCACCTCAGCTAAACTCAAATTTTTTGATCCATCCCTAACTAATAACATAGCTCTGCTTCTGATTTGAACCAAACTTTATTTATAATCAAAATTGTATATGCTATTAACTATTTGAAGTTTTGCCATTAATTGACTTCTACCAAGTCATTTTCTTAAGTCAAAGTTGAATAAAAGTAAAACAACATTTTTCAACTTAATTATGCATAATGTCTTGTCTTAATTTTTAATTAATTAAAATGAAAGTATGGGAAATGAAACAAAATTGGTACCAGTATCCACCTCGTACCAGTTTGCCTACTGGTACACTGATACCGGTGTTCTAGTGGTTCGGTTTCCTTGTCAAAAACAAGGGGAAAGTCCCCTCGGTTCTAGGTACTTTAATATAACTTGATATATGCATATCTTTAACCTTGAGAGAACAAATAAACAAGGATTTTATATGAAACTAGAACAAATAAATTTTGCAGGAAGGGCTTTATTGGAGACCGTGCTGTCCTATTCTCCTATTTTGTATTATTGTCCCTGATTGCATTCTATGTTTACGGGTTGTGCACCGTTTGTTTTTGTCTATCAAATATACAATTCAGGAAGGGCTCGACAGAGAAGGATTTAAGAGGAGACTGGAGAGACTAGTTGGATTTAAGCGGTTCAAGTGAAGGGTAATTTTGAAAATATCAAAATACGTTTTATTATACACTACTTTTTAGCAAATTTTAATTAAATATCTGAATTATATGCATAATTGTGATAATTTGCTAAATATAATAATTTTGGAGTGACAATTAACTAATTTAAAATTTTGAAGTGACAAATTTCCAAGAAGTGGCATAAAAAAAAATTTCCCTTAAAATAACGGTCCGGATCCGCTAATTCTAAAAATGCACTTTTACGGTACCGGACAGGATCCGAAGTCCGCAAAAGGGTTCGCTGCCCGCAAGCCTTCTTTTGCTTCTAATCCTTATCGGCGACTTCCTACAATTTTTTTAAGAGAGATGTCGGAGAAGGAGAATCCATTAAAACCTCTAATAAACACAGTCGCTTCAATCTCGCGCTCTCTCCAGACCCACCTTTCGCGATTTCTCATAGCGCCTGACTGTACCACCGACGAGTTGACCATTTACTCTCTTACAACCAACCCGCTCCGCCCCTTCTCGTCTTTCTCGCTCGGTGCTGAGACGACGGTAGCTGCGCCAACAATAAAGGTGCTCTCTTCGTTGCATTTGAGATGTCAAAAATAAAGATTTTGAGTGTCTGAGTGAGCGGTTGTTTACGTGTTTGAGTAAATGCGCAGGAGAAAGAAGTGAAGCCTTTGACCAAAGAGGAGCTTGGCAGGGCTACATGGACTTTGCTTCATACGATTGCAGCTCAGGTGTTTGATATTTTGCCTATATGGATATTTTTCTTCTCTCTATTATATTTCATTGGCAGCCATTATTTATTGACCCGAACATTTTTTTTTTTTGCACTAGAAGGCTGACAGAAAATTAGGAATCGAATTAAATATTTTCTCTATTCTTACGCCTTGGTTACGGTACTGTTGATCAGCAAATTGCCTTGGGGAATAATAGTTTAGGTATTTCTGGGAAGCATTCTCTTATGCTTGGTTTCTGTGCTATTTGGGATTTTCCAATTATTGGTCTTATGCTTATACACGTTTTCATTGTCTGCAATTTGATAAATTAATCTCACCTTCTTTTTAACACGTTTCTTTTTACCTATTCAGTATCCAGACCAGCCGACCAGGCAACAAAGACGGGATGCCAAAGAATTGGTATTCATTATATTTCTTTCATCTTTTTTCTCTGTCAAAATTTTTGGGTTTAGGAAGTTTTGGGTTCTGCAGTGTTTAATGTGGTACTGCATCAACCAGTAACAGGTACGGCAGATAGTGGATCTGCCACAGTCTATACCAGTGTATGTCAGACCTTGTGATGCCTAACTTTGTTGGTGGTTCTCTTGTTCAGTTTATCTTCATTTGTTTTTTCCAACAAAATATTCTTTTAACGTGTTCAGTCTCTATTGAAAATTGTTTTGTGTTATTGAATCTGACTATAGGATAAAAGGTTGTGTATTCACTTGTAGATGGCTATCTTGTCACGGATGTACCCCTGCAAAGAATGCCAAGATCATTTTAAGGAAGTTTTGAAGTGAGTCATTGTGAATCCTACCTTGATTCTGCAAAATTACATGGTCAATTTCATATTTTCTTTTGAAGTTGCACTTTCTTTTACATTCATATCTTTTAATGTGTCATGTTTCTTATTGGAAACTATATTAAAAGCCACATACCTTTTGGAAGCGTGAGTTCATGAATTCTCATTATTCGGTTCTTGCAGAAGCTGTGTTATCAATGTAACTATTTTTGTTGTCATTTTGAAAAACAAGGAATATGTAATCAGAAGATCTCTGTTCTTCCAATACACTGTAAAGAAAATCAATAATGATAAGTTTATTGTTTTTGAAATGTCATTCTGAATAGAATACAATTTGTCATGCAAAATAATAAAGTAAGTTAAAATTAGAATATAGCTTGCATTCATTGCTGGAAACATTTTTTTTTAAGAACCGATAGATTTTTGTTTGTTAAAATAACAGAAAAAATCAAGGGATGTTTTTTATTATCCAGCCAAGATTTTCTTACTGAGAGATATTGCAAATCGATTATTTTTCTTTTTGTGGGTCAAAGATTAACCTCATTATTGACAATTGTGAAATGAAAAATAAAATAACTGAAGTGTGTGCGCTAGCAATGTAGTGAAGTCAGATGCCATTTCGTACTCTTGATGTTTGTATTGTTTTGTATTCGTGAAGTCAGTTTGTACTTGTTTATATCCTTTTGATCATTTCTTTTATGTGGCAGAGCAAATCCTGTGCAAGCTGGATCACAAGAGGAGTTCTCCCAATGGCTATGTCATGTCCATAATGTGGTCAATCGAAGGTAACTAACAGAAATCTTTCTAAATGGGAACATTTGTGTCATAACCTCTGAATGAAATCGACACCAACAATGGAATATTAATTCTCAATTAGAAAGTGAAAACAAGGAATACTTGGTTTATAGTTGCAACAAGAGAAGTAGCAGACATGATCCAGAAAACATGCTGAGTATCTCACATTAACAAGGAAGAGATATAATAGGGTGCATTTTTTTTCCCTGATGAACTAGGAGAAGAGGTAATGCACTCTATATGTGATATTGCACTTGTCCTCAAAGTGTATGCCTTATAGTTTGATTATTTGTAGGGGTGTACATGCAATTGAACCTTGGCGTTCTTGTAATTTTGTTTTTACTTGTCCTTGTTATTATTAATAATAATTTTATTTTGCAGCCTTGGCAAGGTGATCTTTCCTTGTCAGAGAGTGAATGCACGGTGGGGCAAGTTAGATTGCAAGGACCGTTCGTGCGACCTTGACGGCACTCCAGAGATTGATATTAAATATTAATACTTGGGCATGTTTTCATTCTGGGTAAGAGCTTATGTAGTGTTTTGGAGGAACTGGTAGAATGAAAATTAAAATTTATACATTTTCTATTTTGGCTTAGACTGAGAATTTGAAACTGCTTGATACAACTGCAAGCATGAGTGTGTCTGTATAGGTGCCGAATTGATAAATTGAGAACCCCATAAATTCATACCATGGTTTATATTCCATCTTACAATGTCGGTGCCATCAATCCAAGTCGTCCAATATGACATTTATCGAAAGATTATCTGTTACTATTTTATTGTAAAAGAAAAGATTATCATTATACGTTGCTAAAAATGCAAGATTATTGTCATTATCATGAGTTAAGTTTCTTATAATTCAATTTTGCAATGATTTTCAGTATCATCACATCGTTGAAATAAGTAGGACAAGTTTATATCATGTACTAATGAATTTTTATAATTTTTGGTTTATTATTTCCCTTGTTTGCTACAAAATTTTAACGGTGTCATATATTCTGTAAGCTATTTTATATAGCCGATAGAGTCAGAAAAATCTACATATTAGAGAAAATATAAGAATGGACACTCGGTCATCACTACAGAGCAGTGTTATTAAAACCGGACCGGACCGGGCGGTTCGGCCGGAATAAACCGGAACCGAATAGGTTTACGGTTTGGTTCTTTAAAAGGACCGTGTATGTATTTGAACCAGTCAAGATTGGTTAAACCGGCCTGTTTTTTTATAAAAAACATGAACCATGCAGTTTAAAAACCCAATCTTTTGCCAATTCAATTCGCTTCTTTTCTTCCAATCGCTGTTTTACATGCGTCGTTGCGCTGAATTTGTATCTTTGCTTCTCTTCTTTGGTGCTGCTGATTAACGGTCAATGTTTCCTTCTAATCTCCTGTTATGGTGTTGGTCAATTCCTTTCTGCTGCTCTATTGAGGTGATCGCAAAATGCTTAATTATGTCATGAATTTTTGAGCTTGCACTGTTTTTCTGTTTTCCCCTATATTCTTGCTTTTCACACTGTTTTGGTACTCATTTTCCTTTTGCTTCTATTGTTTTCTTTTTGCTGTGCTTAACTATCCAATTATTTTTCAGTGAATCACCTTAAAGCAATTCAACCTTCATTTCCGACTATTTTTCGGTCAAATTCATTATAGGGATCATTCTATTGGTAATCTCATTAATCGGTGATTTGTGTTTGTATGTAGCACTGGGAACTTGATTTGACTAACATATGATTTTGGGGTGTTCAACAATTGAAATGCTCTCAAAGTGTTTGATGAAATGCTTGAGTCAAAACTAATCAAGTAATAAGCAACCCAACAGCACAAACCAGCTCGATGTTAGTAAGGAATGTACTTCAACTGAATCAAGTCTTGTTTTGCACATTTCTTTAATTTAGTTTGAGTTTTACCTCTAATTTATATGGTGGTACTTGAGTTTAGCTTGAGGATTCAAAACCAGCAAAAGAATGTGGTTCCTTCTTTAACACTTTGATTGATTTAATTTTGAACATGTAATTTCTTTAGAAATCTGACGTTTTAGGCATATGAGAATAGTTTTAGTCGTATCTCATTCCATAGTCAAAACCATTAATTTCCTCAGCAATGTCACTGACGTGTACTGGTATTCTGTTGTAATTATAAGAGCCTGTACACGAACTTTCTGAACTTAGAATGGTTATTTTGTAATATATGACATTCATTCTTGTAAGAAGGACATTAATTAAAAGTAAACAACATTGCTAGAATTTCAGGTTATAAGTTGTAATTGTTTTAAAAAATCAGCAGTTGAACCGGTTACTTCACCGGTCCAACCAGTGAACCATTGATCCGGAACTTTATCGGGTCGATGTTGGGTCCATAACATTGCTACAAAGGATGCATGCATGCAGCCTATCTTGGACAAGTTACAAGTATCCTCGCCAATATGCGTAAAAGATTCCCTTCATTTACTCTCAGCTATTTTGAGATTCGGGCTAGTGCAGGGTAAGTATTATTTGGGTTTGTAGATTTGTGCAAACTTAAAAGATCGGGATCCATTGCCTTTCACGGTACCGGGGAGGGTGTGAATTCGCCTATCTTATCGATATTTATTATGCTTATGCCACTAATGCATGCATATCCTTATTTTTCTGAGTTGCAATTGATTAAATTGATGGAGAACTTGGTAATTTGATACCTTGGGGAGCAATTTGAGTCCAACACCAGTCGAATTCAAATTTGGGTTTAATAGATTCTCAGTCTCTCCGATCTACATTAATATTAAAGCAGATGTGTACAGATCTTAATGCAAATTAGACGGATTTGAAATCTATTAAACTCAAATATGAATCCGATTGGCGTTGTTGGACCCAAATTTCTCCCTTGAACTCATTACATTAGCTTCTGTGAATTGAGATTAACTGAAAATTTGTTTAGTCTAGAATTACACTGACGAGCAACGGAGAGGAAATAGAATAAAAATTTAATTTCCAATTGCCAGATTAATGACGACAAATGATATTCCAAGTAAAAAAAAAAAAGTGAAATCTAGATAATATAAGAGGTGAAATCCAATTTCAAGTATTTCTTTGCGCTGTCATTTCATAGCATATTGAGATTTAGTTGGGAGACTAAATTCTGGAACTCAAACCTGGATGGAATTAGGGGTGTCAGTGATACCGCTTTGACCACCTTTGATGACGGTTAGGAGCTTGTTAGAGTTGTTAGACGCGGTGATTAATGGGCTTATATATAGCCACTTGATTGTACATGCAATTCTTGAGAAATACAATAAAATATTCATTCCAACACTTCTCAAAAACTATAAAAAATTACGCTTCGATATCATATCCTATTTCAGCTAATAAAAGAGATTTTTTTCTTCTTCAGAAAATAAGCCTCTTTCTTCTCACTCCAGCATAATTCCACAATATAGGAGGATAGAGTCCTATCCGTCAGATGTGTGGCCAGCGCGGTAGAAGATAAAGGAGGCTAAAATCTAATATTATATTGTTTAGCATCTCCAATGGCTGCAAAGTTGACATTTTCATTTCTATTTTTAAAAATATTGAACTCTTATAAAATTTAAAAGATTTCATAATATGAAAGCTTTCAAAAACACTTTGTAATTAATTATATTGATGAAGATGCTCTTAATTAGCAATGCAACATGTTTAATGATCTCAACGATGAGAAATAATCAACGATCAAAATTAGCTCCAAAAATTGATTAATTTAATCTGAGTCCTGACGGATCATTACTCTTAATATGAACCATCAGTAGATCAAGAAATTACATACTCGATATAAAAAATAAAAGATAGAAGATAAATAAAATAAAAAGTAGGTGGTATAGATTTGCATACAACTATAGTAGTATCCATACAAATAATTAGAGGGAGCCGAACCGCAGTATCAACACCTCCAGGCTTTACCGCCGCATTAGCACTTCGGCCCATGTTTTGGTAAAAATAATATTGGAGCCCGGCCCATTATAAGTAATTTCCAGTCTAGGGTTTTGTGTTCAGTATAAAAACCTCTCCTCCAGTTTAGCGCCGCACGTCGCCTCGCCTCTATTCTTCCGAGAATACATTTCTAGTCGAGGGAGAGAGGAGAGAGCAGGAAAGAGAGATGGGACACTCTAACGTTTGGAACTCGCATCCGAAGAGCTATGGCCCTGGATCCCGCGCTTGGTACGTCGATTCTCTCTCTCTCTCTTTTCATTTTCTTTTTCAATTGTTAATTTTGTTGCATCGTAACCAGAAAGTGCAGAGATATTGGTATTAGCGATATAAATAGAATCGTTTTGTTATCTGAGATTGATCAATCGTGATTGCGAATTCAACTGATTTTTTAGTTTGCTGATTTATCATCCGTATAAGAGAGGTCGGTCGTAAGCTGGATTTAATCCAATAGTATGGGTTTATTGATCCGTCAGCTGTATAAGGTTGACCGTCGTGGTTAGGAACGGTTTTACTTTATTTATCCTATCAACTTGGTTTCTCTGCTTTAATTAATCAAGACAATTTTTTTGTGTCCTTAATTACATGGGAAATGAATTAAGTGTTGCATATCCAATTTAGTCTTCATACAATGATAGTTTATGGCTAAATGCATGTTGGACTTAATTGCTTGACACATTTCGGGTGCATATATTCTCTATCAATGTTAATTTGTGGTATTTTTTATGTTTCATTTGTGATCATTTATATGTATCTGTATGTAGTTCTTTTTGTTGTATTTTTCATCTAATTTCATCAACTTTCATTTGCAAGAAGCATGTAAAAAGAAACATGTCATGTCACACTATCATTATAGGTCTGATTAGCAGCGAGTAAAGAGTACACTAAAGTGTCAGAATTTGCTTAATATAATGATGGCAGTTTGTGTCTTTCCTGAGTTGTATGAGATGATGTTCTTTTTATGATAATCAGCTATGTTGACCTTCCTGTTCAACTGGTGTTATTATAATGTTTGGATTTTTTATAGCTCTATAAACATATATATAATGTTGGAATCTACAAATAATAGCTTGTTTTAGAGGGTGATTCAACCACCATATGCTGTAATAATGCATTTCTCAAGTTTCTAATATTACTTTCATGTATTGGTGTAGCCGTGTGTGTGGCAACCCACATGCCATAATCAGGAAGTACGGACTGATGTGCTGCCGCCAGTGCTTCCGCAGCAACGCCAAGCAGATTGGCTTCATCAAGGTACTATATTTTATTAATGATTTATTTTCTTCTGATGAAGTAAAATGTTAATACATAATGGTGATGCGTGTTTATCACGTGAAGATAAATTGGTTTGTCTCAACCTGTGATGTGCAAAATCTGTTGTTATGACTTATAATTAAGATTTGATTTGCTGGACTGGCCGATCTATGCATTTAATGGTGTACTGTTTTTAAATTTGTTTCTTGGGTATTTGGCCTTTGAATATCTTTGAAATCTTCTTTGGAGTGTCATTTTGTTTGATTATTCTGTTTGTGGTGATTGTTTATTTTGAATTATACTACCAAGGGTGACTGCACAGCAATAACTGTGTATATGTTGGTTCATGAATATGTGTTTTTACTTTTTGTTTGTTTGTTTGTTTGCATCTGCAGTACCGCTAAACCAGATGGAATAGAGTGTGGAACTTAGGGAGCAAGGAAGTTAACATGTACTTGTGATTTATGCAAAATTCTACACTATGTTACCTGTCTCTTAATATTTCAGTACATCTTGTTTTGCTAGTGAAGAATTATGTGATTCTTTTTTTCTGTGCCAGTTGAACCTGTAGTCCATCTTAATGCTTCTCCTTTTTGATCAATTTACTTGAAAAATAACTTAGTTCCAAGTCTCTTTTTATGGTTTGGAATGCCTACTGGTGATGAATGCAGGTCTTGTCTTGTTTCATTTTCCTCCCCTGGAATTTATTTACCGAAGTTCTTTTATGGTTTGGTTTTGTTCTTTTCTAGGGTGCCATGCACTAGATGTGCCTTGCATTTTTTAAATTGGGTTTATATATAACGATAAGCATCAAATGTGTATACTGAATCTTATTACTCATTTTGGGGGCTTACCATTTGCTATATGCTTAAAAGAACTGGGTTCTGTTCACTAATAAACCTGACCGGTTTTTTCAGTCGAACCAGCCAGTCCGGTCTGATTCTGATAATTACTGCTTTCAAAAATACATAGAATGGTTCCTCGTTTGTTTTCGTCAATCCTTATTCGTGGTTGAAAATTAGAACTTCAGGTCAAAATTTAATAATGCAATAAACAACATTTCGTATAATTTTTGTCTAAGCAATAGGGTGATAACTATATACGTTTTTATGGCATTTGTTAATATTATTTACATACTGCAGTTGTACGGATTATAACAAGATGTGCTTATGAACAGATTATTAGTTGGAAGTTTTCAATTTGATATTTAAATATATGATTAGAATAGTAAAAAAAAATATGTAGGGGATTATCGGGTCGAAGTAGATGAGATTTAGGCCCAACGACAATCCCAGTTTAACAGGTTCAATTTTGAAATAACAATTTGAGCAGGTTTAATGCATGTCTAACCTAATTGATCCAGTGCCATCTCAGCATCTCTATATGACTATATTAAATAAGAATGGCTGAATGGGTATCATATGAGATATTGTTTAGAGGATGAGAACATAACGGTAATTAGTATAGGTATAGAACAATCCATAAAAACCTTCAAAAGGAAAAGGCATGCTACTAAATTAGGGATGTGAATAAAATTTGTTTATCTATTTATCCAATCTAAACTAATATTACATGAGATGGGTACGACTGCACATATTTTTGTTAGTGTATTAAATACAAGTACGGATAAGAAAAATATTCAGTTAGCTTTCTCTAATTACACATTAGAACTATTTCATATGAGCTGTGTCTTGTATGAGTGAGGCTACACTACTATGCATAACGAAGATTGATCCGCACTAAGAATTATATTTTCACAAGTCCAAATAATTCATGTGAAGTGTTTAGTGTGATTTTTATATAAAAATGTACTTGCAAATTAAAATATATATATATATATTTATATTTATATTTATATTATTTTTAATATAAAATCATCACTTTTGAATGGTCTAGAATATTTAGATCAAGTGATTTTCTATTTATCTCAAAAGTTTCTAAAAAATGTGAAATTTGATCTACATGTATATTTTCATATAAAATTCATATTGTATTTGGACATTGAAAAAAAAAAATGATGTAGTACACCAATCTGCGCTATGCAGAGTAGCGTAGCCTCACTCCGTTTTATAGTATATCATCTTTTATGTCGACTCATTTTCACCTCATATATGTTGATCGATAATTCACAAGTGCCAACAGTTATTTATTAAACGAAATTTCTTATTTACATAGATTTATATATTCGTAACATATTTGTCACTAACAATGAATTTTAGTTTACAGATTGACAATTATTAGTTGGATACAAAGGATGAAAAAAAAAGATGGACAACAGTGGGTGGATGCCTAAGGCTCTCCATTTCATATTCACTATCCTATATAAGATGAACAAAAATATCATATATGACGATTTGTAGCTATCCATTTAATCATATAATATTGCATATAATGACAATAATTTACATCTAAGCTGCATTTTATATAATTTTATTTAATTAATATTTATATTCTATTATTGTGACTACCAAAAATATAACTTTTATTATATTGTGCAATATTATATACATGATGTTGTTTATTTTTTATCATGAGATTAGGATAAAAAAAATTCTAGCTCACAAATACTGAATTTCAATCATGCTCCTCTCACACATAGAACAATGCAAATTATGGTTTAAAGCATTTTAATTATCTGCTTGCTATTTATTTGATCTAAAATTATATAGATTATTATTTTACTTGATTATCATTTAATCATTTTTTATTTATTAATTTTAACAAATAAGGCACAAATAAAAAGTAATAAGAAGAAAATATGCATATAATATTGATTCTTAATTTCAAATTTTGAAGTACTCTTTTACGATTTACCATATGGTAAAAGCGTGAAAGAGCAACAGAGCAACATGATAACTTTTTTATTCTTCTTTTCATTAAATATCTCTGTTCCTCTCTCTTGGCTCGATTTCCATAGCATCCTCTGCATTTAATCCTCCTCTGCGCCCCATACTCCCTTTCTCTCTCTTTCTTGTGAGAGAAATTAGTAAAATAGAAGGAGATAGGCGTGGGAATGGCAGTGCACTTCAATTCACCTTTCATTTTTATTTATCTGTACTCTGTCAAATTCTATAGGAGTTTTTCCTCTTTAGTTAACCTACCCACATATAAGAAAGCAATTCTGTAATTTGAGGGGGAAAAAAATGAGGAGATTCAGACTTTGGATTTTGGTCCTTGTCACAGGATTTGCTCTTGTGATGCTGCTTTTATCAAACAACGACAGCAATGTCAAAACTGGTAAGTCCTTTTTTTTTGCCTTTGGTAATGGTTTGGTTTTTTTATTAGATATTTATTACTGTTTATTTGTAATATGCCTTCCCATTAGAAGTTGATTGAAGCGCAATGGTATTTTAATTAGGGGATATTTTACAACTATCATTTAAGGAGAGCTTGTAGCCTAAAATCGAAAATCATATAATATGTTCATAAGAGATTAAATGATAAGTTAGCAAATGCCAATAGATCATTCGGATTTAAATGGGTAATGTTGATTTTCTCATAGTTCAATTTAAATTTCTAATATAGTTTGTCTGATTGCATGCACCTCTAATTTACAACCACAATCAATTAACAAAATCCATTTTATGGACATAAGTTCTGATTGATACAAGAAGTGAAATTATAGCCATTGTTTGGCTTTTTTCTGCTGCTTTTGATTTAAAATTTTTTCCAGTCCAAATCAAATAGCAGCCCTAACAAAGGAAAGGGAAAGAAAATATGACCGATAAACTTGAAGATGGTATTAATTCACAGATGCATTGAAGATGATTCTGGGTTGACCAATATTTTTGTTTAGCAACTTCACTTTATTTACTTCGTCGAAACTGTGATGGTTATATATATTTGGCGTGTCTGAAACCAGAAATACATTCAATACAGGTTTGAACCATTGGGACAATGATCATTCGGAACTTGCTCACAGAGGAATCAGTGAAGTGATCACTACTACAAGAAGAATAATGAAGGTATTGTTTTGAGAAGACTTCATTAGATTTAGCTCATAGTAGGAAATATCGGCCGATACCAATCCGTATCGGCCGATACGTATCGGTATCGGCCGTGACCGATCCGATACTGGTCCGATACTCGCGATAGTGTTTTAAAGAGCCTGGGCCGTATTGGCCGATACTGGTTCGATACTGATCCGATACTGGTCCGATACGTATCGGTATCGGCCGTGACCGATCCCGATACCGATACCGATATTTCCTATTATGATTTAGCTATTTCCCGTGTCTCAAATTGACCACCAAACTATGATTTTTCAACACTGTTTGAAATTTATTTGTCTTTCTTTCTTTCTTATTTTATACTGAATGGAACGTTGTGTTAATTACGTCACTCCATTTATTCCAAAATTTAAGTACACCTCAAGATCTTATCGAAAAAGGTACATCTGAAGAAGAATTTTAAACTGATCAGATGATCTCCAGATGAATTTTGACCGATCGCATGTTTTTCATTATTAAAGGTCAGGTACAAAGTACAGTATTTACTACGGATACAAGGTCAAACCCAGTCCAGTGGCAGATGCTTTATTTGAATTAATGTGTTTTTAGACTTACAGTAATGATATAGCTTCAAAGAACACTAGAAAACATGTACTGATTTAAGGCAAGGCTTTAGCCACTCCCAAGTTCAATGAGTTTGGTTGGCGTGCTATCGATAGTATAGCAACATGCCGTGCCATCGTCTCGAAAATCTATTGTATAGGCTTCAAACGATAAATTCACACCATTGAAACTGATTTACTTCACAAGTGATGTGTTTACATGCAAAGTTTATGAATTTTCGAACTCATTTCGTACAAAGTCAAGCGGTAAAAATGAAGATTTATAAGTTAATTTAATGCATTCATTTTTCATCATTTTGTTACTACTTGACTTTATACTTATTGAATTCAAAACCTTATAAATTAATATTTCATGTAAACACATCACTTTTGAAGTAGATTGGTTTCAAACGGGCTGGATTTGTCATTTGAAGTCTATATGATAGCTTTTCGAGGCGATAGCACGGCATGTCGCTATATTGTTGTTGTTTTTTTATCATTAACTGCAATACAAAAGCATATATATATATATATATACACACACAATCTCTTTTAAAAATTTCTCAGGAAACAAATAGCATGACCAAAGCAAGATCCAAAACTGAAATCAACCCTGAGAACTTCTATGTAGAAGACTACCCTCACTTTGATCCAACTCCAAATTCAAAGGCCAGCATAAAAAATGGGCCGATTGAACATGGGACTCCTCTAATGCCATATATACCTCAACCTACCCCACCTGCTGCTACACCTAGGCATGTATCCGGGTCTGCACCTGGGCCCCTCAACCAACCAGTTTTTTCTCCACCTCCCAATATGTAGCAATTTATCTTCTACGAGTTTGAAAATGGTTATGTTGTATCCTTTTTTTCTTTTCCAGATTACGTGTGCTTGTAAGATGTTAGATGTATTATATTTTGCCTACTTTAGGTTGCTTAAAATGATAAGGAACAGCTTTGTTTAACCCCGGTACTTAGCTTTGCACGATTTGTATTCACTCTGCTTATCATTGCTTCTAGTATTGCACGATTGGTATTTCACTTTGGTTATAGTGCTTCTAATATAAAGTTGTACACTTATCTGCTGTAAATCAGAAGTTTTTTTTTTTTATCCTCAAGTATATCTATGCATCTGCTGTCTAACTCTGGTAAACGGAAACTAAATACATATTATTCACCTCCATTGCAATGTCTAGTGCTTTGTATTTTAATGAAATTACATGACATGAATTATGGCTGCTGAATTTGTACTTGAACAATTAATAGGGTGCATATTATAATTTCTTTTTCTTGCAACACAGTACGTAGTATACCGTACACAGGGTATGGTGCGCTTGTTAATCCGAGCGAATTTATATATGCAGTGATTAGGGGTGTCAATGGGTACGATACGGGTAGGTTGAAACCATTTTCATATTCATACCCATTAAAATTTTTTCTTACTCTATTTTATTCATACCCGTTAAGATTAGCGGGTAACGAAACAGTATTGGGCGAATAACGAATAATACAAATATAATAGTTTTATTATTTTTACAAATAAACCATTAAAACTTATCATGTTATAGATATGCAATCACAGTTACTAATATAAAATTAAAATATACATATGCAATTAATTATAAGTAATAGTTTTTTTATTAAGAAAAAAAATCACAAATATCTCTTCTAACAAATTCAATTCCTTAACTAAATAATAAATTAACATTCAAATAAAAAAAGTAAAATGTTTAGTATAATATTATTCTTATGATATAATTTATTGAGTGAGTCTATGGTACTATGCATATCACGGGTTGTTACCATGCTACGGCTCTATATTCGAGTTTTCAAATCCTAATGGTCGATCCAAATCGTTCATCTTGTTCTCCATATTAATATGTATTTGGAGACCAAATTTTATATTTTTTGAAATTTTTTTACTATTTTTTTAGATATTTAGAAAATCATTTGATCTAAAAATTCTGGACCATCCAAAAACAATGATTTTCAATAAATCTAAAAAATAGTAAAAAAATTTCAAAAAATGTAAAATTTGGTCTCCAAACACATATTAATATGCAGAACAAGATGAACGGTTCGGATCGACCGTTAGGATTTGAAAACTCAAATATAGAGTTGGAGCACAGTGCCAAATCGTAATATGCATAGTACCATAGACTCACTCTAATTTATTTTATATAATTACCTATTAGTCTATTACCATCAATGGATATGAAATAACTTTTACCCGTACCTATACCCGTTTATCTAACAAAAAAAAATCTTTACCCATACCCATACCTATACCCAAACCCATATCCAATTAATTAACGAATTTTTTTTTTTATCTATACCTGTCTTATCGAATACGATACGGATAAGGTAAATGGGTGTCATTGAGACCCCTAGCAGTGATGAAGCTTTCTGGATAATGAAATTTACTCGATTGCTTTTGAAGTACTCTTGTAACCTGAGCTTAATTTGACTCTACCTATTTTCTGGCATTCTTTAGCGCATGTTTATTTGTTCGTGTGGTGTTGGTAGGGAATTCATACCAGAGACGATAGTCATTTAGAAAGTAACAATTGCTGGGTTATAATAGTGGCCTTGTTAGTGATTAATTAGTTAGTGAATTGTCTAATCCAAAGTTGAACATGTATGTAATATAATTATGAATTGTATATTATTATATATGATTGTTACAATTAAGTGATTTAATATGGAATTAAGATATTAGACAATCTATGTATTTAATATGATATGTTCTATAAATGTGTATAACAATTTAGATAAATATCAAATCATTAATAGACTAATTTTGAGATTTGCAATTTAAAAAACTGCCAATTCAGAGGGTTTGTGCGACCATATGTGCGATCCTATGAGGCTACACAAAACCAGAGTAAATGTACAGAGATACACATCAAGTTGGATTGGAAACAAAGAGCCCATGCGGCCATAGGTGCAGCTCAGCATGGCAACACTTATTGTGTGCAGCTGTTTGTGCAAAAACCACGCATGGCAATTTTGCGCCTGGCCGCACAAAATTCCTGAGTTTGGTATTAAGCCTTACAAGCAATTATGTGTGGCCGTTTGTGCAGCGAGGCAAGGTAGCACAAACCGATACAGGTTAATTTTGGACTTGGGAACGTGGACTAAAAGAAAGGCGGTTTTATAGTACAACCGACTTGGTTTGTGTGGCCGCATGCGTGGTCTGGAAGTGCGCCGCTATATGAGGATAGGCCCTCAAGACACAAGATAACGAACAACTCAGTTTCTAAATAGTCACAATTTTACAGATGTGAGTGTCTTCTCTTTTTCTTCCACCATCAAAGAAAATAGATGAGAGATCCATTGAGAAAATTGAAGATATATCTCGAGAGCCACATTTTGCTGTCTTGGAAGGCCTAATCTACAACCATACGATGAACTGACAAGAAGGGGGCTTCTTGCCATTGAAGACTTGTCTCACGCACATGGAGACAATAGGCGGTCTCTTGAAGGATCGAGTTATTTCATGGAAATATCCATGAAATCAGATATTATGTTTTGCATTTCAGATTTAAGTTTATGGTTGACTTCTGACATATGACAGTTCTTAGATTAAGATGAGAATTGCTTCTTCGATGTAATTGTTTGATATCTAAATAAAGTGTAATTGTTTGTTCTTTATGATCCAACATTCTTATCATTAGAATGATTTCTTTTCGCACGAGTTCTCAAAGGTTAAAATCTAATAACTTCCTTTTGATTTATTGAATTTTTTTTGCTTTACCAATAACTGAGGTCTATTATACTTGCCAAACAGGGTTGCAATCAGTTTCAGCTAGCATTATATTAATGTGCTATGTTTCCTGGAAATTAGAAAAGTAAGAAAGCTTTTGAAGTACGCTTTTGGAACTAAATAAAACCCAACCATCATTATACATATTAATGACATATATTTTATGGTATCTCTTGTTCTTCACATTTACAAGTCACAACACATGGTACAATAATCCATGATTGGTACAGTAAGCAGATTAGATGTTTGGTGAATTATTATAATCTTGGTTATGAGGGCGATTAGCACTAGCTAACAAAATTTATGAGTGAACTATCATTCTCTAGATCACAATCACAAGCAAAATTAGAGTCTAGTTATAGATCACATCATTTTTTCTCCTTCATTTATACTATTTTAGGTGGCACGTACTTAATTTCACTGATGGGGCACCTATATTGCTAATACTGCTAACAAACTTTCCTCATTAGTGGAACATGACGTAAATTGATTGAGTACTAAGTTTCTAGTGATTACATCTTTGAAAAGGCCAAGATGTATCCTCAAATGATGCCTCTCCTCTGTTCACATCCATGTTTTTCTCTTGTTATTTGGAAGTTTGATTATGTACTAACTACCTATGAAATGCAGTACTGTATTCTTGACTTTCAATAGCACATGAAAATGGTGTATGTTAGTTTAATTTTGTTGTTTTGTGCGTTCAATTTTAATGGTTAGGTAACAAAAATATGATCATATAAGTCACATGATTGACTCTTTTTAACTTTGGTGAAAACTACTATTATTAATTCTAAAGATAATATAATCAAATACAAGATAACTAACTGCTGACAACAAGCTTCTGCAGCTTTATCTATTATTTTTACTCATCTCAAGTCTAATGATGAATTATTCAAAGAAGAAAAGATATTCTAAACCAGTAGCAACTTTGCTGAAATGATATACTAGACTATACCACATGCAAAAAGATACCAAGAAGGATGAAAAGGCATGCGCTTCATACTTTCATAGGCTATATATCAAGAAGGATGAAAAGGCAATTACCCAAGAATTAAGGGACAAATTTAGCAAATTGTCATGGTTTCTTAAATTACTTGAATCTTTGTTGATACACCAAAAGTGAAGTAGATCCTTTTTATCCCATTTTTGTCAGTGTCAAGAGCAGCTCAGATCCGAGACGCAATATGGGCCCCTCAATCTTTCTGTAATTAATAAGCCGTATAATCACATGGCATATGTATATTTTTAGCGCGACTAAATGTGAAATGGAATGTAAAAAGAGTTATCTAGTGGTGCCTATCTGTAAAAGAGATTAGAGAGACCCCAGAAATCAAAAGTGAGGAACACCTATCACTTATCGGTTATCACTGTTTTCTTTGTCAATAAACCCTCTTCATTTATCATTATGCTGGTTTAATAATTCTATTTTAGTTTTCTTATGTTGGAAAATATGTTTTCTCAGACATAAATGATAGTAATCAGATCAACTATAAGAAAAATGACCGATCTTATAAATATTAACATTTTATGGCACATTAATATGATATTTAAAAAAATATTGTTCCAACTCAAATTAAATTCATAGATATGTTATTCATCATTTAGATAGAAAATGCATTAATTTTTGTTTAAAACTTGATCGGAAATTCATAAAAAAGTTCAAATTCAATCATTAATTTTTTTTAAATCAATTGATGGAACTCTTAAAAGACTTTTCAGTTGGACCAAATTTGATACATGCCATATTTTAGTGATGCAGAACATATGCATTTTTTTTGTGTTTAAACAACAATTTTACAGATATTAAATGGATTTACTATAAAAATAAAATAAAAGCACGAATCAATTTTCCAAATGTTATATACAATGATAGTTATATTGGTTGTGTTTCCTTTTGCCCCTACAAACAAACTCTAATTTTTAATGTCATATTGTTGTGTGTAAAACTACTTTATAAATATGGTGGAGTTTAATATTTCTTTTTTCTAAATAGGTAAAAAGGCTATCAAAACCAACTCCTAAGCAATTAAGCAAAAGAGGAAAAAACAGAGTGGGACCAGACAAAAAGCAACTCCTAACACCCACAACAAAGCTTAATTTGCAAATTATAGTGACCTTAAGCCGCTTCACTAAAAAATAATAGTGTTACTTGAACCCAAAAACAGGTTACTTTCAGTATCTTATTTTAGTTCAAAGCTGAGCTTCAATTGAGTGCTACAGAAAATAATGCAAGGTTCAAGCAAGAAGAGGCAACTTCAAGCTATAGCTGATGATGATTTGGTTTCTAGTTTTCGGCTGATTTGAGGTACGAAATCATTTAGCTTTCATTTTTTGTGTTTGATTGTTTACTCAAGCATGGCGGTTTCTAACTTCTTACAATGCTTGTTACAAAGATTCATGCAATTTTTTAATTTTTTAAAAGCTGTGAAAGAATATTTTGGTTTTGCATTAAAAACTCACTTGTGCACTAGTTGAAAAATATGAGTATGAATGAGAGATAGATCAGATAATAGTAAGACTGCTAAAATAAATGTAATTCGACAACGAGTACTCCATTGAAGTGGTTTTTCACATTGTATTGCATGGATACATTATAAACTATTACAATTTTAGTTCCAAACAATATGCTCCAAACTTTTAATGTAGCATATATGTAGAGGTGCTTGCTCTATGCGGTTTTTTATGGAGCTTTTGTTTCATAATTGATTCTGATTGTGAGTTATTATCTATTACACCGCATTTTACACAAAATAATTATTTTGACCATTCGATTGAATAAAAAAAAAAGTAGGAAAACTTTACTTTATTGTTTAGACTTTCTATATTTTAGAAAGAAAATATTCACTGATAAATATTGATTATAACAGAATTATTTTTATGTTTGTCATTTGATTTTAGAAAATTTCAATAAGATAGTACAACCATCCGATGAAATAAATATGAACTTAATGTACTAGATTGATTTTCGCTAATTATAGACACACAAATATACATATTAGGATCCCAAATCTATTGTTTTGTAAATAGGAACTCATTTAGCATATAAGAGAAATGTATATGCTGTCAAAACAATTATTTACTAGCAGAAATGTCATTAAAAAACAATTGATCAATTCGAGTAGATGCATGGGTATGTTTGGATGTGTTAGGAATAGAGGCTATTCTAAAATAGCAATGTGCATCTAAACAACAAATTTGCTATTTGGAATAGTTAGAATAGCTACTATTCTATATTTCTTACAAATGTTGGAATAGCTAGCTACTATTCGAAAATGTAAAAAGAGGAAGAAAAATGATTATTTCTTAGATTTTCATCAATACACTTTTGAAATGACAAAATTGACACTACTTTATGTTATTTCCACGTTATGACAATTCGTTTAAGACCTCACTTGCTTATATTTTTTCTTAATTAGCACCTTGTTAACACCATTATTTATCAGTTACAACTATTCACTATTTTAAATGTACAATCCAAACAATATTTTTTACTAATCCGAATAGCATCATTTTCACACTAATATAAAAATAACTTTTTTTTCTCTATTCTTATTTACTATTATCAAATTTCTTTATTCTAGCTATTCTAGCTCTCATCCAAACGTACTTAAGAATGTGTTTGGATGCACTTAAAGCCTCTTTTGCTGATTTGCTCCCTCTCCGGATAATGTCGGTTAGCAGGATTTGAAATAACATTGTTCATAATTATACAACTAAAAAAATATATACGCTATTCCAAAGTAACATAAATTAAAACTATTTGCCATTACTCGGATTAATATTTTTAATTAAACATTAACTAAAATCATACTATTTTGGCATTGTTTCATCCCTGCGTAGAAATGACATAAAATGAAAGCATAAAGATTAAGCCCACTGATTTACTGAAAATAGTAAAAAGCCCAAAACTGAAATTGGGTCCGATCCGACCCACACTCAATTTGCAACGAGAGCTGAACTTTTGTTGGGGAACCACTGAACCAGAAAAAAGCGAGAGGAGAGATAGATGCAGTGAGGCTGTGAGGCGAAGCTTTCCAGCGCTAAATCCATGCTGATTTATGTGCAAATCATAAGAGCATGTGCACTGTCGACTTATTTGGTCCCCTTACCTTTCCATCCATTCGTTGTAGAATCTCCATGATCTTGATGTTGTCTCTTTACACACAATATTAAACACCTCTCGCAATTAGTTGCTTAAGAACCAAGTACTAACTATAAATGCTACAATTAATTGGTTAATTGGATTGTGAGTTATAATAAAATTTTAGCTTGTGTTTCTACAAACAATTGTGTGACAGAAAGGAATGGCAAGAAAAGGAAAGAGAGACGAGAGAGTTCACTTTCTCTTCATCTCTAGACAGCGGGTACGATGGCGTAGTCAGAATTTGAATTAAGGATGGACAAAAATATTAACAATTCAAATTTCATCAAAATATTAAGTATAAATTCAAAAATTACAAATTGTATCACGCGCTGAGAAATTCAGGCTTCGCAGATAGAGCAAAAAATATTCGGAGTGGGACAACTTATTTGACAATTTAGATAACCAGAATAGTGTTAATATAATGAAAAGTGAAAATTATTGATAAGATTTATTAATTTAGATGGACGGATTGAAAATGAATATATGGAAAGAAAATTTTAAATCAATTTTGAACCGTTGAGCTTTTAAGTCAATTTACGGTAAAATATACATTAAATCTCGTCATATTTTAAATAAATTTATATCCAAATAATATAGAACACGTTTACAATATTATTTCAAATTTAAGCTTTATTTTTAATGACCGACAAAAGTATTAAAATAAAAATTGTCAAACAACCCTCCATGATTTTCTAATCCATTTTTAACATATTTCAGTCACAAAATAATAATGGATCATCGGCCATTATCTCATTTGATTTAGAGCAATTTGTTGCGAGACAAAACCAATGAATAATTCTTCACCTACATATCCTTTCTCAAATTGGCCGTCCGCTAATCTGCTTAGGCGACCTAATTCATCCGCGATCGCACGTGCCAAGCACTTGTTATTGGAATTCGAATCCTCTGAGATATCCCAAAATTTGAATGAGTTCATGGAAAATATCAACCGTTTAAATACGTTCTGCACCCATCTGAAAGCACACATAATACTGACCCCCTACACCACCTCCGAATAGGCACCGGACACGTCGGTCACGCAAAAGTTGAGATATCTCAGAGGATTCTCACCCTTGTTATTAACCCCGTTACGGATTTTAATTGATTTAATTTGCAGCATTCGTAGTGTTGGTATTCGTGTGTCGAGTCACAAAATTTATAGCAATTATTCGATAATAATTAATAAACGACTATCTAATAATATTGACAGAGCAATAATTTATGAAGTTGCTTAATTAGATAGCGTCATTTGAGATAATATTTGAACATTCATCTACTATGCTAATAAATATTTGCTTCTGCAGCTTCAGATTTTTTTTCCATTCAAAATTATTTTGTTCCACATTTCATACAAATGAGGACAACTATTCGATGATAATATGATAAAATTTCACAATATGATTTATTTTTCTGAATTTTTCAACAAATAATTCTATTGTTTAAAAATCTTATCATGCAAGCTGACTAATTTTGTTGACAATATTCACTTTTAATTAAATTTGTCAACCGCGAGATTACATGTTGATTACAGTTTTACTAATTGAAAAAAAAATGTATTGTTGACTAACATTGTTACTATTTTCTGAACAAGACAATCGTGTTGGAGAAAAATATTGAATTAGCATTCATGCATTGAATAATTTTCTATATTATTACATTTTATAGGTTTAATCTAATCGAATTTCAAAAGATTATTGACATAGTCATGAAATATATTCAAAATTAAATTTATTCTGCTTCTAGAGACAATACAAACATTTTAAAATATACTTGATCTAAAACTTTACCAAGTTATATACATTACAGAAAAAAAATTAGAATCATTTTAAATTCAAATTTCTGGCTATTACTAAAATTTACAAGGTCAATATGCACAATTTTTGAATAAATTATAACAATCAGAGTTTATCGTGGAAAACTTATATGTAATAATGATTCACGATTTGAAGAGGTAGGGATCAATTGACTTCATTTAAAAATACATATTTATATATGACTTTTCATATAATTTAAAGTAAAATATAACGGTATTGTAAAGTTAATCATTATTCTTTATAGAAAAATTTTATGTGATTGACTTCAAATGTGTATTTGACTTTCATAATTTGTAAGTTGGGCTTCGGCCTCTGAACTTAATACAAATCAAATGAAATAGTATAACAAAAGGTGAGGAGTACTAAAAAATGAGTGAGTCTATGGTACTATGCATATCACGGGTTGTTACTGTGCTACGGCTTTATATTCGAGTTTTCAAATCCTAACAGTCGATCCGAACCATTCATCTTGTTCTTCATATTAATATGTGTTTGGAGACCAAATTTTATATTTTTTGAAAATTTTTTACTACTTTTTTAGATATTTAGAAAATTACTTGATCTGAAAATTCTGGACCATCCAAAAACAGTGATTTTCAATAAATCTAAAAAAATAGTAAAAAATTTCAAAAAATGTAAAATTTGGTATCAAAACACATATTAATATGGAGAACAAAATGAACGGTTCGGATCGACCGTTAGAATTTGAAAACTCAAATATAGAGCCGTAGCACAGTAACAAATCGTAATATACATAGTACCATAGACTCACTCCTAAAAAATTAATTATAACAACTACCAAAGCTCTAAATTGCATTACACATTTATACATTGTAAGAGTAGCTACACTTATTGCCATTGGTAGAGCATTTGAAGCACATCAATTAATTAGACTTCTCATATCATAAACAACTCGACTCATCATTTTATTGATATATCAAAACAAAAAGTATAGACCAACAACCCAGAACGGTTTGGTTGGCTGTATTTTTCATGCTACATCAAAGGGGTGTTATTTGAATAGAAGAACGTGACTGCACTTGATCATCTTGTCATGCTTTTTTTTTTTTAATTTTAGTTTAGATGGTAAGCAACCAATTAAAGAGAGAAAACGAAAATATTTAGGTAGCATTTGATTGAGACATCATAGCTGGAATTTTCGCTTTGGCGAGTTTCAATTAACGCAAAGAAGGTGATTAATTAGCATTTTTTTAGAGATGTAACATAATTTTTTATTTTTCGTCCTCATCGAAATGTATACTTAGTCGGTACAAAAAAAAAATCTTAGTTATTTGTTCCACAAAATTAGAAAATTATTATTGTTTTGCTATTATGAGATGAGAGTGGGTGAAAGCGATGTGGATGATATCCGATCTGTATTCGAAAAATTAGATGTAGATATATGATATCTAAATATTTGTGTGGATATAGATACATATATAGTTTTACGTTTCAATTATCTTATGCGAATAATAAATATATACCATATAGTTTTAATATAGTTTAATATATATTATAGACAAATTATGTTATTCATCATTATAATTAGATAAATATTATATAAATATTATAGACAAAAATAATCTACCTCAAAAATAATAATTAGATAAATATTATAAACTTTAGTATTTTTATATATTTTTAATAAATATTTGATTCGATCTGTATCCATATCCGTCTAATATCCGATCCGTATCTCTATTCAGAAAATTAAAAAGAATATGGATATAGATATGATTTTACCACTGTCCGCTCCATATTCGCTCTGTTTTCATCCCTACATGAGAGTCATTTTTAAAATTAAATGCACAGATCATGTTTGTCATGTTTAAATTAAAATAACTTTTTGTCAAATATGGATCATGTTTAAAACTTTAAATTTAAATTAGTGTGATGTACTGTGCTCTGATTTGTGAGGTGAAAATGACCTAAATTTTTTGTTTGTCATTTTGTCTTGAGTTAATTTGTCAAACTAGTTAAGTTGTCAATTTAACTATTTCAGATTGACGCTGATTTATATTTATATCTAAATTGACACGGAGAATTTATTAAGTGAAAACTATATTTACCAGCTGGCTAAGAGATGGAGCAAGTACTCATTGCCTTCAGCAAAAGATGTCATCTTCAATTGAGTGCATGATGATTTTTCATTTTGCGTTGGTTGATAACATGAGTAAAGCTAATATACACTTAAGTGTACCAATGAACCCATACACTTAATTCTAGGACCGTACGATTAGCTTTGAGATTCGTGTATCACAACTTTTAAAAAAGCTACACGACTTTTAAAGAATCTACACGAATCTCAAAGCTAATCGTACGATTCTAAAGTTAAGTGTATGAGTTCATTGGTACACTTAAGTGTATATTAGCTTTACTCTGATAACTTGATATGACGTAAAATATCTCTAAAGTAGACTTCATAATAAGTTAGTAAAAAAAAATCTACGCACAGGTGGCATGTTCATATGTAATTTGGCATGTAACATGTTGCATAAATAACTACAAGTTTAATCATGTCACCTCTTCATTTTTCACTTTATGCTTCTTATTTTATCACGCCACTTATCATTTATCTTGTTACTTCTTCAACAAGTGAAATGTTTAATTTAGCGAGAGACTAAACATGCCACTTGTCATTTAGTTATAACACATGTTATTTACTTGTTTAAAGTTTAAACACACCACTTATTTTTACTGTTCTTTATAGCCGAACATACGTGATAACCCATTTTGTCAGGGTTACATGAGAAATTTTGCATGTGTTAATCTATATTAACTGAAACGACTTTCCGTAATTGCTTAGTTAATTTCTGGTTACTGCCACTGTAATAATACAAAATGGGTGTTTGGAATCTGCAATTTACAGTTCTGAAAGTTTACGACCGAAGGCGCTCTTTTTGTTTCTATCAATTCGGACGTTCTAATCTGACAATTACATGCCTCGTTTCTCTTAATGTATTCATTAATTGACTACAAATTATGGGAATGATAATTTAATTATTCAATATAATGCGCACGCCTGCTCTCGCAAGTCTAACATCTATAACTTATTAGTAGCGTAATTAAAACCCCATCTTCTCCAGGTCTTGGGTTCTAACCTGTGGATATAAGTGTATTTGACTAATTTGCATTTCAGTCCTTCAGTTTATATGTTATTAGCTGTATAGCAATTGAATCCGAGCTCCGTTTGGTTCGTCTCAAGTGGTTTTGCATTGATTTGGATTGGAAGCGACGCTCCATCTGTTATGAATCATGTAGCTAGTGATAACTTGTTGGTTATTTGAAAAGCTACAGAGATAAGAGGATCAGACGATCCATTAAAGAAACAGAGATACAGTATTTATCCAAACTACTTACTACTTCCAGCTGACTAGCAGCAAGTCATTAAATTGTCTTCTTAAAAGAAATTTCTTTTAGAAAATTTTAGAACCAACTTCCCAACGCCTCGCTTCTCTGTTCTTCTTTTAGAAAAACAAATAAAAATCGTACAGAAATTATTCGCACGCACTCAAGTTTGCATAAATGCATAATAGCACGATTGGTGACAGCTCGAGGACCAACTTGTGACCAAATGCAATATATTTTATATTGCGTACTATATCAACAATTTCTCACGTTAGTTACTCATATATTGACATTATAAACTTTAATTGATGATATTTTTTTATGTTATCATCAATATTTATTCACTGAAGAAATTCATTTGATATAAATTAGATGTGAAAAAGGAAATAAAAAATATATATAACCAATTGTTAATTTTTAGATATGGTAATCTTGTATTAATTTTTTTATTAGATTTTAAGACCTTTTTATGTATGTGATTTGTTATTAAATTGAAATCAGAAATTTTAATTAATTACCGACTAAGAGGAATAAGAAATAATCCGCACGCTTAAAGTTAATGTTTAGTAAATAATTATAAAATGCGAATAAAAGCAAGTCTTAATATAAATACGAAAATACCTCTACCTACCAGATCATACCGTATTGGTTGACATGCTCTAAACAGGGATAGATTTAGTAATTTTAAGAAATGTGAAAATTGGCTGAAATTGTCTAAAGACAAAAGCTAATAGATGTTAACCAAAATACAGAGTTTACAAGGGCTGTAAAGAAATTTCCAAATAAAAGAGAGAAAAGATATGAAGAAAGAAAGAAAGAAGACAAAAGTGAAACAAACGTACTTTCTTTATTTTTCTACTCAGTCTCTCTCTTCACTCTCTCTCTTTCTCTCTCCTCTGCTCTTCCCCAGGAAGCCAAGCACCGGTCTTCCCCAGTAAGCCAAGCGCGGCCGAAAGAGACTCAGTACTCACCACCGCCACTGTCTTCTCCTTTGCGAGGCAACCTCAATTTCCTCAGGATCTCCCACCACTACCCATGGTGGCCGCTACCACGGCCACCGTCTCCCTTCCCTCCGGCCGTAAATCTACCTCTGATCTCCCCACTCGACCTCGCTCTCCGCTCATCCCCTCCGAAAAGGACAATGCCCCTATATCCCACCATCGCCACCACCGCCGCTCCAATTCCACCTCCACCTCAAGCTCTACCTCATACTCCTCCAGTTCCTCCTCCAGTTCAACCTCCCGCCGCCATCCTTCTCCACTTTTAAACGCTCCTCGCCCCTCCACCCCTCCTACATTGCCCCAATCTCGCTCCCGCTCCGCAGATCGGTCCCGCCCCTCAAGTGGTCCCACCATCGTACCGCCTTCTACCAATGCGGGTGCCAATCTATGTACCACTACTCGAAGCCTCTCAGTCTCCTTCCAAGGAGAGTCTTTCTTCATCCAGACGCTCCGCACCAAATCTTCCTCACCCGGTGGGACCACGGGCGCAGCTAGAAAGCCCACCCCGGAGAAGCGACGCCAGACAGCGCTCTCTGAAAACCGGCCGCATGACAGGTGGCCTGCATCCATGGCCCGGTCTGGTCGGCAACCCAACCCGCTTGCAAAGAGCCTTGATTGTTCTCTGGAGAAGAAAGATTCGATTTTAGCTACTGTGCATTTGTTGCAGCAGTCGATGGTATTATCTGATGGTCTGTCAAGGCGAGCCTCATTTGACGGTGGAGATCTCTCCGTTTCATCAGATACAGATAGTGTTTCTTCTGGAAGTAATTCAGGGGTTCATGAGTTTAGCTTGCCACCAAGAGCAAAGGCTACTTCAAGAGGTAAGTTTGGTGGCCTGGTTATAATTGAAGCTGTAACTCCCTTTCCAATTTACCGCTCCATATGTTCAGTACTATACCAGTTAGGCCAGTAACAGACTGTTAAAGTTATATTTTTGTTAATGTGAGGGTTATGGGTGTACGTAGCTTATTATGTACAGTTTAAGAAACCCAGCATATGGATGAATTTTTTGGTACTACAATAATGTTGGTATTTGTTACCTGTAATCACTACTGGTACCTGCTGGACTGTAAAATTTCTCTGGAACAATGCTAAGTCCAGTATGAACTATTTTGCCTAATTTTCAATGTCATAGCAAGACAAGCTATAAGGCTTGCCAAAGCATCATATAATGGGAAACCTACATGGTTTGCATAAAATTGCAGGGGTGAAATTCTTTGGATGTGTAGGTTATAACTTATAACCCCAAGGTCTTTTAGGATTAATCACAATGTTAACATTTTTGAGAAATCAGCAAGCAAATTGACTTGTTAATTGCCCAGGGATAAGTGTGCCTGCCAGATTCTGGCAAGAAACCAACAGCCGACTTCGCCGATTCACGGAATCCAATTCACGAATGCTAGGATCTGGTTCACCACCTGTTAGGAAATCTCTATCAGACAGCCCCATTTCATCCCCACGTGGGTCCACAAGAGGGTCCCCAAGCCCTCTTAAAACTAGAACGGGATCTGGTACTGGTACAGGTGTGGTTACAGGATCTTCACCTGCAAATGCACCTTCAATTATTAATTTTGCAGCCGAGGTTAGGAGGGCTAAGAAAGGGGAGAACAGAATTGAGGAGGCACACAAGTTGAGGCTGTTGGATAATAGACATCTACAATGGCGCTGTGTCAATGCGCGTGCTAGAGCTGCACTCTCGGCTCAGAGATCGGCTGCTGAGGTAATATAGCCTTTTAATTTGCGGACCTTTTGCCCCCAGATTTAATGCAATTGTTGTTTGTTATTGTATTTGAGAACAGAACTCGACAATATTAGTTACATGCTAGGTAAATGATTTTTACAGTCATCACAATCTAATATCCTTTGCCACAATTTATATTTTTCTGCATCCAATAAATGGTTGGATTTGAACTGCTTTAATCCATATCTACATCCCAAAAAGTTCTGGAATTTGATTATATACCTGTCTGGTTGTATTTACATACAAGTACTAACATTGTACAAGTGTAGGCTGATATGAATACAGATATGAATTTTTGATTTTAAGGCAAATATGATCAAATACAGATACTGTCTCTATCTGGATTGAGAAAATCCTGACTATCCAATGAGTAAACTTGGGTTGTATGAAAATGTCTGAATTTCTGTTGTTTAGGAGTTAAAAATGGTTAACAGCTTAGACAAGCAAATGCTTGTTAAAACAAAGAACTGAAAGAAATGCATTCCATCCATAAATCATTTCATATCTTGTGGTAAACACTTATGATTATGTCAGATTTTATTATAAAAGCCTTATGGTAGCTGTCAATATTGCAGTATGATATACTGATGTCAATATTGGAGGAATAGTATTATCCAACATATTGAATTCTTCTTTCTGGAGTAGAACTAGGGTGTTCTTAGGTTCACCAAGTTCCTTGGTGAACTCAAGTCTAAAACCCGTCAAATCGGCTTTAAATGACGAATCTGAGCCGTTGAAACCTGTCTACCTTCAGGGGTGGACCCAAGATTTTCGTCGGGGGGGCAAAAAAATATCGAATCAGGTTTAAATAGCTTATCGGATTTAAACCCATTAACTAATTGGGTACTCAATAAAAAAACAATGTTTTGACTTATATTTTCCAATATCCTGACTTATAATTTATGATCCTATAACTTATAATTAATATTACCAATAATAATTCAAGAAATTTATTTTAATTTTAACACTAAATTTAACCTGAATTACAAATCAAACATTCAAAGAGGGGCAAAAAATATTTTTAGGGAGGGGCAAAGTCGATCAGTACTAATAGATCACCACTAAAACTCGAAATTTAGCTGCCCCCCCTGTGCTACAGTATATCCGCAGTGATACGTCTACATATGAAAATTTTAAACATTTGAATTAATTTAGTATAAAGTCAAGCGGTCAAAGTTAGAAGGTTAATAAATTAATTTTAATGCATTCAATTTTTGAATGTTTTTTTATCACTTGACTATGTACAAAATTAATTTCAATTTTTTTTTTTTTTTTACGTGTAGACGCATCACTTATAAAGTAGGCTGGTTTCAACGGTTCAGCCTCATCGTTTAAAGCTGATTCGATGGGTTTTAGACTTGAGTTCACCAAAGGGCTTGGTGAACTTAAGAACACCCTAGTTCTACTCCTTTCTGTATGTTTAACAGCCAACCTGGGAATGTATCAAAGTCTTATTTCTACCTATGTTCCTATCTAGTATCTACTAATCCGTTTTCACCAATAGACTCTGTGTCCATAAGATACCATTTGGACCCACTTGCTGGTTATGTTGTTTAGACCCGTTATTCTAGTTCAATTTGTGTTTGAATTATCTTCTCTAGTGGTAACTCCAGTGGCAGTCGCTGTCAGGCTAGAATCATCGTATTCTCATAATGGTTATGGTTGGGGGGACGATAAGTGCAATGTAACTATAAACTTGCATTATCATAAATATATTTATGACATACTTTTTGGTCCCGTTTGGTTGGGGGGAGGGAGGGGGGTCAGTGAGGTAATCAGTATATTGTAATTGTGCCATGCATGATTTAGGCTTTTATATCACAAGAGTACTGGCCAGAGATTTTAATTTACCCAATCATCCCTGCTCTGTTTTACAAAATAACCACCAATGGTGATTGCCTATTAATTTCAAGTCATGCATTAACTGTTTTTTCTTTACCTTTGTTTTGGGTTTATTGGTCGATTAAAAAACGGCAAGTCTTCTTTAATTCATGAAAAAACCCTCATATATAGGATTGCTTTGTTTACCTTAGTGTACATAATTTGATGATACACACTATTTTTTCTCATGATTAATGCAATTATTTTATTATTGAATTCAGAAAAGTTTGTACAATGCATGGAGATGTACATCTGAACTAAGAGATGCTGTGGCAATAAAAAGAATCAAGCTCCAACTCCTGACTCAAAGGCTTAAACTAACATCCATCCTTAGAGGACAAGTATGCCTTACCTTTATATTTTCTTGCACTTGATTTTGTAAATTTAATTAATTAAGCACAGTTTGATCTTTAGAAACTTCACAATCTTCTATTAATCTATAGTTTTATTCATAAATTATAAGTTCCACACTTCCATCATTATATAATGTGAATCAATTAAAACATAGATGTTGGTTGAGTTGGTTCAGGTGTGATCCGTACATGGATCCCAAGATTGCTAGGTTTGGGTCACTGTGTAAGTTGAATTGCTACTATAACTGGACATCAAAATTGTTAGGTTTGGTCAAGAATCTCGGGACAGCCCAGATTAGAGTTACTTTCCTGTTATAGTTACTGGAAGATACCATACGGACTAAAACCAGTTTCAAAGCATTATATATATATATATATATAGAGGAGGGTTCAAATGCCTCCATTTTTTGTGCCTCCACCATGCCTCTATTTTTAAAAACTTTAATAACTCAAAATTTAAAACTTAAAAGTCAAAATAAAATCATTAGATGTGATCTATATTATTTTCTCTATGTACTCATAAAAAATTAGCACATTTCAATTTTGTTTTTATGTGAATCAATAAGTTGAAAAATCAACGTCTAGAAATTATCCACATTAGTACATTTTTTACAAGCTCTTGATGACAATCAAAACAAAATTGAAATGCCATAATTTTTTACACGTGCATAGATAAAATGATATAAGATCATATCCAACGGTTTTATTTTTACTTCTAAGTTTTAAATTTTGAGTTATTAAAACTTTTAAAAATAGAGGCATGGTGGAGGCACAAAAAATGGAGGCATTTGAACCCTCCTCATATATATATATATATATATATAGGAATATGCTAGCATGCTATGCATAGCATAGAACCCCTCCATGCAACGGCTCGGATTTCGAGTTTTCAAAATCCTAACGGTCGATCCGAACCATTCATCTTCTTCTCCATATTAATATGTGTTTGGAGACCAAATTTTACATTTTTTGGAATTTTTTTACTATCTCTTTAGATTTATTGAAAATCGCTGTTTTTTTATGGTCCAGATTTGCTGAAAACAATGATTTCTAATAAATCTAAAGAAATAGTAAAAAAATTCCCAAAAATGTAAAATTTGGTCTCCAAACACATATTAATATGGAGAACAAGATGAACGGTTCGGATCGACCATTAGGATTTTGAAAACTCAAAATCCAAGCTGTTGCATGGAGGGGTTCTATGCTATGCATAGCATGCTAGCATATTCCTATATATATATAGAGAGAGAGAGAGATCACCTAGGCAGCCACTGCCAAGTTTTCAAAAAGAGAGAGAGAGAGATGTTCAATCATTAGATGTTTGAGTTGATAGTAGGTTTACATCTTGTAAAAATTATAGTTCCTTCGAACCTTTATCTACAGTAGAACTTACAAAATAAGAATATACATGGCCTTCTAGAAATAGCACTGAAAAAAAATAGAGTATAGCCATTTTCCATATTTCTAGAAATTACACGGCCTTCTAGTTGACTATGTATATATAATATATTCAGATAACCTATTTGGAGGAGTGGTCACTAATTGAGAAGGATCACTCCCATTCTCTAACTGATGCAACTGAAGCGCTAAAAGCAAGCACTCTCCGACTTCCCGTCGTAGGTGGTGCAAAGGTACCCTTCTACCCTGTGTTGAAAATCTATCTCAAAACTGCACCAGTCAGGCTTGTGGCCAATATATAGTTTATTCTGAGACATGAGTATAATGGTGGCTTTTCTAAAAAGCAGGCAGACATACAAGAAGTGAAAGAAGCAGTTGGTACAGCCGTTGATGTGATGAATTCTATGGCAACCTCCATTTGTTCTATACTATCAAAGGTATGCATTCCTGCGTGTTTGAAAACTTGGCAGTGGTTGTCAAGAAACATTTTCTCTCTCTTTCAAAGACAAACACACACACCCACTTACACCTATAAGTAACTTATTCTAAAAAAGCATCTCTTAACAGGTAGAAGGGGCTGGTTCATTGGTATCAGAGCTTGCAAAAGTAGCTGCACAAGAGAAGTCTCTTTTGGACCAATCGAGAGATCTATTGTCTACTGTTGCGGCATTGCATGTAAGTTTCTTGGCACCAGTATGGTCATTGTGGGTACCCACTTGTAACAGGCAGTCTGTTTCAGTATGCCCCCTATGCTATTATTATTTTTTTAATTAATTAAAGGCCTCAAGCCCCTCGGTTTTTGTATCCACCCAAATCCACGTAGCAGGTTTCAAAATTGTCTGTAACACAGAGTGTTGCCTTACTCAGCAATGGGCATGGCTGTCATGTTTCTGTGCTAGTTTGTCTTTATGCTTGTGTTTTATGTTTTGCAACTATGTGCTGATATGCTGTTAACAAAACAGGTCAAAAAATGTAGTCTTCAGGGGCATGTAATACAGAGGAAACGCAAGCAAGGCCAGATACTTTGTTAGAGCAGTTTCGCAATTTTCACCTACATCTTATCAATGATTTACTACTAACATCATACAAACTTGATCAAAGGTTTTCTCTAACTAGAGGCTGTTCCAAGTGGAAATAAAATTGGGTTTGTGTGTGTTTCGAGTGCATGGGTCCTGTATAATTTTCTCTAATTTGTGTATCTTTTGTTGTTTTTCTTTTGGTGTGGATTTCAGAAACGGATTTGGGTTTGAGCTGCAGTTGTTGCAGTTGCTGTAGATAGTAATACATGGATGAGAGAAAGATGAGCTTGTTTGTAAATATGTTGATCAGTTAGTAAGAGAAAAATTTGTCAATTAGATGCCATATTCAAGTCCAGTAAACAAATTTGTTGACAAGCAATTCCACATTATTCTTATCTTATTGTGTATTAAAGAATATTTCTCCTGTTAGAGCACATTTTGAGTTTGTTTTACATAAATCCAAATGTGCAGGAGATCTGTCGAGTGGCCGTTAATTATCTCCTTTTCATGATTGCTAATGAAATGATAAAATCTTGAGAACTTGTTGAGCGCTTAAAACACAACTTAGCGTTCCATCTGATTTAACAATGATTGGATTCTAGTTTTAACAAAGAACAGTTAATACATTTGAAAATTTGCAGTTGGATCCGGATTCAAATCCAGTACACAAACAAATTGGAGAATATTTTTCCCGCTGAGCAGTTGACCTTTAATTTTCTCCTTTTCAAAACTTCTAATGAAATGAGCAAAAGTTTGAAGTTTCATCTGTATTCAGTTTTATGATTTAATACAGAATTCTACACTTGTGAAGCTGTGCTCTCTGGAAACATGTTTTCCACGAGCGAGCCTGATCAGTAGTAAAATACGGGACGGGTGTAATCTCCCATAATATCACTATGTTCTTTTTATATTTCTGGTAGGAGCAAAAATATATTATACAGGTGAAATCTTGCCATGTTGGCGCACCGATGTGAAAGATAGTATGGGAGAAGGCGTGGAAAACCCGTGATATGTAAAGAATGATGCGGGGAAGAACTCGAAATGGGTTTGTGGTGGAGAAAACGAATGATTTTCAGCGGAATTTCCTAGTAGTTTATTCGAAATCAAATTATTCCAATAAGATGTATATGCACGGCTCAGATTGAATCTGTATCGAGAGTATACAATATGTACGCTATAGTCACCCCTAGCATCCTAATATCTACAACACCCTGTACTAAGTCTAAATTATTAATATATACAAAATGTATAGATAATTTTAAATCTCTGATCGTAAGGTTTCCAGACCATGCCTACCGGACTTAACTACAAATTTAGGGCTTGAAACAGTAGGAAATTAAAAAGAGACCAGTTGTTGGGCTGAATGAGCTGCAATGAGCTTGCAGCAGACTTCTTTTATTTACTAGTATATTTTCAATAAATGAGTATGTAACAGTAACCAACAATTATGATATGTTAGTTTTTATTTATTATTTTTTTTTTCTGTAACTGAGTAACACTGTCTGGCCCATAAAATAAAAATGAGTATTTTAATATAAGATTATGGAATGAAATCAAAGAATATGGTTTATCTTTTTAATTTCTTTGTATTTTACTTTTTCCTGACCTCTCTAATTTATTGGTTTATCTTTTTTAGCCAAGCATACTTGAAAAATTATGGCCTGACACACAACATATTAATTACCTGAGATTCACACAATTATGCTTGTAACATCTTGATTATTGTATATGAATGTTACGTTTGATTATAGAGCCGTGATCTAATTAATTTGGGTTTGAATGGATTTGAAATGATAACTGGCTAATTAACCTATTTCTAAAGGTGCAAGGCGATCTAAATTCCAAGCTAACTCAAACAAATAACTGGTATGAAGACACAAAAAAACATTATAAAAAACTGGTCACCATGGTCATAGAAGAAGTAATGAATGATGATAACTGATTTGTTTAATTTGATGCAAAGATTAAAATATTTCCAAGGTTTCTATTAGGCATTACACCTGAATCATATTTGGTCGGAAAAATAAATTTAAAAGGATAATTCTCCATCAATTCCATTGTAAAACAAGTTTCTGATGGTCATACAAAAAATTAGTCTTCTATTATAATGAAAAATAATATTGTTAGTGTAACTTTTGAAACAAAAGTCTAGGTACAAAGACCTGACTCGTCTTAATCTCACTAAATGCAACAATTAACTATCCACTATTATAAATATAAATATGATGATGGAATCTGTATAAAATATGCATTCTGAATTGAATAAAATTTGTATAATTCTTTTTTAACTCTGAGTTTTCTCTATCGCTGTCAAGGTTTTTTTAAAAAAAAAAAAAAAACTATTGGGTTTTCTCTTTTTAAGGATAAACAAAAAAAATTATCATTTACCAATTATTAGAAACTTCTAATTGTAACTTTGAAATACTTAGTATATAACATAATATAAGCAAGGTAGAGAACTACGTGAAATTCATATATTCATAAACCGATTTGAGTGATTAAAGATCATGATTTTACATGAGAATTGATATATTCATAAAATTTTTTTGAGATAATATTAGGCACTTATATAAATACACAAGTTTACTAAGTTTAAAAAATATCTAATTTATAAATATTAATAATAAGAGATTAACTTTAGTGATGTGTTACATAGTAAAAATGATTTTTACTCTATGTTTTAGTGCCTGACATCTGTTTCAAAAATCGCATGAATCACATCAAATCAATGTTTCTATTGAAACTATCCTCCATTCCATTCATAATTATTTTCTTCCCAACTCTCTCATCCGGAAACAAACAAAAATTAAATTGCCCCATTCAGAGCACCCAATCTGAAATATAACTCATACGATTTTTAAACCTATCCAATGCACAAAAAATATTTAGTAAATAACTGCTCTTATGTTATTAATCACCGCAGCCCATTATTTTTTAACAATAATAGTTTGATTTTTTCTGGTATATTATCATAACATAATAGTAAAGTAAACATATTAATAAGACTATATGCTAAACCGCATGTTGCAGTTAGAAACGATTAATCAAAATATATAGTGTATACGATATTTTTATTTTGCGTTTTAAAATATCATTTGTTATTCTAGATTGGACACACACATATATATGCCAAACAGGCACTTTTATTGTTAGCAAAATGACAATTGTGTGACTTAAAATTAAAATTATCTTGAATTATTTAGGGGGTGTTTATTTGTGATACAATTTGAAAGAAACTTCTAATCCGGGGAGAACAAATATTGGAATACTAGTAGAAAAAATAAGGAATACCGTCAACAGAAATACAGAAAGGCATGCACCAACTCATAATTTTGAAAGTGTGTTGAATAACTTATGATTTCGAAATACAGGTACCACAATTCCACAAATAATTTTAATTAAGAAGCTTGATAATTGTACCTCAAACAAAATCTCTAATGATGTCCCTTAAGTAGTTTAACATTAAAAACTTTCAATGCTATTTAATTTTTATTTTCAGCACTAGTATTCAAACATTTAAAGCTTGGTTTATAACATTTGACAATGCTACTCGCAAGCATTTAAATCTCTATCTGCAAATAGAGTGGAAAAAACATACCGTGCCGTGACCAAGTGAACAATAACCCGTGCAGTGCCCTGACCAAAATGTCAAGGGATGATCACGGCACGCGAGTCACTCCGTGACTCGCGTGTCGTGACTATTCAGGTGCTGTGTCCAAACATAACTGGTGACATTTCTCACATTTAACTATTTTTCATAATTTAAGTTAGTTTATTCAAGATTCACCATTTGATTAAAACCTAACAGTCCTAATTACACTTGACTTGTGTGATTATGTGCCGTGCCATGACCGGATCTTTCGCGTGCCATGCCGTGACCAAAATGTCAATGGGTGGTCATGGCACGCGATACGCAAGTCACGGCATAGAACAGTAACACGTGCCGGAGCTGTGCCGTTTTTCCCACACTATCTGCAAGCATTAAAATTCTAAATCTATAAAGTTTTAACCTCTAACTACTTCTGTTTTCAAGCCAAAAATGAAAAGATTTCTTTCACCCACTTGTTTTTATTTTTTTCTCTAATCATTTTCATCTATTTTCTCGACGATCCGTGATAAATTTTGCGAATCTAAAAGTATAGACGTTTTTATCTGATTTTCTCTTTCAAATGAGATTCATGAAGAATAACTTTCGAGTTATATTTGTGTCGTAATTATTTTACCACTTTAAATCTCTGTGACTTTCAATTTTTTTTTATTTTGCTTCAAAATAATTTAAACATATGTATACAAGCATATAAACCTCATTAATAACTCTTTAAATCTCCAGAATAAAACATATAAATCTCATATACAAAGAATTTAAACCTCAATAATAACACTGTATTTACAAAGCTCATGTACAAAGCCTTGAAAATTTTAATGGTTGTAGACTGAAATTTAAAAACTTAAAAATTTAAAGTGCTCATGAGTTTTATTTTAAAAAAAATAAATTACTTTAAAATTACTTAAAAGTATTTCTTCATAGATCTTATTTGAAAGATAAAATCGAAAGAAAACATTAGTATTTTTATATTCGTAAAATTTATCACGGATCATTGGGAAATAAATTATAATGATCAGAGAAAAAAATAAAAAAATGGGTGACAATAATATTTTCTTTTTTGGGTTGAAGACAAAATTAGTTGAGAGTTAAAACTATTTAGAAATGCTTTTAGACAAAGATTTATATATGCTTGCGAGTAACATTTTAAAATGTTATAAACATAGTTTTAAATGTTATAAACATAGATAATATTGAAATATTTTTTCTGTTAAACTATTTGAAAGATGCGCTCGGATATGATAGCTTAGGGTACGAGAACATTTCTCTTTGATTAAAGTTGCTAACAAGTAATTTTTACCCTTCTTTTTACGGCTGACAGAATACAGAAATAGATAAAAATAAAAGAAAGGATATGGAAAGAACTCTTCATCAAAAATCTTAGAATTAATAGTCACCTTCTCTCTATACGGCTAAATTTTTATCAAAAGTCTCCACTTAAATTACATCAGTAAAATGCTAAATAATAATAAAACAACTTAACAGATCTCTGCCTACTTTGCATCGCACCAGTGCTTTCTGGCTTCCGCTACCAAGGACAAATTAACAAAAACTACAAAGAAATTACGGTTTATATAAATTAGTGTAATCTAGTACTAAATTGTAAATTCTAAATCCATCAGAACTCACAAACTCTCACTAGTTATTCAAGTTCTTAAGCCATGGGGAGAGATGGCTTAAACCTTTCTTTTTGGATTTAAAGTCTGATGTTAAATTTTAGGGAAAATTAGTTTTATGTATTATTTTAAAGTAATTCATATTTACCCATACAATTAAATAAAAATATTTATTCTAGTTAATATACATCATATATATGATTTATGAGTAATATTAAAATGAATTAGCATAACTATTATTCTCAGTTATATTTTTCTCTAATTGTTTTTATTCTTAATGATAAATGAGTATGGTTAAATGCACTATTGGTTTTGTACCTCATCAAGCCCCAACTTCGTTATCTTTATTTTCAAATTTAAAACAGTCGATCTGAATCGTTCAATATAGTCTTTATATTGAAAAGTGCATGGATACAAAATTTTATATTTTTTGAATATTTTTTGTTATTTTTGTAAGATAGGTACAAAATTACTGTTTTTAGAAGGTTATGAACCATTCAAACAATGATTTTGTATCTATCTTAAAAAACAACCAAACAGCAAAAGTTATAAAACTTTGTATCCCAAGCGCTTTTTAATATAAAAATTATATTGAATAGTTGAGATTGACTGGTTAAACTTTAAAAATAGAAATAATGATGTTAGAACATGATAGAGTACAAAATCAATGGATCATTTTAACCCCACTCATGACAAATATTGTTAATAAAGGAGCAATTGGGATTTAGGAGAGAACATAATGATTTGCAAGAGAATAAATTTAAAAAAAAAATACAATAATTAGTACGAAAAAGAAAGATATATAATGATGTCAATCAGTGCTGCTTTGGGGCTTTGTCCTGGAAGATAATTTTGTATTGCTAAAAAAGTTTAATTAGTCTCCATTGGTTATAGAAACTGTTTATATTTTTATTTTTTATTCAATCGAAATTATTAAAATTTTAAGTTCGTGAGAAGACGTACATTTGAAAGCAGATTTTAAATTAATTTGAACTTTCAAATAGATAATATATGCTTCCAAATATTAGAATCATGCACTGCTATTTCTTGGTGATTAATATATTAGAATCATGCACTTCATCTTCTTCTTTAAAAAAAAAAATGAGTGGGTTAAATGCAAACACGCTCAATATATATAACTTATTATACTAGTACTGAGCTTATCTTTCCTGATTTGCATGATATCGATTGTTAGAGAGAGCATGACAGAATCATAAGAAATTAATGAAAATTCAAATCCTCTCATGATGACAAGAGTTAAATGTGTGGTTCATGTCACGTGATTAGAAGGAAAGTTTACAATCGATTTTCTGAGGCAATTTTTTTTTTTTTTTGCAATAGAATCTTACGACTAACTTTTGTTTTTATAAGTTATTGTTTTAATATTATCCATCACATGAATGTTGCATAGTTTTTATAATTTATATTTTCGACTAAAAAGACAAATAAATTTTAACATTTTGATTGATATTATGTAAAAATTTGACGCAATCAAATGATAGAGGGGTTAAGGGAGGGGTGTTGGGACGGATTGATTCTCTTGCAATATGGATTTTTTTTTTTTTTTTTTTTTTGAAAAAAACTATAGATCTATTTTTAAGTAGCTCATAAGTCATAAATCATTGTTTCATATATATTAAATAGACCTGATTTGTTTATTCAAGTTTTTATATGAAAGAGTTTAATGTTTTAAAACAATATATATACAAGACATATCATAGAGTTGACAAATAAATATAAAATGAATGAAGAATTGAAGTTATAAATGATAGTAGTACCTAAAATTCATTTTTTTCTAACACGTGCTATAAAATATTAGCATATAACAAGTGCGGAGCAGAATTTTGATAGAAAAATATTGCAAAGTGTGCGATATTAAATCCTCAACATGATGAAGCAAGTGGTTGAAATTGTTTATTGTAGTTGTTGGAGCATTTGGTTCAAATTTTATCTACTATATTATATACTTTTACATTTTAATTTTTAGTCCTTTATCCAAAATTTTGAGCTCGCTCTAACTAGAAAGTTCGTTGTCTATGTTCAAATAAATTAATATATTCACTGAACACGCCCCGCTCTCGTTCAAAGTTTTGAACAGACAAATTTTTCTCAAAAAGTAAACAATGAGGCGATTATACATAGATGTATATTCAATATTTAAAATTCAATAACAGACAGTTATCTACCTTTCGTTTAATATAGCTCCGTCATTATAAATAAAAATAACCTGCTTTGTGCTTACTGCTGATTCAATGTGATTTCGTCATTGCAAATAAAAATGTTTGGATGATCCTCGTGTTGGTATTTACCCCACCAACGAAGTTGCATAGTACAATCGCCACAGCTGATTCGATCTGCTATAGTAATAGTCCTATGGAGTCACGGTCATTGGATACCATGAATGGATGCATTTTTTCAGATGAGCATGATGGAATTGGCACGGAGTCAAACCGACAGGAGAAGGGGGCAAGCACGCGGCACGAGGCACGAGGCACGAGGCATCAGGTCCAATATGTTGCGCACATTTTTACATTTTTTTTTATATCACAACACGTGTCAACTTGAGTGTATCAAGGGTCCCTGGTACCATTCACTATTTGCTGTTTGATTTTTTTCTTTTCTTTTCTTTTTTGTCACAAGAGCTTATTAGTTAGTTTTTTTATTTATTTATTTATTTATTTTATTGAGGTGACGTTGCCTTGCTTATTAGTTAGTTGGCTTAAGGCTTAAGCTGTGTTAGAACAGTAGATTGAGTTTATGAGGATATATTTAATAAATAATAAAGCACCTGAGGCAAAATAAGGAACTCTGAATGACATAATCGATGACGTACTGGATGATGTTTACTGGTAGGGGTGTCAACGGGTACGATACAGGTCGTGTTAAGATATTTTCATATCCGTATCCATTATGATAATGAAAAAAAAATCTTTATTCTTATTCATCTTTTCAAATACGGTACAGGTTGGGTAAACAGAAAAAAAAATTGTCATTAACATTTTGATTTATTGTTTTCGATAAAATATTTTTCAAAATAAGAAAAAAAATTAATGAATACAACTAATTTGTATTATGAATATTTTATTGTATCATTTTCATACAAATATATATCTATATATATAATTATATTTTTAAAAATTATATTATATGAAAACAGGTAAGATAACGGAAAATAATCATTATCCTTACCGTACCCAATTAACTAATGAAAAAAAAATCTTATCCTTATCCATATTTTCGAATACAATACAGGTCGGATAAACGAATAAAAGGGTGCCATTAACACCCCTATTTACTGGATCAGTAGGTAAAAGAGAACTAACTCAGCATATTATTTCTTTCATTTGTGATAATTGGTAAAGTAAATAGAAAAAGTAAGAGGTAGAAATAAAAATAGAAAAATGTACCAACTGAAAGTTAAAAAAGTTCGTTAGCAATTATTTGAACTTAAACAGTACATTATTGTATAGAATTAGATTATGGACACTTTACGAACCTGAATGTGATTGAATTCGTATCCTCTACATTAACTCAAAAAGGTTTCTTTTGAGTTAATGTATATGGACCGTTGGATTAGCTTTAAGATTCATACGAATTATGTCAACACTAATATTAAAGAATCTCATGTTTCAGACGAGAATCGAATGGACTCTGACTACAATCAGACGGTCAGTATGTATTAACTCAAAAGATGCTCTTTTGAGTTAATGGAGACGATGCGGACTCAATGTGATTTGCATGAATTGGTCATAAATTATTAGGGATGAGTTTTTATAATCCTATTAAAAACTAAAAGATGAAATCACAATCGTCCATCTAACAAGAATGTGCTATTTTTTAGTTTAAAACAATTATATAAGTGTGATTATTGAAGTAAACTTCAACTCTTTAAATTTTGAAACTTTTCGGTTTGGTAGTTCATCTTTCCCACTTACAAAATTTTATATTACCAAATAAAAGGAGTGATTTTTCATAGAACTTGTTCTGATTTTTTATTTTTCGTTGGTTTTTTTTACTGTTGTTTAAATTTGAGAGACTGTAGATGATGTAATAAATATATTTACTTTTTGTAAATTTGATAGCCACTACTAATCAATTTTTTTTTTTAAAAAAAAGACTTTTCATAGAACTTGGATATGTCTATATTTATTCTGTAATTATAATAATTGCTATTGAGATAAATGCTCAAAGTTATGTATCTTTACTTAAAGAGAAAAATATAAAAACCCAAATTAAAATGATATTTCATTTTAAGAACTAGTTTTTGATTTATTGACTTGAGTCAATATACTACGAGTAGGAAATCACATGTTTGAAATTCAAATGAAAAAATATTTATTTATTATTTAAAAATAAAAACTTGTTTCTCATATTTGTAATCAAACTCCATTAATAGACGGCTATACCTAAATATTTATTTCAAAGATGAATTTTCGATTTTCGATTTTTATTTTTATTTTAAAAAAAATCCATTTTGTAACATCTTTCAAGAATACGAAATATTGTTATAAAAGGTACTTAAAATTTGAATGGTGCTTTGTTTTTTTTTTTTTTTTTTTTTGTGGTGTACGGTACCACCCTTTTAAAAGTTGTCTATCTTTTGTACATGGCGTCTTGTATCGCTTTTGACATCTGTCCCTCCTTTTAGCAAAGTTTAGCTGATTACCTCCGCACTTGTATGTAACACCCTCTCCATTCTTAGCTATTGAGGGAAAAATAAAATTGTGTAGGTCTAAAAAGGGAAAAAAAATGTTTAGGCCTAAGAGCATTGATACAAGTGATATAAGAGTAGAACGAGGGTGTTTCTAAGTTCACTTATCATCATATATGTTTCAGGATTTATGCGTACGAATTTTAAAGTATACGCAAAAGTGTGAGCGCGAATTCTAAAACGAATCCGATGATAAGCGAATTTATTGGAACCACTTTGGATCTAATAGTCATCAAACCCAAGCTGTTCTCCGAATGAACACATTATACAAAAGGCAATGTCAACATCTCTGTTGTTTGGATTGTATGAAGTAACTGGGGCACAATCCAATAGGGGTCCGGATCTCCTAAAGTAACCCAACTTTTGAATTTTGGATCTAGACCGTTCGATTCGAATTCGTTGTTTGAGATTGTCTTGGAATTCAGATTCGCTACTCGGGATGTGTGCGTTCCACTTCAGATCTTGGATGACGGATTCGAATTGAACAGTCTCAATCCAAAGTCCAAAAATTGAACTAGCCATCCAATCAAATTCAATAGCTGTTCGGTCTATAATTCTATATCAAGTTTTGTATGTTCTTGATTCTCATAAATCTGTCTGCACGAATCTTAATGCAAGTTGAGCAATTACGATCAAATTTGATTCTATATTTATAATGAGTTGGGCTAATATGACACTAGTGTTATATAAAACTAAATAATACCACATCTTAAACTCTTAGATCTACTTTAAGATCCGTAATATTCATTTTTACTGTTCAAGCACTTCATTTTGTACGGATCTTAAAATAGATCTAAAAATTTAAGATATAGTATTATTTAATTTTATATAACACTAGTGTTATATTAGCCTAACTCATTTATAATACGGCCGCCAGATTTCCATACGAAGAGAATGAAAGAACTTCTTCCTTTTTGAACGGACAATATTTATTGCGCTTTCACTGCCCGCCACAAGTACATTTGTTTACTTTATAGAGAAGTGAAGAACTGAAGATGCGTGCGGGATATGATTCTGTCCTTGAAGACATACATGTGGAATGGGCCAAGCACCAGCCCTTGTGCTTTCAACAGGCACGCTTTCTTGTCTCCCCTTTGTTTCCCTTCGCAGTTTGCATGTTGTGAAAAAGATTCTCAATGTTTTTTTTTCTTCTTCTGTGCTCAAGCCAATTGAAATATGAAAAAAAATAAAGTAAGGTAGATTAAGAAAACAACAATAGCACTATTCATAGGATACTATTGTATCATCATGGCTACTATTAAATTGAACTCATTCAAGATAAATTTTCAAATAAATTAAATCATTAAATAATTAGAGCGTGTTTGGTAGACAAAAATCTCATCAGAACGAATGGGAATTTTAACAAAATGGGATATTATGGAAATTTTGTTTCCATTTTTTTTTCCCAACTATTGATGGAAAAAAAAATTATCAAGTCCTAACTCGATATTTTTTTCTCACTGTGGTGTGTTGTGATTTCTTTCCCCCTTGCCTTTCTTTGTATGTAGTAGATGCACTTTTTCAGTCAATATCAATTATATTTTTGTTCATACTAATTTAATTATCATTTTTTTAACCATACCTTCTTTTCAGTATTAACACGGTTGAAAAATATTGCTCTTTACATATAAAATATGAATTTAGATCTGCTGAAATTCTAAAGAGAATTTCATATTCCTTTCAATCCCCCTCTCTCCCTATCTCTCTCTTCTTTCTCTCTAGAGAGGAGAGGAGAGAGAAAGAAGAGAGGGAGATTGCAGGAACTTGAAATATCTGTAGATTCGGATCCATATACATGTATTCAATTTAGGTCCAGTTGTGGTTTATTGAATAATAAACAAAAAAGACACCGAGACCTTCCTTCCGGGTCCAAATCCCCAAAAGGAACTCAATTTTTGAGTTCTGGATCGAGACCGTCCGATTTAAATCCATTACTCGAGATCACATCGGGATTCGGATTCATTGCTCAAGATATGTGTGCTCCACTTCAGATGGATTATCACTGATTCGAATCGGACAATCCAGATCTAAAACCCAACTTTCAAGTTAGTTCACTGGATTCGAACTCCTTCCTTTATGGACCCTTCTACAGTTGAGTGTGTATCCTATGAGATATCTCAACTTTTGCGTGACCGACGTGTCCGGTGCCTATTCGGGGGTAAGTATTATGTGTACTTTGAGATTCGCACAGAGCATATTTAAACAGTTGGAATTTTCCATAAAGTCACGCAGAGTTTGAGATATCTCAGAGGATACGAATTCTCTACAGTTCTACCACCACCAAATCATATTTGGTAGCCCTCTCCAACATTTTATTGGAGGGAGAAGCCTGTGCCTCTCTTGACTTGAAACGCCGGAACTAGAACGATAGGAACAAAATAATGTTACAAAACCACCAGAGTACCCTAGAAATTATAAAATCTCAAATATTTAGAAACCGGCTACACATGTTTTGCTATGTAATTAATTTTAAAACGACGTTAATTTTATTTGCTTAATGAAATTTAGTAGGTCTTTGAGCCGTTGAATTATGATTATTTGATTATTGATGGGGAGGTCTAGAACTTGTTGGGTTTCGGATACCACTTTTAGAATTTCGCGGTAACCAAAATCCGTTTAGGTTTAAGTTGTGGAATGACCATAGAACAAAAATTTATACGGCTAACTTAAACTCAGGATTAAACGGGGTATGTCAGGAAACTTTCCAAGGCGGTCCACCTTCAGTATTCATTTGGCATCAAAATCTAATTTAATCATTTTACAGATCTACTCCATGATTGATTTCTAAAACTTTAATCTACTTACCAATTAAATAGTTTAATATAACATATTTATACCTTGTTTCCAAATCATAGTTGGAATGCAGACCGAGCGTGTAAAGCTACATCACGGAAGGAATCGACTCGTCTCGGAGCATCAGACGTCTGATGCCTCTATCGGTTATCCACCAGGACTAACCATAGAGCGGTTTATTTCTTCTGCCAGAAATATCGTAAACCGTGGAATTATGCAAAAACACTATTCACGTGGAAAAGACGAAAACCCGTAAACACGAATTTTCGGTTACTCAGTTTCATCAAATGAGCAAAACTGACATACCGTGAAATTCGGTAAAATACTATTCATCGATCCCGTAGATATACTCCACAACAACCCGCAAGATTATACGTCAACTACATATAACTTTATTTTCTCAACCGAAACACTATTTAGGAGAGAAATCGAGAAAGAGAGAAAATACCGATTCGATTCTGCACGAAACGATACAAGTGAATTAGTGATTTTTTTCTCTGCATGCACCCCTCTATTTATAGGCTTTTGAGGAGGTTCGCAAAAGACCGAAATACCCCTCAACATATGCCTATTTACAAGATATGTCATTGAATGGATAAGGATGACATGTCATGTGGATAAGATCAATGACGCGTCATGTAGATAGAATCGATGACATGTCATGCGGATAAGGACGAATCTGAAAAGATTCGAATGCCCTCGACCCGAACACATAATGTTCGTATAATTATTCTGAACAATTATATATATTTTTCTTGCGGTTGTTGTTTCGGTAATTTATACAATGTGTCCTGCACATTTATAAATTAACCGGTTAACTTTTATACAACGTGTCTCACACGTTTATAAATTAACCAATATTTTTGCGTGTTATTTTTACATAACATTTATAATTTAATTATAACACGTATAATTAATTATAACCATCTTACTATTGATCATAACTAATTTATAATCAATCACAATAAGATTCTCCGATTAACTCCTATATGGTGTGACCCAATAGGATCTGTGTTATGTTGGTAAATAGAGTTAAAACTGTTTTAACTTCTATAATCATGGGTGGCGTCTGGCAACACATCATGATCATCCAATTACACAGATGATGCTATATAGTACAATATCACAATCTAGTAAACGATTTACTTGTGTCTGTTCTTCTGTTTCATAGCTATCAGATTAGTTTCAAGGTAGATGCGTGTCATCATTGTAAACTTGATATTTTCTTGATCTTGAGCAGATTATCAAATATGATTACTCTTGTAATCATACCGCGTGCTGATAATCTTACTCTATCAAGGAGCCCAGTGATGCTATAGCTCGTATAAAATACGAGGGACAAATAGTATTCTTAGTAGACTATCACTTCCTCAGCTAAGCTATACATATGAGAATGCTACCGTTATTACTGTTTTTTATGGACAGCGGTGGATAACAATCACACATACATATTTCTCAGTGGGAACGATAAATACCTCATACTGTAGAACGTGATACTGAATGAAAACATAAATGACACGAACACAATTTTATTTAATGTTTCATTCGGGGTCTGTCAAATACCATGTTCATAAAACATATATCTATGTGATTAAAATGACATCTCGTGTCAGGTGGTTTATAAAACTTAACCATCTTTTAATCCACATACTAACCTTATAGCGGCAATTAGTGTTCCTGTTAATTACCTTGGTCAGTGACCTTTTAAGATTAAGAGTATATATCATCTATATTATGGAGTTTTACAATTTCAGTCATGAACTCGAAATGATCTAGAAATGTAATAATACTCAAGGCAATAAAATGATATTAATTATCCAATTCATAAACAAAACTTTATGATAAATTATCGTATTATTGACTTCTAGATTATTACAAACTAACAGAACTATCCAATTCACATGATATATAATGCAATATTACTTCTAATTGATATTCACAGAGCTAATTTGGTTTCAAACAGCGCATTGGTAGCATACTTTTTCATTTTGTCTTTATTAATTGGGAGTTGCGTGAAATTTAACTAGCTCTGTTAATATCTCTATTCATTAATAAAACTGCCATGCTGTAAAGCCGACTTTTTTTTATTAATATCCCTAGACAATAGGAAATTACAAAAATACCCAGATTTTTTATTTTTAAAAATGTCCAGACCGTCGGGATTCTTGACAGTCCTAAAATAAAATGGACCGCTAGGAATCCTGATTTCCTTTTTAAAAAAAAAAATTCTCAAAATGAAAATACTAAACTAAATTAAACTAAATTAAACTAAACTAAACTAAACTAATATTCTCAAAATAATCTATCTCTTTATAGCATACCCTAGATCTTAATATAAAAAACGCTAATCTAAATTTCAAAATGAAAACACTAAACTAACTTTTTGATAAAACACTAAACTAAATTATCAAAATGATCTGTTTTTATTATAGCATACCTATATACGAATATCAAAACGCTGAACTAAATTTGAAAATGAAATTATAACAAAAAAAAAAAAACTCTAGATCTTAGACTTCATAAGTTTAAATGAATAATGTGTAGAAAAGAGTATGGTAAAGGACAAGAAAAACGAAAATAGACCAAAAAAACTTTAATCGGAAACTTCAACTTAAGTTTTGAGGTTCTTTTCTTTATTTTTTGCAATTCGGACTGCATCACTTGTTCGATAAACAATAGTGGTTCAAAATCCATATCTTCTTCTTGCATGCTTTCATAAAAGTGATCATATGTTTAAATTGGACACTCGAGTTCCAAGACATATTTGTTTGAAGTTTTTTGTCATTTTTCACTTTCTCAATGAAGATATCGTCTATCTTGCCTTTTTTCTTGCTCTAACCTCACTTATTTATGAGAGATGTCTTGGATAAATACATATACAATCTACATGTACTTTCAAAATGAGAGAAATGACTTATAAAAAAATATACATAGATGCATTATAACAGCAAGGTACATATATCGATGATATAGAAAAATTTGTATTTCTTTTATCACTCATAGATTATACAGTAAAACCGTGTACAGTTTTTGGAGCATTTGTGTACACCCGTTTGAAAGAAGGATGCTTCTTATTTTTTTAATTGAACTAATACAATGTTTTTTATTTGTTCTATCATTTAATTAGAATTTTATATTGTCCATTTGATAATAATCATTAAAAAATTTAATTAATGAGCAATATTGCTCAATTATTCTTCAATTACTTCTCAATATTTAAAAAAAAAAAACACACTCTATGACCATGGTAAAAATAAAAAAATCTTGGGTATTTTTGGAAAAAAATCCTGGGCGTATTTGTAATTTTCTATTTAGTTGAGGATGATAAAAAAATTCGGCTGTAAAGAGTATGGGAAGATGTTTCGGTGGAAAGGGAACTGAATGGGTACTGCTACCGCTGTAAAGAGTGCTCGAATAAATTAAATAACGAGATCATTTAACAATTCGCTTAAAAAATAGTTCGTGGGCAATGCTTGAGAGATCATACTGAGGGGTCATGAAATCACAAATAAAAATGATATAAATTCCTCCGTGCAGCAAAAGGTTGAGAGAATCATTGACTTCAAATCTCGCTTTCTTGAAGAATCGGCTGGAACTCGGGAGACACTATTAGTTAGGATTTTCTCCAAATTTTGGGGGATTTTCGCATTTAAAAAAAACCAAGAAATATATATCTTTATTCAAACAAGATATTGATACAGACATCGTGCTCGTTCGGGCGCATTAATTCCTAAAAGGAGAGAAGACTCAAGTTTATCTTGCATGTTTTAATCTGTGGATTGCATGGCATATTTATTGATTTTGTATAAATTGAGATAGTGGAATAAATCAAGAGGAGGCATGCCTTTATTTTTTTAATTTTACGTCAAAATAAAACAATTGATCTATATTATTTTATTCACATTTAAATAATTATTATTTCTAGATTTATATTTTATATAGATAAGTATGTTGAAATCGACATCTAGAATTTATTTATATTGATATATTTTTACAAACTTTTTATATTAATAAAAAAAATTGAAATGTTGTAATCTTTTACGTATGCATAGAAATATATATATATAGGAGGGATCAAATGACACCGTTTTTTGGTGACATCGGATAACACCGTCTATTTTCAAAGTCCAAACAGTCGATCCAAATCGTTCAACTTGATGGATATGTTAAAATGTGCTTGTAGATCAAATTTTATATTTTTCTGAATTTTTTTTGGGTTTATTCAGAGGGGTTCAAAAATTCAACGGTCTGAATATAGCGATTTTGTTAAATACTTAATAAATAGTAAAAAATTTCAGAAAAATGTAAAATTTTATTTCCAAGTTACTCTTAATATATCCATCATATTGAACGGTTTGGATCGACTATTTGGATTTTGAAATTTCGAAAATGGACATTGTTACACGATGTCACCAAAAAAGCGGTGTAATCCGATCCCTCCTCATATATATATATATATATATATATATATATATATATATCACATCTAACGTTTTTATTTCGACATTTAAGGTCTAAGTTTTAAGTTATTATAGTTATAAAAATAGAGGAACAAAAAATGGAGGCATTTTTAATCTTATCGTAAATAGGGAGGTAGTCAATATTTTTACCAAAGATGGATAAAAAAATTTACTAATACAATTAGCGGGTTGCAGGCTTCTAGATAATTATGTTGAAAATAAAACAGTTAGATGTGATCTATATTATTTTATTCACATTTAAATAGTTATTATTTCTAGATTTAGATTTTATATAGATCAGTATGTTGAAATTGACATCTAGAATTTATTTATATCGATATATTGTTACAAGTCTTTTATATTAACAAAAAAAAATCAAAATGTTATAATTTTTTATGTATGCATAGAAAAAATAATATATATCACATCTAACATTTTTATTTCGACATTTAAGGTCTAAGTTTTAAGTTATTACAATTATAAAGATAGAGGGACAAAAAATGGAGGTATTTGAAATTTTCTGGTAAATAGAGAGGTAGTCAAGATTTTTATCAGAGATGGAAAAAAATTTACTAATACAACCAGCAGGTTACAGACAATTGTGAATTAATCAACCCAATTTAGTATGTGGATTGTGCAGAAGTAGACAACAACACCATTATATATAGACTAATATGTAGTTTTCAAATTGATGAGTAAACAATTGTCTAGACCGGATTCAATGTGACTATCGTTTTTTTATTTATCTCATAAATCAAAGTCTTTCAGATGGCATCTCGATCAGATTTTCTTGTGGTTTATCTTTGGGTTAGTTACATGGTACATGTAAATTTTACGTAAATCTATTAAGTATCTTGAGAAATATTATTTAATGTATTTTTGTTAGATTATGAACCGGGGCTAATTATTACGAATTCTGAAGTTCGGAAAAATTATTTGTCATGAATAAAATTGGGGTTTCGTTTTTTGTTATGAATCAAAAAGTATGAGAGACTCGCATGTATAGTATTATTCCTAACAATTTAGTGGAAAGGGATTAATGACAATATGTGTTGTTATTTTAAAAGCATTTTTTTTTCTTATTTTATGAACTATTGATCTTGTCATCTTGTGTTAATTGAACTAAAAAAGATATGAAATTTTTTCACAGATGCAGAAAGAAAGAAAAAAAAATCAATAATTTAAATTTGTTGTTTGAATTTTAGAATTTGAAATATTAGTACAGAGGAGATAAATTTAACAACTTACTAATATCAAAATGTGGTAAACAACTCTCTTCTATATTTATATCTGTAAAATAAATTAATATTGTCTGTTTTGTTTAAAAACTTTTGTGCTTGAAAATGCTAATTTTCCGAAAAAACATGATAAAAGATTTATTTGACACGAACGCTCGTCCTTTTATAAAAAATGTTAAGAATCAAATCTTGTCATTATGTTCAAATAAAAAAGTGTAGCTCTAAGCGGTGTTTTTCAAATAATAAATATTTTTAGCCCCCGTCCCCAGGCCCGGTTTTTTTAAAAATACCCATCCAAACAAATAATTTATTGAAAATAACCAAACTTCAGCCAAATTTTTAAAAATACTCAAACTGCGGATTTTTTCCACGGGCCGGAATTTTTATTCTGGGCCGCGAAAAAAATTCGCGTCCCGAAAATTTTTTTTTTTGGTTCCGACCGCGGATATTTTGCGCGGGCCGGATTTTTTTTTTTTTAAGAGTCAGGAAAATAATGTTTTTTTGAAATTTTTTGTTGAAATTTACACCTCTGATTAACATATCAAAACACCTCCAAAAAGCATGAAAATTTACCGACATGTATTTTTGACTTCATAGAATAAGCCTATGAAGTTTCAAACAAAATCTCAAAACAGATCGTGAGATATCGGCTCTCAAAAATTGCTCGCACTGCTGAAGGAGTGCTTCTGAGCCCAGCTTTGCACCTCTGGTTAACACATCAAAGCACCTCCAAAAAGCATGAAAATTTACCGACATGCATTCTAGACTTTATAGAACAAGACTGTGAAGTTTTATACAAAATCTCAAAACAGAAAGTGAGATATCGGTTCTCAAAAATTGCCCGAACTGCTGAAGGAGTGCTTCTGAACTAAAAGCTGAAACATAATAAAACATATACTAAGAAGATAATAAAACTAAACATAACAAATCAAAACTCAAACATAACAAAACTAAACTCTATCTGAAGGAGTGCTTCTGAGCCCAAATTTGCATATCTAATTAACATATCAAAGATTTTCAAAAAAAAATTAACATATCAAAAAAATCATGAAGCACTCGTTCAACAATTCAGACAATTTTTGAGAGCCGATATTTCACGTTCTGTTTTGATATTTTGTATAAAACTTCACAGTCTTGTTCTATGAAGTCAAAAATGCATTTCAATAAATTTTCATGATTTTTGAAGGTGTTTTGTTATGTTAACTAGAGGTGCAAATTTGGGCTCAAAAGCACTCTTTCAGCAGTTCGGGCAATTTTTGAGAGCCGATATCTCACGGTCTGTTTTGAGATTTTTTATGAATCTTCATAGTATTGTTCCATGAAGTCAAAAATGCATGTCGATAAATTTTCATAATTTTTGAAGATGTTTTGTTATGTTAACCAAATGTGCAAATTTGGGCTCAGAAGCACTTCTTCAGCAGTTCGGACAATTTTTGAGAGCCGATATCTCACGGTCTGTTTTGAGATTTTGTATGAATATTCACAGTATTGTTCTATGAAGTTAATAATGCAAGTCAGTAAATTTTCATGATTTTTGAAGGTGTTTTGATATGTTAACCAGAGGTGCAAAGTTGAGCTGAGAAGCACTCCTTCAGCAGTTCGGGCAATTTTTGAGAGCCAATATCTCACGATCTGTTTCGATATTTTGTATAAAACTTCATAGTCTTGTTCTATAAAGTCTAAAATGCATGTCAGTAAATTTTTATGCTTTTTGGAGGTGCTTTGATGTGTTAACCAGAGGTGCAAAGTTGGGCTCAGAAGCACTCCTTCAGTAGTGCGAGCAATTTTTGAGAGCCGATATCTCACGATCTGTTTTGAGATTTTATTTGAAACTTCATAGGCTTATTCTATGAAGTCAAGAATATATGTTGGTAAATTTTCATGCTTTTTGGAGGTGTTTTGATATGTTAATCAGAGGTGTAAAGTTCGACAAAAAATTTCAAAAAAACATTATTTTCCTGACTCTTAAAAAAAAAAAAAAAATCCGGCCCGCACAAAATATCCGCGGTCGGAACCAAAAAAAAAAAATTTTTTTTTTTTTGGGGATGTGAATTTTTTCCGCGGCCCGGAATAAAAATTCCGGCCCGCGGAAAAAATCTGCGGTTTGGGTATTTTTAAAAATTTGGTTGAAGTATGGTTATTTTCAATAAATTATTTATTTGGGTGGGTATTTTCAAAAAAATCGGTCCCCAGGCCATTTTTGTGAAATAAAAGACTTTTGTATCTTAGGAATATTTGAATTCAATTTTTAAATCGTTAATTTGAAAATCTAGCCTTTTCGGATATATTTATTATTTTGTTCCTCTCTAATATTTTTAAATAGATTCAATGTTTTTATTATAGTATAACAGTAGAGTCGATGTAATGTTACGAGTTACGACAGAGTTATAGAGATATGATTGGTTTTCAAAATTGAATTACTGCGTTCTGTCACCTGATTTTTCAAAGTTATACAATAAGAAGTTAAGAACAAAAAGAAAGACTGAATCCCAGAGTTCACTTTTTAGTCCCCTCAGATTAATTACGGGCATTTCAGTGATTATTATGGTTAATTAAATGTTATCTATCACGAACAACACCTCCACTACAATTTACTAATTATTAAATTAAATAATAAATTTATTAATTAAATAACAGCTTACAATTCTTGACTTGTGTGAATTAGATTTCTTCAGTAACTTAAGTATCTATCTAGCTTGATGTTAATCTCATTTCATAACTGTCAAGAGTCACTATTTAATTGTCAAATGAACCAACATAATTGTCAATAAACAATAATAAATATTTACTTAAAAACAACTTAATTTTTATTAATATAGTTTCGAAGTTGCTATTTTTTAACATCGAATCACCAATCATGGATTCTTCAATATAACAATTAGATACTTGTTCTTAATTATTAGTTTATTACGCATTAATTTGTGATATTTAACAAGGAATAAATATCTAAAAATAAACTTGATTGACCGATGTTTGAATGTAGTGTTTACCAAACGAGTCGAGTTCCGTCGGTCCGAACCCGTTCAGGCCACGGTTCCCACAGTCTTTGGATCCGGCGAGTTAGCTAGAGTCAGGTCCAATGAGTTCTATTTGGAGGAGTTGGACCAAATCCGTGCTAGATTCTTGGTCCAAAATTAGCATGGGTTGGTCCGGGTCTGGTTAAAAAAAAAAAAATAGTGGATTGTTTCTGGTTGAAACAGATCTGTTTCTGTTTAGTCCGAATAGATCCAGATTTAGGCAGGTTTCGAGTTAGTCTGGATCAAGAGTTTGGGTGAGTTGGATTTTCAGAAGTTTAGTTCAAATAATCAGTTCAAACTCTTGCTAAATCCGACTCTAAAATTAGTCCAAACCGGTCTGAAATCTAGTTAGAATCAGACCGATTAGAAGGCGGTCCACGGTTCAGTCGGATCGGATCTGACCCTGTCGGATTTTTTTTCAATTCACTATTTGAATGTAATCCTGTCTCCAGTCTCCAGACCTTTCCACCAAATATAATAAAAAATATGTCGTACCGGATTTTTTTCTTCTAGTTCCTGCTTTTCAGTTTCATTTAGTAAAAGAAAGAAATAATAGTGGTGCGGCTAGCATGATGAAATTTATGTTTCCGAAGCACATGCAGATCTCAAAAGAAGAGGATGCTATGATAACAAAGGTCAGCTCTGAGCTCAAATTACGATCTGACACGCCACTCGTATGTACTGATTCAAGTCGCTACCAGTAATTGAATGAACTCACTCTTAGGTCTCTTTTAGGTCATAGGACTGCTAGGCGCTTGTCAAGCTATACTGTATAGAAACACAAAAAAGAAAAAAAGCTATACTACTATAGGTTCTCAAATTTAAAATAGCTTTAATTACTAGGTTGTTCGTTAAATTTATTATTGTTGATTGACTAAAAGTAAAAAAGATACCAGAACTCTTAATTCATGTAAAACAAAAATCTAATATGAATTATAAGGCACTTTAGATCAGGAGAATATCGCAATTGATCACAAAATATTAAGGATAATCTTGAAGAGATGCTAATTTAACTTTAAAAAAAAAGGCACTCTTTAGGTTTTTTAACCTTACCCCATTAAATGGGATGAAAACTGATATTTGATATCCGAATTACTAAACTTTGGATATGGTTTTGAATTTAGAATGTTAATATAAATTATTTTCTATACTCATATATATTTTTTAAAGTTATTCGAGCAAAATTTGTTTCCAATTTCAAATTATTACAAAATAATTATGTTTCTCACCGTATAATACGATATTTTATGTACAATTGACAGTTTGTAGTTTAGCATTATTGTCTTCTTGTGTTGTGGACATGGTAGAATGTTTTGGTTTTTTCAAATGTTTCTGCTTATATTTTGAACGGTTGTAAAGACTTGACATATTTGATTTTGGTACCAATTTTAGGTACTAGATCAAATATGCTATGATTCTTGATTTTAATAAAATCGGTGGTCAATACCACTATTTAAAAAAAAAAAATCCAGTGATAAACTGATAATCACTCTCATATAATACTTGGTGATTTTTTTGTTTTGTTCATAAAATAAATTTTCTCGTTTAGTCCAATGAAGATTTTGACATAGAATTGAAGTCTTTCTACTGAGAAGAGAAGAAATCCATTGTAGATATTGTATTTTGTTCTTCTCAAGACAACATTGGTAAAGGGGTTCGTTTGGAATATTCCAGGAATAGCAGGCCTCTAAAGTAACTTTATTGGCTTAAATTCACAATTGAGCAGACAAACAAACAGCTCTTTTTTTTGCTAAAATAAAAATATTTCTCTTTACCCGACACTATCCGAACCCCTAGAAAAAAGAGAGTGAGGGACAGAGAGGTAGTAAATACCACTAATAAATGAATGGTAATAAAAATGAGAGAAATGAAGAAGGAAAGCAGAGCACTACTCTCATATTGGAGATCCTTGCTCTGTCTAAAGAGAGGAGAGAGAGATAGTGAGAGAGAAAGGTGGTAGCTCTGAAGAGTATTCGGTTGGATTCTTCCTAGTAAAGAAGTAAACTCTACATGCTCGCTCTCTCTCTTGCTTTTTTTTTTTTTTGTTGACACTGACAACGGCAATATATACTGAGAAAAAAGAGAGTGAGAGATTCACAAAAAAATAAAATGGCGAATCAGAGAGAAAAAAGATGTTGGGCATGGGAGGTGCCATGATGGGCCTCTGCTGTTGCTGTGTAGTGGCTTATTTATTTATTTATTTATTTTTTGCTTCAAACACGCCCGTAGACAATTTCCTTCGTACCAGTAAAGTTTTACACTTAGGAGTTACAATTTAAAAAGTGAAAAAGTATACCCCACATAATTTAATCCCTCCCTTCTATCCAAACCCGCTAAATAATCAGCCATCTCATTGTGGCTTCTTGCAATTTTTTCACATTTGAAATCCAAATTTTCTTTGAACACCCTCCATAATTCCAACAGTTCTCTAGTGGCTTATTAGAGGACACTTGACAAGGCTATTCAGTTTCTTTTCTTTATTTTGACTTTGTTTTATTTTCATTTGCTTAACATCACTTTGTGTCGTGTCGCTCTCTCTCGGTCTCTCCGACTCTCCCTCGAAAAGATCTAGAATCTCTCCTCTTGGCATGTATTCAGTCTCATTACCACATACCAAGTAAGTTTGTAATTGCTCTTTTATTTCATTCTCTACATGAATTGCTAATGCTTTTCTTTGTGTGTAGTAAGTCCTATGCATGTTGTGTCAATCTATTATTAGCACCATTAATAATATTTACTTGGAGAGTTGGAGTCTTTTATTTATTTATTTTTTGTTTCTTGTCTAATGACTTGTGCTGTTGTGCATTAAAAACACCAACTCAAAGTTCTTGACACTCTCCGTTTATTTTGTCTCCAAGTTGGTACTTTTTCCATGATTCTTCTCAAAATAACGAATCACAGAATGCCTTTTTTTTTTTTCCTGTAAATCAAGCGAAACAAATTTTCTTGACATTTCCTCTATCTATTTTGTCTCCAAAGTTGGTACTTCTTTCCAGCTTTTGGTCTCATACCACGCTAACAATATATAGTAGCCTCACATGTTTCCTCTGTCGTAAATTGTGTCTTTTGCTGTATATATGTATTTAATAACTCTCTCCACATACCGCGCATGTTAGTTTCATCCATTTATCTGTCTAGAGATTCGTGCACAAAAAGCAAGTGTTGTTAAGATTTGTGCATTCCAAAAAATGAAAAGTTAGAATTGGAATAACAGGGTCCTGCGATCCCCGAAGAATCACAGCAGATTTATTTCCTAGCAAAATACCAAGTCTCTCCTATGCATATTTCATCAGTATTTATTCATTCATTTATTTTATTTCAGGGCAAGTTCTTCACCGCAACAACAACTTGCAAGGAATGTGCATTAGATCTTAACCTCTCAAGAAAAGCTCAAGGGGAAGGAAGAGAAAAACAAATAATTTAATCAATTAAGGAGAAGGGATTTCGTACTAGGTTGTGTGGGCTCTTGTACCAGTAGATTAAACAACAAGAATATTTTATACCCTGTCTCTTGGTTTCTTGCTATATGTACTCATTTTGACCCAAACCTCCTGGCATATTTGTCAATATACTCCCAAGGGTTTTTTTAGAGGGGCCTGGTACTGTTTTATATATCGAGAACCACTGGGGTTGGAGAAGTTGCAATTTGAAATTGGAAGCTTTTGAAGGGCTAAAATGAAGTTTATGAAGCTTGGATCGAAACCTGACTCCTTTCAGACAGTTGGAAATGATGTTAGGTGATTTAATCTATTATTACATTTTCTTTAGTGTTTTGTTATTCTTTTTGTTTTTGTTTTTATTTTTGTTTTTTGTACATGGTTTTTCTTAACTTATCTGGTTTTAGCTACGAACTTTTTCATGAAACAACTGATGTTGATCCAAGTACTAAGCTTATTTTAGTAATTCCTTTGGTAATTGCCTGTATATTACAGTACCTGGATTGCTTGAAAATTTGAGACAAGTCTTTATCTGATTTTGGTTGTTCTTTGCTCTCAGTAGTTTCTGATGGAATCGGTTGTGTGCTTTACACCCCAAATAATTGCTCTATTAGTTTAATTACGCCTAAATTGGTTTCAACCAATTGCAGGATAGTGGCGACGGAAATGGCTACTGACATCACAATTCATGTAGGGGAAGTCAAGTTCCATCTACACAAGGTACAACTTTCTTTTACTTGAAGTTTTGGGGTCTCATATCTCTCTTTTGTTATTGTCTTGTACTGGTAAGTACTATATGCATTGTTCTGGCCTTAACCAAACAAAACTCAAAAGCCATCGTCTGTCTTAAAGTATGTCCTCTTAAAAGTAATCACAAATTCAATACTAAGCCAATAATAAGATCAATAATCAGCCAATAATAAGATATGGGCCGACATCTATCATTAATTGCTAGTTAATCTCTCTCATCTCTTTTTCTATCTCACAATTCAATACATAATAATGCAGTTCCCCCTTCTCTCAAAAAGTGGCCGAATCCAAAAGCTCCTTGCATCCCCTACTGACTTAGCCAACAATATTCATCTCAATGATGTCCCTGGTGGTGCCACCTCCTTTGAGATTTGTGCAAAGTTCTGCTATGGCATGACTGTGACTCTCAACCCTCATAATGTCATCTCCACCCGGTGTGCAGCTGAGTACCTTGAAATGCATGAATCAATCGAAAAAGGCAACCTGGTCTACAAAATTGATGTTTTTCTATCAAGTGTTTTCCGTAGCTGGAAAGATTCCATTATTACCCTTCAGACCATGAAAACCCTCAAATCATGGTGTGAAGATTTGAATCTAGTGGATCGTTGCATGGAGTGCATTGCAAGTAAGGCTTCTGTTGATGTGTCAAAGGTTGAGTGGTCATACACGTACAACCGAAAGAAACTTGCTCCAGCGGTGGTACCAAAAGATTGGTGGGTTGACGATTTAACGGAGGTTGAGTTGGATCAGTTCAAACAGATAATTGATACAATAAAAACCAAGGGGAGGGTTTCATACCAAGTGATAGGTGAGGCTGTAAAAACCTACACTTACAAGCGGGTCCCTGGTTTGAGCAAGGTTTCAGTTATTCAAGGAGATGCAAAAGTGAAATCTCTTGTAGAAACTGTTACATGGTTGTTGCCAAACGAAAGAGGTTCAGTTTCTTGTAGCTTCCTCCTCAAGCTACTACGAGCTGCATGCATGTTATGTTGTGCCAAAGCATGCAAAAATGAACTGGTGAAAAGAATTGGCAAGCAGTTAGAAGAGGCTTCAGTAACTGATCTCTTAATTCCTACCATAGATGGAGAGCTAACCATATATGACATAGATATGGTTCTTAACATAGTAGAAGAATTCGTGATGCAAGATAGTGACAATGGTGGTGTCAAGGATATGGAGAGGTCAGGCATGCTTTTCTGCAATAAGAAAGGTTTAGTGGCGAAGTTAATTGATGGTTATCTTGCTGAAGTGGCAAAAGATCCAAATATGCCTCTGTTGAAATTTCTAGATTTGGCCGAGATGATACCAAGTGAGTCAAGACCCTTGCATGATGGGATCTACCGTGCTGTTGATATGTATCTCAAGGTGAGTCATATTCTTAATTAAATCAGTTTTTTTTTAAGTTGAGATCTAAGTATATTTTGCAAAGTTTGCAATGCCAGTTTTCACCACAAAATACCAGTCTATTACGAACAGTTCATCAGATCATTGTATATACGAGGTAAGAAACTTTTTTATAAGGAGATAAGGAGCAATATATACAACCAGATTCGGGCACATTAAATGAAAGTACCTATATCTGTACTAACAAAAGCAAGTAAAGAGTAGTAATTAAGAATTTTAAAGTGCACGATGTTAACTGTTTGAAACTCAAATAGGAGCACCAAAACATAAGCAAAGGTGAGAAGAAGAAGCTTTGCTCGCTACTTGACTGTAAAAGGCTCTCCCCTGATGCATGTGCCCATGCTGTTCAAAACGACCGTTTGCCTCTCCGCCTTGTTGTCCAGCTCCTTTTCCATGAGCAATCTCGTTCTTCTGCCTCTGCCTCTGTCTCTAGTGACAGTAACAGAGCTGACAATTCAAGTGTCATAACTTCCTATGGAAGTTCCCGCTCTGCTGCCACCACTCTCACCACCACCACCACCACTACAACCACCACTGAGGATGATAGTTGGGATGGTGTAAATGGTGTGAATACAGTGAAGGTGAAGACAAATGTGACACCTAAGAAAATACTGGGAAAGATTTTGCCGGTGAAAGGAAATGGGAATGGTATGCTGGTGAGTAGTGGGTCAGATTCATCGGGCAGTCCTGAAGGGATTGCAAAGGCTACACCGGCAAGGAAAGTACGATAGTTGGTTACCTAGTGAAGGTTGTTTGGTTTTAAGGTTCAGGGATAGCACTAGTGTTGTAGTTGATTCTCCTTTTTCTTATTTTTTTTTCTTTCTGTGTTTTCTGAAAGATGGTGAGACAGCAAGCAGGATGGATTTTAAGAACTGGTACGCTGTGGTAGTTTACGTTGATTGTTAGCTTGTTAAATTTAAACTAAGAACTGTTTTCATTTAATGCATCCTATAACATTAAGTTCTTTTGAAGGCGAAAAGATCGAAATATTTTCGTTGCTCTTGTGGTCTGGCCTTGTCGTGTTATCATAGAGAAACTTTTCAAGATCACTGTTTATATTCTGTATATGTGAAACCCTGTTACGCTGGCCATTACATTTTATTACCGAACAGTTAGAACTCATTGCTAGACAATATTTCTCCATGTCAGAGTCTTTTTAGTACCGAACTGGTGTTGGCATGATTCTGTATCATTCTCATTTGTATGTCTAAAATCAACACATTATCAGTCAACTTAACCCAACTTGTTTTGTCTAAATTTTATTTATATATGTCTATTAATATTTGACTTTCTTTGGTTGCAGTTATTATACCAACGACTTTATCGTACCAGAGCCTAAACCACCAGTGTTCTCCATTTTCGTTATTGATGATTGAATGACCATGAGCGTGGTTAAATTCAATGACGACAGCTTGGGAACATGCACATATCTACTCTTTTTAATATACAAATCCATATTTATTTAATATGCTGCATTCAATTTAAAACCAAGTTCAGTAATTCGGGAGTTCAATAGGTGGCTAAGTACGTCTGTTTGAACTGATAAGTCCACTTCCCTTGCCTGTCTCTATTAATTTTAATTGCTTTGTCTCACCGCTGAGTTTATAAGAGGGCCAATACTCATGCTTTGATAAGTAACCACAAGCTATAAGTTGAGCTTTTACCATTTTAGCAGCAATGAGGTGCATTCTCTTGTTCCTTGCACTACTCTTTCTACTTCCTTTGAGACAATCTTCTTTCACATCACAAGCACAAGCTTTCCTCCTTTGAAAAGCGGTATCCATCACTCTCCAGACTCAACAACCGCTTTCATCTTGGAATCTGCATGTCCATCCTTGTAATTGGACTGAAATCACTTGCCGTAACACTAACAAAAGAAGGCAAGTGATTACTAAAATTTCTCTTTCCCATAAAAGTCTTTTTTTTTTTTGAAACATTGGTAGCAGCTACCAAATTACAAGAAATAAGATGTGTTTAAGACTACAACAATCAACTAAAAAAATAGAATAGAAGAAAACTACATAGTATTGCCTATTCCAGTATGCCTCTGACCAACTCCCTGAGCACTGCCTCGTCTACAACAGGACAGCCACAACTCGGTCTCTTCTCGGATTTTGTCTGCCAGTACCACCGGAGGCATTCTCTTCCCTCGGAATATGGTCTCGTTCCGCTGCTTCCATATATTCCACAATACTACCATCACTCGTGTTGACCAGATCCTCTTTCCCATAAAAGTCTAATTGGAAAATTAGATGCTCTTAATTTCTCTGCTCTTTCATCCATTAAAACGTTTAATCTCAGTGATAATAACTTCAGCGGAGTAATTCCTCGGTCAATATGTTTCTTCTCAAAACTCACCTATATTGATCTCTCTGATAATGTTCTTTATGGTTTGATTCCGTCAAGCATTGAAAACTTGACAAACCTAAAAGTTCTGTATATTGGGAGCAATGCCCTCTCTGGACCAATCTTTTCTAAAATTGGTGAACTTACACATTTGATAGACTTAGAACTACATGATAACTGGCTGAGTGGAAATATACCTACTAATATAAAAAACTTAACTAATCTTGTCTATATGTATCTTTGGAGTAATAATCTAACTAGACCGATCCCTTCTGAAATTGGTAAACTTACAAATTTGATTGGTTTAAGCCTAGCAGTAAACTTTTTGAATAGAGAAATACCTACTAATTTAGGTAATTTAATCAATCTTACTCATCTGTATCGCTGGGATAATATTCTTGTTGGATCAATTCCTCATAAAATTGGTAAACTTATACATTTGATAACTTTAAGCCTACCAGAAAATTCTTTGAGTGGAGAAATACCTACTATTCTAGGAAACTTAACTAATCTTGTGTCTTTGGAATAATAATCTCTACGGATCGATCCCTTCTGAAATTGACAGACTTACACAATTGACAAATTTAGCACTATCAATGAACTTTTTAAGTGGAGAAATTCCAACTGCTCTTGGAAATCTAAATAATATGAACACTTTAATTCTGGAGAGGAATACTCTCTCTGGATGGATCCCTCCAACAATTGGTTTGCTAACAAAGATGACAAGTCTAACCCTATCTTCAAATTCTTTGAGCAGAGAAATTCCTTCTACTTTTGGAAACTAGACCATGATTGAAAATTTATTCATTATGAGCAATAGATTATTTGGATCAATACCTCATGAAATGAATAATCTAACAAGGTTAGTTCAATTTTTTTTTGAGTTACAACAACCTTTCTCGATATGTACCTGCTGATTTGTGCAAAGGCAAGTTCTTGAAGGGATTGCTTTGCACGATAACAAATTTGAAGGTCCAATTCCAAGTAGTTTGAAAAATTGCAGTAGTTTAACAAAAGTTACTCTACAAAGAAATCTATTTCATGGAGACATCTAAACAATTCGGGGTCTACAAGAATCTAAGTTACATGGATTTGAGCTCCAATCAACTTTCAGGAAATCTTGCATCCACGTGGGCCCACTGTCAGAACTTATTATTTCTAGACATATCAAGTAATAAAATTGGTGGTGCCATACCACCTGAGATTGGTAGCTTGGATGGGTTAGTAAAACTTCATTTATCATCTAATTATCTATCAGGAGCCCTAGGGCTGCAAACGAACCAAACCGGATCGAACCTGCCCTGTTTCGAATTTGAAATTATTTTGAAATGAATCTAGTTCGAAATTGAAATAGATTTCAAACCTAACAGGTCAGTTCGAATTCGGTTCGATATAATTCGAACTAATTATTAATGTAAACAAGAAGATATTTTGTTAACGAAATTGATACACTCAGCCTAATCTGAGGATTGGGCCGTCGGAAATTCAAGATTCAACCAAGATCGAAAATTCCTTCCCTAATGGGCCACTCAGCCTCCTTAGCCCCTCTCTTATCGGAGCTCCAACGACTCTTACAAAATATCTCCTCATCTCTACTACCTTTCGAATCCACTAGAGTCTCATCCACCCTACAGCCTTCTTCTGCGACGCTCAATCTCCCACCCTCTCTCTACCCAGTTCAACTCTCTCACTCAAGAACTCCGCTGCTAAATCCAGTCCCAACACACCCCCCGATAGCCTCAATACCAGGATCTTCTACAAATCTTCCTAAAAAATCATTCACCGATGTCATCAGAGAATCGATTCTTTCTCAACCCATTGTACGGCCCCCAGCTCGTCCGTTACCACAACAGGGATCTCACAAACCAAATCGCCGACAAGATAACCGTAACCGCAGTCAAAGAGCATCAAATAAGCTGTCACGCCTCCGCGCATTGTCCAAGAAGGGGATTCCCGTCTGTTATCGATGCGGGGGGTCAGATCACAATACTGTTACCTGTCGGAGCTCTCTGGTTTGTTTTGCTTGTGCTCAAACGGGTCATCGATCCACTGCATGTACCTACTTAAATACCGTAACTCAGCCTCCTCAAGCTCAGTCTCTACCTCCCCCCTCAAACCAACCTCAAGAACCTATTCTTGCTCTTCCTTCCCCCCCAATCAAAGACCTAGTCCCTCCTCCAATACCTCCAGTGGCTCACATACCCAGTGTAACAATGCTCCCTCCCCCATCGCCAGCTCTCTTAACAGAATCCAATGTCCTTCCGGTGATGCGGTACTATGCCACTCCGGGGACGACCGCACTACGCAAAACTCTGTCTCAAGGAGTGGTGCTTCGAGATACACGCTCTGTAGGACCTGAATACCTCCACTCGTGCCTCCGCCTCCTTTTTCCTTTCCATAATTGGAACTGGAATTTGAGAGAACTACCTGATCACCACTATTGGATCTCACCACCATCAGATGAGTGGAAAAATGATGTAATCAGAGAGGGGGAGATTTCATTTGGTGGCATTGTCTTTCCAGCAACACTCTATGACTTCTGCTACTTCAATGGTGGTATTGAACTCAAAGAATATTGGATCAGGGTTTATGGATATCCACAAGATCTCTGGCGTGACACAGAACTTCGCCAACTCGCTAGAGATCTGGGGGGGAATATTCATCGCACAAGATACTCAGTCATCACTAGTTGCTCTCCGCCTGAAAATTGGGGTACCTGATAAGGAGGTGATATCAGCATGTAGACGACTACTCTTCACAGATCCTTCTGGTAGAACTCAGAGCCATATAGTGCAAATCCAGGTAGAAGACAGTCAACCTCCACACTGGGGTGCTTCGCGACTACCAGTCTTTGATGCCACTTTTATCAGAGAAGGATCCGTCTCTCCTCAACCCTCAGCTGCTATCTCTGATAACACCCTCTCCTTAGCTCAACCTATAATAGCCCCAATTCAGGCACCAACTCCCTTACTGGTAGACCTTAACTCCATCCCTCATGAAGCAACTAGTTCCCTAAATCCCCCATTCCTAGACTTTCTTTTCCCAAATCCATCAGGAATGTCAGCTATGAATCACAATGACTTTTGCACAACCATCCCAAACACCCCTCTTCCTGATATTACCTCTCCACAAATCCCCATATCTCTTATGACTCAGATAGATATTACCTTTCCTTTCACAGACCAGCTACATCTTTCTCAATCATCTCTCACTGACATTCCGAAAGAATATCCCCAGGGCCCTCAGATGAACCTTCCACATTCTAACAGAAACCAGGAACCTCAAGCTCAAACCGAGATAGTAGCACCTCAAGCAATGCCAGCACCTCAAGTCGTACCATTACCTCTAGCTGTACCAGAACCTCAAGATCTGCCAATACCCCAGGCTATACCAGTACCTCAAGCGGCACTAGTGCCTCAAGCTGGGCTAGTGCTTCAACAGCCTCCAGTGATACCCGAACCCCTTCCTCACAATCAATTAGAAGCCAATCCAGTCCCCCAGTTAGAAGTTCTACCAGCTCCCCAGGCCCAAATGGCAGAACTTCCAGTACCCCCGCATGCTCAGCCACCAGTGCAAGCTGTTACAAGAGCTGCCTCTGACGAAACACGACACAGCCTTCGTTTGAAGGTCAAGGATCGCACTGGAGGCCCTTGTAGAAACAGAGGTAGGCAAGGCACTTCTTCAGGTAACGCTATAATCCAACAATTTCCTTACGCTAATCTAACTGATAATGATATTATATCCCTATTTGAGGTCAGTGGTCTTAGTTTAGGATCTACATTAGATGAGAAAATTAAGGTAGTGGGACACTTACGATCACTATCTAGATCTAGATTCTCAGACACCTGCTTAGATTTAATCCCTAAAATCCCCCTACACCTCCCTTAGATATCAACGGTGTTATTATGTTAATCGACACTAAGGATTCACACAGTGTCAATGATTAGTATCTTTTGTTGGAACGCTAGAGGGCTAGGCCTCTCAAACAAACGTAGGCCACTTAAAGAATTATTACTCACACACAACATCGATATAGTTGCTATTCAGGAAACAAAGAGAGAATCCTTTCCTACCAGGCAGCTTAATGCACTTAGCAATAATATCACCTTCTGGTTATATAAAAGCTCTTTAGGCTCTTCTGGAGGTATTTTAGTAGGTATTAATGACTCTAAATTCTCTATTATTGACACTTGGATTAAAGACTTCTCCATCACTATCCTCCTCTCTAATAAATCAGAAAACTTTACTTGGTTATATACAGTAGTATATGGTCCAGTAATATCTTCTAGAAGAACTGAATTTCTAAATGAAATTAGAGAAATCTCCCAGTTAGGATATCCTGTTAGTTTGTAATAATCTAGAAGTCAATAATACGATAATTTATCATAAAGCTTTGTTCATGAATTGGATGATTAATATCATTTTGTTGCCTTGAGTATTATTGCATTTATGGATCATTTCGAGTTCATGACTGAAATTGTGAAACTCCATAATATAGATGATATATACTCTTAAAAGGTCACTAACCAAGGTAATTAGCAGGAACACTAATTACCGCGAAAAGGTTAGTATGTGGATTAAAAGATGGTTAAGTTTTACAAACCACCTGACACGAGATGTCATTTTAATCACATAGATACATGTTCTAGGAACATGGAATTTGACAGACCCCGAATGAGACATTAAATAGAATTGTGTTCGTGTCATTAATGTTTCTCATTCAGTGTCACGTTCTAAAGTATGAGGTATTTATTGTTCCCACTAAGAAATATGTATGTGTGATTGCTATCTACCGCTGTCCGTAAAAAACAGTCATAACGGTAGCATTCCCATATGTATAGCTTAGCTGAGGAAGTGATAGTCTACCAAAAGTACTATTTGTCCCTCGTATCTCTATACGAGCTATAGCATCACTGGGCCCCTTGATAGAGTTAGATTATCTGCTAGCGGTATAATTACAAGAGTAATTATATTTGATAATCTGCTCAAGATCAAGAAAAGATTCAGTTAGCAAGGATGACACACATCTACCTTGAAACTGATCTGATAGCTATGAGACAGAAGAACAGACACAAGTAAATTGTTTACTGGATCGTGATATTGTACAGTACAGCATCATCTGTGTAATTGGATGGTCATGATGTGTTGCCAGACGCCACCCATGATTATAGAAGTTAAAACAGTTTTAACTCTATTTACCAACATAACACAGATCCTATTGGGTCACACCATATAGGAGCTAATTGGAGAATCTTATTTTGATTGATTATAAATTGGTTATGATCAATGATAAGATGGTTATAATTAATTATACGTGTTATAATTAAATTATAAATGTTATGTAAAAATAACAAGCAAAAACATTGGTTAATTTATAAACGTGTGTGTGACACGTTGTATAAAAGTTAACCGGTTAATTTATAAATGTGCAGGACACATTGTATAAATTACCGAAACAACAATCGCAAGAAAAATATATATAATTATTCAGAATAATTATACGAATATTATTTGTGTTCGGGCCGAGGGCATTCGGATCTTTTCAGATTCGTCCTTATTCGCATGACATGTCATCGATTCTATCCAGATGACACGTCATCGATACCGAAACAAATAACCACAAGAAAAATATATATATAATTGTTCAGAATAATTATACGAATATTATTTGTCTTCGGACCGAGGGCATTCGGGTCTTTTCAGATTCGTGCTTATCCGCATGACGTGTCATTGATCCTATCCAGATGACATGTCATCAATCCTATCCACAAGGGCAAAATGGTCATTTCACACCTATGCCACCTTGCATGTGTAGAAACATGGAGAAGAGTGTGGAAGGGTGTGGAAGGGGTATTTTGGTCATTTCACATATAAAAGGATGAGGTGTCAATGGCATACCTTGTAAATAGGCATATGTTGAGGGGTATTTCGGTCTTTTGTGAACCTCCTCAAAAGCCTATAAATAGAGGGGTGCATGTAGAGAGAAAAATCACTAATTCACTTGTATCGTTTCGTGCAGAATCGAATCGGTATTTTCTCTCTTTCTCGGTTTCTCTCCCAAATAGTGTTTCGGTTGAGAAAAGAAAGTTATACGTAGTTGACGTATAATCTTGCGGGTTGTTGTGGAGTATATTTACGGGATCGATAAATAGTGTTTTACCGAATTTAGCGGTATGTCAGTTTTGCTCATTTGATGAAACTGAGTAACCGAAAATTCGTGTTTACGGGTTTTCGTCTTTTCCCCGTGAATAGTGTTTTTGCAGAATTTCGCGGTTTACGGTATTTCTGGCAGAAGAAATTAACCGCTCTCTGGTTAGTCCTGGTGGATAACCAATAGAGGCATCAGACGTCTGATGCTCCGAGACGAGTCGATTCCTTCCGTGATGTAGCTCTACACGCTCGGTCTGCATTCCAACTGTGATTTGGAAACAAGGTATAAATATGTTATATTAATCTATTTAATTGGTAAGTAGATTAAAGTTTTAGAAATCAATCATGGAGTAGATTTGTAAAAAGATTAAATTGGGTTTTGATGCCAAAGGAATACTGAAGGTGGACCGCCTTGGAAAGTTTCCTGACATATCCCGTTTAATCCTGAGCTTAAGTTGGCCGTAGAAATTTTTGTTCTACGGT